>WITN01000010.1:0-461539 GCA_015025155.1 Lactarius quietus
CATCGCTGTTCCAATTATCAAAGCACTACCTAAGATAGAGAATGTCAAGGGGGGGTAAGTGGACATAAATGAAGTAGGACCATTGATATGGGGGTTGTTTTGACGACAGATGGTGCAGGAGGAGTGGCTCAATTGACATCGGCATGCCACAGGCCTGCGTTTGAGACTGTTTCTTTTGGTGTCCAGGTAGGGAAGAGGCACTGGGAGGTGGACGAGATCTACCTACGGTGACAGATGGCGCTGGAGGAGCGAGTTGAGCAAACCCATGGGTGGCTGACCTCTGGTGACAAATGGCAAGGAGGTTGGGCGAATGAAGTGAGACCCATGGGGGAGGCTGTTGCGATAGTTGTGACACTGAACTTGAGAACAAGGACAGTCCTTAAACCCTTGTCCATGTTAGCCTCCAGACAAACCTCAGTTGCTAGGAGCTGATGGCAGAATACTTTGGGCATCTAACGCTGTGCTGTCGGGCATATCAGAATAGGTATACCAATTTGGTCCATAAAAGAGTACATTGTGCCAACGGCAGCAGTGTCACACTATACCCTCCTCCATCTCTTTCATCCTTTCTTTGAGTCCTTGAAGTCACCTCATGCCACGTTTCAGTTGGGTAATCCGGAATGAGAGATATACTTTCTGAGGAGCTTATGCCTTGTCAGGCTCCTGAATGATATTAGCATTTATACGCAGGTAATGAGAAAGGGCTTACAGAAATTGAGGCTCCACTGATAATCTCAAAGGAACAGGCAGCGATGAAATATGTCAAACCCCTGGCTGTGAGGTCGCCTAGGGGTATGGCTGGGGAAACCAGCAGCCTTCAATGGTGATGCGTAGGGTGGTGTCAGCAGGGAAGTTGCATTTGGTGCGGACGAAAAAAAAATCACCATCGACATCATGAAGGTGCTATGTAAGTTTGGAACTTGTCACACGTCACATTGTTGTGTAAGATTATTGTCACATGTCACCAATGAAATCCTATTTTAGGAGACCCTTATTACGTGTCTAAGAAGTGATCTCGAAAGCATGATAATTGATGTACTTATTCACATAAAAGGCTTGAAAGACATCAAGAGAATTTTCCGCACCCAACCCAATCGGTATGGGACTATCACCAAAAACCGGCATCAAATGTGCCCCGCAGAGGACCGAATCCAGATGGATCACCCCAATTGCTGGCGATCCATCGGCATTGTAATCTGGTTGCACAACCCACAAGCCCATTGCCTCATCAGGCTCGTCCGCTATATATGTGAACCATCGAACCAGTGCACATGGGTAGAGAACACCCATCCAAACGAAAGAAAAGAGCACGAGTAATTGCACGATGTCGAGGCCTCGTATTCCAGGCAGAGTGGGGTCGCGCTCAATGAAGACGGTGTCCCGTCGTGGCAGGTGCTTACACCAACACGGGTTGGATCGGATACATTCCTGATGCATGCCCCGAAGTCCACTTGGATCGCTAGGTGAATAAAAAATGGCAGTCATTGTATGATAGACAGAAATACGAGAGTCAAATGGAGGGCACTGAGCTAATGGAACATCCATCCCCAAAGGAGCATCGGGATCCAGTAAGTGACTTTGATCGTACAGAAATTGTTGGATGAGATGATGGAAGTTGGGCTGGCGAAACACAACCGCTAGTTCTTGAGCCGTCGATGGGTACTTCCTCTCTGTGAGAACGAAAGTTAATGAGTTAAGTTAATGAAAAACATAAAAGATCGTACGGGGAGTTACGGGTAGAAAAACATGACTGACGATATCAACTGGGTGCGCTTCGTCCACCTCATTATCATTAGCCCTCTCTCCACCTTCGCCACCTTCATCGCCACCACTTCTGTGGTTCACGTTGACAGACCGTATATCTGCATCCGCACCTATCACGCCACCAGGAATGTCTGGTTTCCAAGGTCAGTTTTCATCTGTAGATATCAGCAGGACTTACCAGGTGATTCTGCACGTTCATAGGCATCTGTGAGGACCATGTCTTTAAGCATCCCTCGGGCTTCAAAATCTGAATGTGCGGCCGCAATTTTGTCCTGCCGCTGGTTGGTGACGAGTATCTGACCATCAGCGTGGCATTTATTGGATTTTCACCACGGTCCCTTGATAGACTCCTTGTGCATTGATTCAGTGATAGAGGTGCAGTGGCCATTGGGGGCACCGAATAAGCGTATGAGATGGCGGTAGTGGCAGAGCGAGTGCTGCTGTGGCAGAGAGAATCCGCGTGGACGAACCCCAATGTCCAGGAAAATATCCTGATAGCGATTGAAATGGTCAAGAGCATCCTGTATTAAAACTAGAGTATCCTCATCAAACATGTCTCGGCGAACAAGGTAACAAAAATCTAAGAACGTGCGGAACGCACGAATCACGTCAGGTGGTACGTGTCCCTCCAGTGAGGGGAGGTAGACTTGTATGAATGGTGTTGGCATGAGCGTGGGACACGTAATGACTGAACACAAGTAGCACTTACCTTCATCAACGCCTTCGAGTCGTCGCCAGTCCACTGCTTGAAGCCACGGCCCTGTGGGAAGCGGCGGAGTCCCGGGAATGATGGTGCCAGCGCAATACTGATGAAAGAGGGGGGGGTGAGTTAGCGAACAGTCCGCCATGGGGGAACCGACTCACCGGCGGTCAATGTCATCTAATATGGCGCTCGCTTTGCTCTTCCCATGCATACGTACGAGATACAGTTCGACCCATAGCACCAGATGATCCTTGAAGGTGCCCTTGATAACCTGGTGAAGTGCTGTTCTAGCCACGTACTCGCGTCGCTCTTGTCCACCTCCCCCAACTTTGCCTTAGCCTTTTCGTCGCCTCGATTTTAGCGTGTCATCAATCATCAATGAACAGCATGTTACCCGAACATCGCACTTGCAATGTGACTATGATGGATCACGTAAAGCCTGTTATTACATTACGAGGTAGATGCAAGTCCAACGCAGTGCGTACATGATACAGAACCGAACTTAATAATATAGGTAGGCTAGACATCGTGCAAGTAACGTGGTGATGGAAACAAGAAGGTACGATGCGGTGGTCTAGTGTGGATGTCTTGTTCGCTGCTGTCTTCGGCGTCGTACGTCCTCAAGTGCGGCCTTGATAGCTGGTTTCGGTGCGCACTGAGCACGCCAAATTTCGCTTGCTCGCCTACGATAGCCCACAAATGAGGAAAAGATCCCAGGTTAGCGAAGAACGGCAAGAGCTTCTTACCTAATGCGTTCTAGAAACACCACTCCCCGTGCGACGGTCCGCAGGGTCATTCGTCGCGGTTTAGGCGCCAGTCCGGGGATCGGAGTGATCTTTGCAATCATGGCAAGAATATGCTCCTCGCTGTAAAGAGGCAGTTCATGATCACCGGCCGTGCATCACTTGGCTGAAACTCACCTGCGCTCCCGTCGACTTAAGAGGACTAAAAGGTACCGCTTCTGGTAGCCCAGGTCCATTCGCAGCGTGTTCTCCCTCGTGAACTTGGCCTTCAGATAATGAATCTGGACAATGAGGCCCTTGCTCTCGAGTTTGTGCTGCTCGCGGAGGGCCGAGAGCTGCGACGAGTCGCTACGATATCCCATGTCCAGTCAGGCCGACGCAATAGACGGTGGGCAGGTGGACTCACGCGGCGCATTTATGTCCGTCCCAGGTTCTCTTCGCTCCTTCGAGCTGCTCGTGCAACAACCTCAGCTCCGTCCCAGCTTGCTTCCGTTCGCGCAGGACCGTCTCGAGCTCCTTCCTCGTATCCTCAACCTCTTTGCGAGCCCGACTTCTCTCGGCCTTGCGTTCCGCATCGCGCTTTGCGTTCTCCTCTTCGCGCCGCTTCCGCTCGCTGCGCAGGTCCCGTCCGAGGCTCTCTGCACTGCGCCGTACACGCGCAAGGTCTGCCTCTAGCGACGCCACTACGACGTCTTGCTCGCGCTCGCGGACTTGTGCGGCTGCTGCGCGAATGTGCGCCGCTTCAGAGGCTTGCAGTACACCGGCCTGATCTGCAAGCGCGTTTTTCAGCTCTTCGATTTCGATCCTTTGCAGGTCGAGCGCATGTCGCCTGCTGTCGTGAGACCTCTGAGATGCTTTGTGCTCTTCCCTGAGCTTGTCCATTTGCTGTGCAGATTGGGTTCAATACTCTAGCCTTTGGGCGCGCGTGTGCACCACTCACCTCTGACGCGTTCTTGAAGCGTAGCTGCAGTTTTTTATGCTCTGCCATGAGGAGAGAACGCTCGTGTCGTAAATGTTCAATCGTTTCAGCATTTTCTTCAGCTTTCAATCCGAGTAGGCGCGCTTTCTGCTCCGCAGTGGCGGTGACTGCCAGGACGATGATGGGTCTATTAGGGTTCGGTGAAATCCTATTTTAACACATACCTCGCAGCTCGCCTTCCAAATCGTCTTTATCCCGCTTGACACGCTGCAGCTGATGCTTCACGTCCTCCATGTCGGACTCGGTCCTCCTTAATTGGAGCAGGACATTCTCCTTCTCTCGCTCGGCGCGGCCCTGCTCAACTGTGAGGTCCCGCAGGCGTGCGCGCTCCGCCTTGAGATCGTCCTCCAAGTCTGCTACTGTATACTTCGCTTGATCCAGTTCCTGCGGGTTAGATATCAGCAGGTGCAAATCATAAAAGGCGTCGCCGAGTCACATACACCTAGAATGCCACTTCTAGCCTTCTCGCTCCGACGTTCCTTCTGCTCGGCTCGTTCTTTGACATCCTGCACTTGGAGGTTGAGGCGGTTTGCGGCATCCTGAAGCACAGCGTTGTCGCCAAGAAGCTGCCGTCTTTCTTCCTGCCATTGCACCTTCATCGAGGCAAGCTCTCTGTTGACAACTTGTAGCTCGGCTCTGAGGGACTCGGAAGACTTGGCTGGGGTCGACTCGGAGGCGTAGCTTAAAATAGAAAAGTCTACTGTGCTGTTCGGTGGCGTCTCAACTTAGTGTGCTTTTCCAATTGAGTCACAAGAGCAGCCCCACCTTTCATCGCCTTCCGCGACGCGGTTCAAGCTTCGCATGTCCACTCTCTGGCGACAGTGGGGGCACTTTGCCTTCGTCAGGCGACGGAGTCGGCGTTCTTCTCTGCGGTCGAGCCGTGCAGCGTCCTCTTCGAGTGCAACGGCCTTTGCGCGTTCGTCATTGAGACGCATTTCGAGCTCCACGTTTCCGAGTCCGGCGTGCTCAAGACGATCGAGCTTCTCATCTATGCTCTCGTTCGCGCGGCCAAGTTCCCTTTCCAAGCGCTGGATCTCAGCAACGTACGCCGCCACAGATGGGTCGGACGGCGACGAACGCAGCCACGTCATCTAGGGATCCGGATTCAGGGCACACGTAGCAAGGTCGAACAATATGGAAAAGCTCACGTCTCTCAAGGGTGCACCAGGAGTTTTCGGCGTCTTCAGCGTCATGTTGAGTACTTGGCGGTGGATCGGCGAGATGCCACTTGCACCGCCGAACTTGCTTGGTGTGTTCCATTGCGCGAGCTCATTCCTCAGATCATTGAGGCGCTCTTGCAGGTCTTCCTTTTCCTTCTCCAGGAGCTCGATCTTTGCATCACGCACGCGATCGAGCGCCTTGCGTGCGGGCGAGTGAGAGAGTTCATTATTTAGGCGTCCGATTTCACGGTGCGCGTCGTCGAGCTCTCGCTCGAGTACCTCGATTTGTTCCTCGGCTTCTTCAAGGTCGGCATTGCGTTCGTCAGTGCGCGACTTCTCCACGCGGTCCCGTTCGCGCTCGAGGATCGCAACTTTGCTTCGTATCTCGGCAAGAGCGTCACCATCTGCGCGCATTTTCTGTTCCGCGGCGTCCAGCGCGTCCTCGAGCTGCTTCACGAGTTCTGCATCGCGTGCAGCCTCGCGCTTGAGTGTTGCGGCGGCGTTGTCGTCCCTAATAGTTTTATCGTGGGCCTCTTGAGTTTCTCGCTGCAGAGCCTCAATATGATCCAGTGCGACGCCAGCGTCTGTCTCGAGCTCCGTGATATAGGCTTTGGCGTCCTGGAGTTCGTGTTCGCATTCTTGTAAGTGGGTCTCTTGTTCGGAACACTTGCACTCAAGATCTTCCAATCGTGCGTCCTTGACTTCCAAATCGTCTTGAAGCTTCCGAACGCGCGATTGCTCATCCTGAAGGTGGTGGTCTGCTTCGGCTACCTCGTTCTCAAGTTCCTCCATATGAGACTGCAAGTCCTGCAACTCTGCGGTACGTTTCGCGAGCTTCTCGTTCGCATCGTGTAGTCTGCCCCCAAGCTCGTTGTGGTCTCCGAGCAATTTCTCTGCATTTTCGGCCCTTGTCCGAGCGGACTCGGCTTCCCCTTCGGCGCGCTTCACGGCCTTTTCGAGCTCATTCAGCAGCTGCTCCTTCTCCGTGGCATCACTGGCGGCAGCCTCGGCCTTCTGGGCTCTGGTCTCTAGGTCGTGGATAATGCCTTCAACACCGCGCTCGACCTCGACCATGCGATCGCGCCATCGTTCCTTGTCTCTTGACCTTTCGGCACGCTCAGCCTCAAGCGCATCGACCGCTTGGTCTCGCTCCCGTCGGTGACCATGCACTTCAGCACGGAGCTCACTGAGCTCTGCTTCCATTTCCAGTTTTTCTTCCATCCACCCTTCTCCACCGGCATCTTCCTTCACATCACCGAGTGTTGATCCGATATCGCTCAACCTTCGCCCAGCGCTCGATCTTCGGCTACCAGAACTGCCGGAAAACGATCGCTGTCGAAGAAGTTCCACCTCGTCTTGCAGGGCGGCTTTATCCTCGGCAAGGCCGACGTTCTCCTTGCGAAGCAGTGCGACTTGGCCCACGAGGCTTTCACTTTCTTCCTGTAGGCGCCGATTGAGGCCGTGCAGATACGCGTTCAGCTTCCCGGCGTTGAAACGGCCAATGCCGTGTCCACCAGCACCCAAACCGATGACCTGATCGAAGGAGGCGTTGGCACGTGGATGCGCAGTGAGATCGTGTGGGGATGCAGTGCTAGCGAAAGAGGCGCCCTCGCCAACATCCTCCGACTCGGATCCTGAGGCCGTCCAGCCTCTCGCAAGCGGGTGAGAGAGGCGGCCCATGGCGCGGATCCTCTGTCGTGGAGCGGGTGTGAAATCGACGAGAGCCGTATTGAAGGGCTTGACAGTGGCGACTGACGTCTGCGACTCCTCAGCGACACTCTTCTTTCCACTAGACTGGCTAGATGGATCGGGCGAACTAGATTCGTCTTCCTCATAGAGCATAGTCGAGTGCGCAGTGCGCGGAGGACGCGGAGTAGGCTGTGCAAATCGCGGGCGTGCAGTCGAATTGATAACATCTATGAGAAACGAACGTCGTCGCGAATATGGAGTAGCCAGATCCTTATCGTCCGTGTCACCATGTTCGGAAGCGACAGCCGGCGTCGAAGGCAGGCCGGGCGCGAAAAAGCGGGGTCGAGGACGTGGTGGAAATGCAGGCGTTGGTGTAAACATGACAGATGGGCCTGGAGATGATGGTGCTACTGAGACTGTGGGAAGGGACAACGTATCTGCGCGATTAGACGGGACGGAGACTGGGGTAGCAGCAGCAGAGTGAGAGTGAGGGTGGGGTGTCGGCTCCTCCGAGGAAAAGGTAGGACCCGGGTCGTCTGGAAGCTCATCAGAGTCTGCGACGCTACTGGCCGGAGCAGATTCTTCAGGAGCAGTACGATCATCGTTACCAGCAAGCGCTTGCTCCAAATCTTGCTCCAAATCCCGTGATCCAGAGGTGTCGCTCGGAAGTGGTAAATCATCTGGAGAGGTAGGCTCGCCGTCCGAGTCCTGGGGTGGTGGTGGTATCGAAAGCACGCTGAGCGACGGGGCATCGTTCGGATGCGTTGGCCCAGGAGACCTGCTAGAATGGGGTGTAGAATTTGAGGGCGATGAGGATGACGAAAGTGTACGCGTGAGAGACGGTGTGCGCGTGCGTTGTATTGGTTTGCGAAAAGAGACATTTCGCATCTTGTCGAACGGGCTGGGCTATGGCGCAGAGTTGAATGGCAGCTTCAAGGTGGAATGAAGACGCCGCGTACCTTTGGCTCTGACCTGAGACTAACAGAGTAGTTATACTTCAGGGAGTTCGAGTGCCCATCCTCCTCAGGTGGATAAGGAGAGCCTGTGTGACTAAGTGGTTGTAACGCCTCTGCTAACGATAAATCGTCGTCGAAACCATCTTCGTTGATTTCCGCCCTCCCAAGCCTGCCCTGCTTGGTGGTGGATATGGCGGTATTGCACTTATTTCATCAAAACTAATGTCAGTTCTTTGGGTAGATGTGGGCTGCGAGACCTTGGATGAACTGCCAGCCGACGAAGAAAAGGCCGATCCAGATCGACTGGCGCGGCTGGCAATAGACTGTGCAAAGCGGGCAGTGCTAGGAGTGCTGGACTGCAGGCGGACAGCGGAGGAGGGTACGGGGGTTGATTGAATGGGGGAAGACGAGTCAAAGTCGGAACGATGGCTCTCTTCTGAAGCGGTGGTGACGTTTACATCGTTCGAGTGTTCAAAAGACGGAAGATCTGGCAGAGAGGGCACGTCGTTCTGCTCGTCTGCCTCGATTTTGCGCCAGATTCTGGAGGGTGTCTCGACGAGTGCCATTCTGACGGTTCGCCAGCGACGCGCGCGACCGTGACCTCACTCTATCCATCACGTGAGCGTGTTACCCTCTCGCCTTGAGCCACGCGAAATCCCAGTCAGGAGCTCCTTGGGTTCCTAGTAGCCACAGATGGCCGATGCAGAATGTCCAATATGCATAAACTCGTTCAATTTCGAGCAAATGCGTTCTCTCTATTGCGGTATGTGGCAGGATCAACCATTCACGCATGACGCTTCATCATCGACAGGGCATACCTATTGCTCGTCATGCATTGAGCAGATCATAGATACTAGAGTTCTTAAATGCCCCGAGTGCAGACTCAGTTTTGCCCCAGGGCAGCTTAGACGGCTATTTATTACACCATCTCCCGTCAACAATAGATCGGCGGCGCAAGCAATTCCTGACTCAGTTGAGGAAGACGGCTTCATCAAGCAGGCGACCCACATTGCGAGTCGGCTTGGAAAAATGGATCCCGATACACCAGCCCAGAGCTTAAAGACTGCTGTAGATATTATGGAACATGTTGCCACCATCCAGAGCAAGCGAGCGCAAGTACGTTCTCTCGCCCCTAACTCATGTCTACTGTATGTCCCAAAGTGGCTATAGGAAATCCTTTGGAAAGCCGTGCGAGAGTTTTGGATCGTTCTCGTCCCATTTTTTGAGGAATGGCAGGAGATCAGAGTGCTACCAGGTCAGGTATCTGATCTTAAACAGAACATAACAGAGCTCGATCAAAGATGTGCCGCCCTTGAGCTGGTGGCCGAAAACGAGAGCAAACAAAGGCAGCAACACACAAAAAAATTGCTGGCCAAAGAACGGGAGATAGCAGAACTGCAGACGGTGCTTCACAACGCCAATCAAAGGAACACAGAGGAGCGGGAACGGTATCGTGTTCTCCTCGCACGTCATAGTGCATCCGTGCGTCCCACCGATAGCCAAATTCTTCGAGGTCCTCATCCATCAGTGAATCAACTTAGGAAACCAAATATCGTGCTCAGGTCAAGCAACTCAAAAAGGAACTTAAAACCCGAGAGCGAGAGTCTCTCACTGCCAAGCCGCAGTTAGAGGAAGAGTCTCTCGTCATCGAACCTGATATGCCGTACGATGAGGCAAGGTCACATCGTCTGGACATTTACAATGATGCGGAGGGGAGCCACCATCACAAGGTATGCAATAAACGTGATTTCCAATGACCACCCGCGACCTATTTGTTATTCTCCAATTCCAGTTACGCACCCAAAATTCCGACGATCACTTTTCCGCAGACGAGATCGATTCTCTATCCTCGTTCCCCTCGTCTACTCAACCTGGATCACAGAAGCAGGAACGGGGACGCGGACAGGCAAAGCGGTCTCACAGAAACATCGAATCGAGCCCATCGCCCTCGCTACGGCGCCCGCGATTCGGCTCAGATTGGGAGTTGCCGCGGCTGCGCCCACGGAAGCTGGTGGAGTCGGAACCGCTCCCCTCCAACTAGACTCACGGGGAAGGCCAAAGGGTTTACTGCAGTGCGGCCCACGAGTGCGCATGAAGACAAAGTAAGCGACGTCAAGTCTGTTACCACATCCTTTAGTGTATTTCACTGAGCGCTGTCTCAGACCGGTGTAGCGCCGTCAAGAAAGCTTGTAAGAATGGTATGCAGTGCATGTCCGGCCACGATGCATGACGCGAAGAACGTGGTCATTGAGCTAAAGTGTGTCATCTTCCAATGTAATTATATCGTGTTGTTGTACGTGTCAGATCCACTGCGCGTGCTGTCACTTGGTACTACGAGGTGGGAAGAAACGCACGCCGTCTCCGTCCGATATGCTAATCAGCTGAGCCCTGCCGCTCTTGGTAAGCACCGATATCGCACTTCGCAACAGAGATTCTGGTATCCCCGAAAGGTCAGATGGCACAGGTGGATCTGAGATCTCATAGAAAGTGAGGATCGTGTTTAATTGACCGGTGTTTGTCACCTGGCAAGAACAAATACGGGAAGGGCCCGGGGAGATTGACCTGAGTCAGAAGCTCAATAGAGATTCGGAAGAGCGCACAAACCCATTCGTATAGGGCATCGGCCCACTGCTCAGGCAACCGCCAGTAGAGCAGTACTGCCCGCGATTGCTTTGCGGGCTCGTACGCGGCCAGCTCCTTGTTGACCATGATACTGAGAAGCTCAGCGAGATGATTGGGCATCAGTCTCTCTGTGTTTCGTTTCAGTGTTCCGTATCGCGTCATGACTTGACAAAAGCTCACTGTTGATTCTCGGATTTCTCAACACTTCATCCCACTCTCCACCCGATACTTCGGCATCCTCGAGCCGCAGCGTGAATAAGCGGCGGTGACGGGCGTAAGCAAGGAGTAGGCGCGTCCACTGTTCCGTAAATTGAGCCTGTGTGGCGGTGTTTGGCTGCTGGCTGTATGTAACGAGGCTCAGGGACATCGGATATGAGAGCGATCAGACAATACTGACGTGAAGAAAGGTGGTGCGGAATGGATGGATGGGAGGAGGAAGCCTGGATAGGAGAGAAGTGAGGACGCAAGTTAAACACGACCGAACGAGAACGAGAACCCACCGCTTGCAGTCTTATACGTGCAAAAGTTCATGATAACACTCAAAGTAGGAGAGGCGAAGCGCAGCAAGAGTTTCGGACCGGACCGGGTCATCGCGTGCTTGGCACCAGCGCCAAGATCAAATTCGACGTGTATGGGGGGGAAAGTACAACTGATGCTTTGCTCGATAAATACAGTATCGACTGGTATATATGACTGCCCAAATGACAGACAGATTGATCAGCGAACGAAAAAAGCTGCCTGATTTTGCCAATACAGAGATGAATCATACTATGACGATAAAGAAAGATCTAGTTATACGACGGTGTCCGGGAAAGAGGTAGGTCGGAAGGACACTAGATGTGGTATCACCATCGCTGGCGTCGATATCCCTGACTTGGTTAGATGGTCGAGACAAGGCGGTGTGTGGGATGTTCTGCGTCTCTTGGAGGTCCTCTGTGGCCCGGAACTCGTCTCTGACGACACGTCCTCAGCCGGACAGACTCGGAGGTGGGTCTCACAATGTGGAATGTCGGTAAGGGGAGGCGTTTCAGCTCCATGGAGCTCTCGTGGATGATACTCGGTCCAGTCGTGGGAGCCATGTCCCTCGGGCTCCTCTTCCAATTCGGGCTCGCTATTGCTGCTCAAATAGTCAGCCGTTGCTCTCCGGACTCTGAAACCAGCTTCATTCGGGACTCACCGGTCAACATCCGATAATTTCCGTTTGAGGGCGTCATACTTCCGGGAGAGCTCATCTCGCTCGTCTCGAAGGCTGCGCGCCTGATCCTGCGCCAGACGTGCGAGGGTGCTCAGTCCTACGTGTGCAGCGACGTGTGCATTTGCCCGGGCGCGCCATGCGTGACAACTTTGTCTCAGAATAGCATTCTCCATGTGCAATCGTGCCGTAATCCTTTCTACCTCGTCTGCCGAGCTAGACGAAGACGAGGAGGAGGGATCGGAGGGAGAGGGGGTAGATGCATTCAGATATAGACGGCGGAAAGGAGGTATAATATATGGGCGTAGATGCTGTGGTATGAGGAGAGGGTTTGGTGTGACTGAGTCCGGTGAATCAGGAGAGGCCGAGAGAACTGAAAAAAGAGAATGAACGGACCTGTAGAAACTGGTTCACGACACGTCGGGCAACAAGTAATAGTTGATGATGGGCTCGCGGTAGTACTGATAGCCTCCGATATGCAGCCGTGGCAATACACGTGTCCTAGGATGGAAAGGTTAACTTTTGAGGATAGGGAAGCCAGAGGGGTGTACGTACCGCAGGGGAGAGCCACAGGCGATTTGAGGGTATCGAGGCAGATGGCGCAGGTGGACATTGAAAGGGTTTTAGACACGGGAAGGCGGACGAATTCTTATATTGCGGGTCCGGGCGGCAGAGATAGACAGGACAGAACCGGGAGCGCGGCGGGTGGAGACAAATTGAGGGAATTGAAGGTTTTACTCGTACGAGGATTCGGTCGTTTGGGGTCCATTGAAACCACGGAACAGGGTTTTTGCGGAGGCGGCGGTGTCACGAATCGGGCCAACGTGTAGATCGACCGAGATCTCGCGATTCATCAAATGCAAAACTTCTTCCGTTCGCGTCCGATACCGGATCGGACTGGCATAGTCGGGCCACCATGACAGAGTACGCACCTCTCACGCCGCTCTGATGCACCGCACACCGCACGCACCCTGGGATTTGATGGCTATGCGATAGACTTTGATGACTACCTGCCGGGGATGCACGAGTGCCTGTGAGTTTCTATCTCGTCCGGCTGATTCGGCACTCTCGGTGCGGACAGGCCAGTCCAACCGAACCGCGTAGACCCCGCACGCGCGATAGAGGCTGTTTCCCTTACCGGCGGCTGGAGTTGCGTGCCTTTTATAGCAACGCGGTCACGCAAGCGGAATACGGAAGCCCGTCTGCTCTCTGTCTCCTGCAGTCGGATCTCCCGCGCGATTTGTGCGACCAGCCTGCACCCTCAACTCATCAGACCCCTCGTCTCGCTCGCCTATTACCTCCTTTTTTCTCACGTTGATCGCTTGCCGCACAGTGACCCCCGCTGCACAGGAAAAACGTCGAGCGTAGAATCGCTCTGAGTCGCGATCGGCTTGCATTGTGCCTCGAAGAGGGGAAGCCACTCGGCGGGCTTTGATCGTGAGATAAAAATGCGTATGAACTTTGAAGGAACTATCTCCGCACGCCCGCCCACCTGACTTCGCTCCTCACAGTTTCCCTGAGGGCTTCTAAGAGAACAACTGAAATCAGCTAATGACGAAAGGAGCCGTGTGGCCTCTACCGAGCATAAGCTCCGTGAGTTCGAGTCGCTGCCTTCTTGACATGTAACACGTCGGCGAGCATTGTGTGTAGCGCAGCATGGCAGGCTCGCTGAACGGCACAATGAAAAACTAATGATAAAGAACGTGCAGAGCTCAAGAAGTCATGTCGCGCGTTTCCTCTTACACCCGGCTTCGGCGTGTCCTCATCTAGCTGTACTGCCTCCTGACACGTAGGGGCTCGTTCGCGTCGCGATCAAGGATCAGACTGGTGCTCGAACACCTGCAGGACAGTAGCCGCATGCACGCGCTCGAGGTCTTGTTCCAAGAGCACGACGGCGAATACCCAGAGGCGCTCGCCAGAGTGTTCACCCGCACCGCAGATTGAAATATCTGATCTTAACGGTTCCCACGATTCATCTGACTGACCAGGGGACAGCCTGACTTGTACATTAATGCAACACTGCGGGTAAGAGAGGAGAACCGTATCCCATATCCGACTCGGATGTGGGATACGGTGTCATGACGTACAAGTACAATCAAACGCCTTTCTTATGTTTGGCGACATCTCACAATGAAGATTCGCTTGAGATATTGGAATTACTCATCGTGAAACAAGACTCGGATTCGTTCTACATATATCGCATAGTGTAACCTGGTATTACATTAGAAAGTACTGTATAATTTACTGTTTCTATAGAGTCTAAGCCACCCTATCATTCAGCCATCTACGTATCACTATGCCCGCAGAGCGACGACATTATTGGCAAACGGATAATCGATATATCCAGCAGCAGCCTCCTTTGCATAGAATGTGTCGCGGTTATAGCGCGTCAGTGAGAGACCTTCCTTCAGACGCAAAGGGAGATCCGGCTGAAATGTATTCTCAGAAATGGCTCCACTTAGTGCCGAAAAGTACGACTCACGTTTGCGATGAAGTGACGACCGAATGCGACTAAACCTCCGTACTTCTCCACCATTTTGCTTGCAGCAGCACCATCCATACCACCTGCCGCGATGTAAGGGCGATTACCCCAGGCTTCCCGCAATGGCTCATTTGATTGAGCGCGGTTTTCATCACTGAGATCCGAGTCGAGGCCGCCGTCCACGCGCGGCTCGACAACGTGAATGAAAGCGAATTTCGGGTGCGCATCACGGACGCGTTCAATTAAGGTGGTGAAAGTCGGGAGTGGGTCCTTCATACCCATGTCTATGAAACTGCATTAGAGACGCAGGAAGCACGTGACCGATCTTTCCTCACCCTGATATTTAGACCATGGGCTGATGCGGACCGCCGTCCTCTCCGCACCAATGGCTTCCACAACCGCGTTGATCACCTCGAGAGGGAAGCGCACACGGTTATCTATAGATCCTCCATATTCATCTGTCCTTTCGTTTGATACCGTCTGCAAAAACTGGTCCAGGAGATAGCCATTGGCTGCGTGTATCTCTACGCCATCGAAGCCTGCTTCAATAGCGTTGTTTGCTGCCTTGGAATACAGTTGAACATATTCTCTGAGCTCCGCACCCGTAAGTTCGCGCGGAACCACTAATTCTTCGTCGCTAGAATTTAACCCATTGTCGAGGGGATTGCCGAGGGGGATGGGGCTTGGTGCGACGAGATCGAACCCGCCTTCCTGCTTGAGAACAGCAAGATCGGCGGCACGTCCAAGTGCCCAAAGTTGGAGGAAAATGTAAGAGCCATTGGCGTGGACGGCATCCGTAACCTTTGTGCGGTAAATCAGTGGACACAGCAGTCGTAGGGCGCAGGAAACACGAACCGCTTTCCATCCAGCGATTTGCTCAGCGTTCCATATACCTGGCACGTTCGCATATCCCGCTGCCTGAGGAGCGATAAAAGTAGCCTCTGATACTATGAGTGTTCCTGGCACGCTCGAACGCTGTGCGTAGTATGTTTTGGCAAGTTCGCCGTGTACGTGGTCCTTATTCGCACGGAGACGCGTCAAAGGAGCCATCACGACGCGGTGTTGAAGATCGGTAATTCCGACGCGGAGTGGCTGGAAAAGAGCAGAGACAGAAGAGGACATGATAGAGGGACGATGTGAGGAGTTATTGCAGGAGTAGTGTAAGGAAGAAAGTTGTTGTCCTTTGAGCCACATCCAGGAAAGCATTTATAACCTGGGGATCGGCCATGAGAGCGATGCTATTCGTGTTAGGTATGAACGTTGATAGTACTGATTAACCATGTTTGCTTAGTTGGCAGAGCGGTTGGCCAATGATAGCACTTTGTCAGCCTATTACTTCAGCAATTTACCTCATCGTGAGCCGCGGACTCGGAGTTGGTCAGCGGCTCCGAGCCTGTTTTCCGAATCGGATTGGTGAATGTCGCCTCATTCGATTCGTAATTGACCTGACTAGCAAACGCCTGCAACGGCACAAA
This sequence comes from Lactarius quietus, assembly GCA_015025155.1. Taxonomy (NCBI): domain Eukaryota; kingdom Fungi; phylum Basidiomycota; class Agaricomycetes; order Russulales; family Russulaceae; genus Lactarius; species Lactarius quietus. Next base: position 15,766 of record WITN01000010.1, read on the forward strand.
TAGCTATATTTGCTGCGCTTACGGATTGCTTATGCTCGCTGCACACTCTACAATCGGCATACTACGACCGCATGAGTTACGAGCAGGATCAATAACCCGGACGGGCCTCAACACCGATGTTCTGAAATATGCTCAGGTTATGGACCATACCAATGGCTCAGTACATTCACCAAGGGGGCGTAGAATTCTTCAGCATCCAGGGAGGGTTTCAAAGTTCTTGCAAATGTCCAAAGCCAAAGCGCTTCATCTTAGTATCCATTTCCGTTGCTTGACCCGTCATCGCGTCATCGCATCGTACTCTTTTGTTCTCGTTCTGTACGAAGAGTCTCCTGCCTACAACGCGATGCATTTTCAGAAGGCGGTATTCAATAGAAGGCACTTTGGGGCTCGGACAGAACCTGGGTGGCCTGATTCGTGCTGGGTTCGCGTTCAAAAATATAATCTCAGCACCAGGGTGAGAAATGACCTTGGACAACGCTATGCCCACTCCAGCGATTTATTAACGTCATGAGATACAGAGAGGTTTCAGGAATTCATCTAGACCCTGACTAGACCGACCATGCAGACATCATAGGCTGCCAGTGGAGTCTCACTCACAGCGTGTCCCCATGCGCCGCTGCGAGCCTGCGAGGTGTGATGCCATGTTCTTTTGTTGTTTAAATTTGCCTAGGTCGTGTTATTATTTATCCCTACAGATTCTAGAATGCTTCATTGGATCAAGCGCGAGCGTTCCGTGCCCAACGTCACGAGGGCACCACCCTAATACCCCACAGGATCGTTGCCTCGAGTCGATTACTCCTTATTGTCACCGATTTAGGTCTCTACCAGTGTTTATTTCGGTCAATTTACTTACCACTACACCTTTCACCTCATCTTGCTGCATCCATGACCTCGTTTCTGTATGACTCGGAAGTGCTCACACTACCTTATGATTGTACTGCTACTCGTATTGTATTTACAATTCCTGATAACTAAATTGTAAGCTCTTGAACTCTGAACCGTCACTGTGCGTTTTCGAAGCTGTCCGACTGTTGACTGTGCCTCCGTATTCTCGCCCGCGTGAACTCAACTTCACTCCTCGTTTTTTCCGAACGTGCGTGTCACTCCGTCCCACACGCTATTTGTCACCCATCAGATCGTCACTAGATATCTAAGGATGTGAGTGCCCGAGGTGAACAGATGCGGTACGTGGATGAAGGCCATGTCATAATGCAAAAGAAAGGTGAGCCGGAGTCCGTCTCCGAGACTGTACACACGAATGTCTATCTTCCGCGCTGTATTATCTCGTTGGTCCCATCACCACATGTTCAACTCTTACTTAGCCGAGGTTTGGGTCGATGATATGCTTGCTGATCCCACTTCCAATATCGAGCAGGAAGTAATGACGGAACCAAGTTCGAGTGCAATGACACCACGACTCCGAGCTAGTTAGCACCTCCCTTCTTCTTGTTTGTGTCGTGTACCTCATATCGTGGTCCTTGTTTACACTTGCTGAACATTCAGGTACGGAACCTGATTGAAATGTGCTGACAATGCCGACCAACAGGACCATCAGTCCAAGACTAATCGCAGCATTGTTAGATTTGTGTAGACTCGAATCTACGTATCGTGACAATGTATTCTCAGCAATACGTCTGCGTGTGTGATCTCCTAAATGTGCCGGGGGAGTGATTAGAACACCGGTTTGTTAAACATCGGGAAATGTATGAGATCGCAACTGCTATGGAGCATTTTCCTCTAGCTGACGTAGGACTCCAGTCCTTCTTTTGCCGACGATGGTTACAAAGTGACCAGAGAACCAGCTGGCAGCAACGGACTTCTCAACAGATGATGCTGGCTGGCCCACTAAGAAAACCAAGTCAAGGGACGGCAACATACCCTGCGAGCTCTTGCGTTACATATAGTGTCTTCACAGCGGAGAGTCCGTAGAGGTGCCGCCATTCAACGCCGACCGCACCCTTAATGACGGCCATTCCCAAGCCAGACATCGAGATAGGCGACAGTAGAGCGTCGAGAAAATTGGTTAAGCACCTTGACCTTGCCAATGATGGCTGTCTCAACTCAAACAGGGCGCTGGGTAGTTTGCTTGGAATAACGGTGAAGGCGACCCGGACATCATGAAAGCTAACCCGGGCACGCCCGAATGGGTTTAACGCGGGGTTTGGCGAGCGATGGATGATGAGAACCTCCAGATACTCACCAGCACCCTGGAGGTAAGAGGAGGAAGGACGGTCCGTGTCACGGAAAGGGGGGTAGTCGATCAGGCCGATCGATGCTGATCGGAATTCAATTGTGAGACTGAGAAATGCGGCCAAAGATGCAACCGCCTCAGGTGAAATGTAGCCAGTCTGGGGTGGGGGTATTCAGAAGATCGAGGGCGACGAGATGACTGGCCTACAAAAGAAGCATTGGTAATATTGGATAGGAGATGTTTGAAGATTGCCAGTGAGACGGTGTGGTGATACGAACACAAATCGTCTCCATCTTGAACATATGTGCATCGTCCCATTTCCATACAGGGCAAGAGCGTGGGTAGTCGTGGTAACTTTCGACAGATGGGGGGAGCATGCTGATTGCTGTTACGCGCCTGTTATTCAAGTTCTCATCTATGCCACACGAAATCTATCCTTTCTGCAGTCACCACCATAGGGCGCAGGAGGACACACCTTGAATGCTCATGTTCTCGCGGCAGCTTTGGGCATACTCTCTGGTATGTGAAGTGAACCAGAAAACAGATCGCCTGGTGGGAAGATAAGAAGAGCGCTAATCTGGTATCAACAGTGGAGTATCATACTAAGTTAGTATCATCCATCATGTGTGTTTCCGTCAATTGGTAAGCACTGGATCGTGACAGTGGACACACCTCGGACTGCTGGGAGCGGTGCAGCAAAGCTGGGCAAGGAAACTGGGATGCTAGCACTAGCGCCATGAGTCGCACAGCGACCCCTAGTGAGTTGCTGTACAGTGGGACTCCAGTAGGCATGTTCGTAGAGATGAGGTTTTTGATAGCTTGATGTTTGGGCTGTCGAAGATCCGACGTGCCTATCGTCCCGGATAAGGACAAGAGTTTGAAAGGCGCGTCCATTACATCACAGAGAGTTGTATAACTACAACATTCTTCCCCACTTCCACGCCAACTGAAACAGAGATTACGGACCTTTCACATTTCACGGTTCACTTACCCATCTATTCCGAGTAGGGTTGCTAGAAATAACTGATGTCGTCCACAGCCACGAAGACGGCGCGATCTTCAACAGCGAGAAAGGACCTTGTGAAACTCACGAGGCTGCGGCCTGGGGCGTTGGTACGAGCAGCGGCCTGGGTCATTGAGCATAGATTCGTATCATATGAGTAAGAAAGAGGGCGATCGATGAATTCGTCAAACAGTCAGCTCGAACAGTGTATTTCGTCGGTCTCACCAAGGGGACTTAACTCGAACTACGCGATCGAGTAGCGGCACAAGAGCGATCTAGGCCCCGTCTGCGACAAAGTGGCGCTCAACGAGGTTTAGACAGCGCAGTGTGAGCCTGAGAAAAAAGACACGATGCAGATGTACTAGCCCTTTTTTTATGAACCATATATGTTCCGGGGTACCGACCAGGCCCAGACCGGTCGTGGCGCTAACTACGTTTATGGGACACATACGCGGAGACGGGGTCAAAAGTTCGAACAGAAGACACCCGAACTTCCTTAGAAGTTACACAGATATGTCTCAATGGACAATGATATTACTCGAGGGGTGACAGGGTGTCAGGCATCGGCAGGAAGTGAGGAGGGCCATAAACGGCCCGTTAATCCCCCCCTCGGATTTCCTGAGGCAGTGGCGGATCAAGCTCAAGCCGGTTTCAGGGTGGGACAGCTCTGCAAGAAATACGGCATTGGCATCTCTTCGTTGTTCATTTCATCCCATTGTGGGAGAGTAATGGAAGTACAAAAATGCAGAGGAACCATGGCAACGCGGGCGGAACCAAGTTGTCGTCAACTGACAAACGTGGCCTCTCGAGGCATGTTCTAAGTTAGTACCACTTCGCCCCGAGCCATCGCAGCTGCAGGTCCGCGCTGCTTGCCTTTTTGGCCTCGGACATTACTCACGCCCACCGAAATATGGCGAAGATTATGCAGCGAAGATTATCTCGTAGCTAGGGGATGGCTTGGATCCATTCCTCGACTGAGCTTATAGTGGCCTTCGTCATCATCACCTTCGAGGACCGTGCGCCCAACTGGCTACACCAAGCTCTGCCAAGCTCTAGCCCGTGTAATACTCCAACTATCAGGGTGAAAGTGCTCTTTTGTACTCTTTCTAGGTCTCACAAAGGGTACTCGATGCCCCTCATCTGGAGATTCACTATCGATGCGGACCCCCCGGACTTCCGTCCGAATTCCATCTTCAGCGGCGAAACTCGCTGCGATCTATTACAGGAGGGAGCCCTTCAAGCTTGAAGCTTCAAGTCCAGGGCTCAGCTACACGTTTCACGGAGAATGCGCGTCATGCGTGTGACTTTTAAGCTGGAGCTGGAACGTTGGGTACCTGGCGGAAACGACATGACCCAGGGAGGCGCTCCTCACTGTGATCTTCTCAATCAGAAGCCGTGAGTTGACAAGTGACACATCTCCTGACACATTACATTTCGAGGTAAGTGCGAATTGCTATAGTGGCGGCGTGGTGTTATCAAATTCCTGGGTGTCGCGAGACAAAGGATACTTGCTAAGGCGCGCCTTTCACCCCAAGTGCGGCGTGATAAATGATTTGAGACCTCAAGGCCTCAAGCTCAAGGGTCACAAGTCTTGCGACCAGAGAGTGTACTTTAAAGCTTACGATAACGGCAAGTCAACGATCCCAATGAATTTGGGATACAATATTAGCTCCCTAAAATTTCGGACAATGATGAACTTGAAAATAATGTCTTCGGTTGAGTGGGGCTCGTGATAGTGAGACCTCGTGTCACGAATACGAACGACCCGATTCGCATCGTTTCATCCCAATACGGTCGCATCAGTCACACGGGTCTCACCCAGTTGTTTTTATCGGCTGTCCCATCCAGCAAGCTTCTGCGCCTATAATGATCAGTCATGCCTTCGTTCCTATAGCCACTGATGGCCGTTCATGTGAGAGCGCCATCGGTGGCTGTGACGGTGGGCGGGATGGGGCAAGACATAATCAGGTCAGGTGGACGAGCATGGTCGCCACACAATGCCGGACGGCGATACGGAACTGTTTATATAACACATAGATAGAAGCTCGGACCTAGAGAGTACACCCAGATAGATAAATCGAGACAAGAAAATCTAGGTACTTCTGACGCGACGCACGTTTTTATTGGCTAAGACGAACCAGCATTCGAGCAGAAATCAGAAAAGGCCAGAGGAGAATTCGGAATTAATCGCGGCGGCAGCTGACTTTGAATCATCATTCAACACCATAGGGGCGACGGAAAACTGTTCCCAACTGGGTAGGGAGTTTTCTATGCATATCTGGGTCACAAGAATTCATTGAAACGATCGCTTGATACCCGAGGGGGGCAGCTGGGTGTCGCACGGTGCCGCACGGAGCATGTATGCAACGCATAGGGTTGCGGCCGGAACCAAGCACGCATTGGATTTGTAAGGTGTTGCAGCTGGGAAAGCTGTGAATGGTGGGAGCGGGAAATAGTAAGTTCCGAAGAATGGTGTTGGGGGGTCATCATATGATCGTGTCTGGGGAAACGGGCGCTGGACAGGCATTGGTTTGACTGCGGGGAGGGTAGCCGCTGTGTGGGGGAAGAGTTTCCCGAGGGCACTAGCAGGAGCTGTTGGAGTGGCTCTGTCCCGCGGATTGCCGATGCACGGGGAAGTTGAACCGGTCGAATTGGGGGAATTGAGAATAATTATTATTTTGGTGGTGGCCCGGGACCCAACAAAAAAAGAAGGTTCGCTTGTTTTCACTTTGCTCTGCTTTGGCCGTTTGGTCGTCATCCCTCGCCTCCAACTCGACAGAGACCTAAACGTCTCTACCTTTCATCCTCTCACATCCATCCAAAACTCCTCTTTTTTTCTCTCCGCCGTCCCTCTCTCCTCCCCCTTCTCCATTTTCTTTCGTGTCAGCGTGTCCGATCAACCGTGCCAACCGCCTTGCCACTCGGTAAAGCGACACGCCGAAACTCCCCATAAACACCGCACCTCCTTCCCCCCCACTCCACACGTCTCCCACCGGTCCCCCTGACCCCTTGTCCACACACCCGGGTAGCCTTGGCTAACCTAGATGGCCAACTATCTCCCCGTTCTTCTCGTTTCTGTCACTACCAGCGCGATCCCCGATGACTCTTCATTATCTACTCAACCTCGTGGTCAGGTCGATTACCTCTCACATGAATGGCGGGAAGAGGATGTTTGGCGTTCATGGCGCAATATGACGCGCCAAAAGAATGAAATTGCCAATGGTGTTCGCCTCGAAAACGCAAGCTGGAGAACTTGGTGGAAGCAGAGGAATAAATTAAAAACAGTTAGTCCGGAGACGCTCAACTGGTATGTGTTGCTTCTCCACAACCCTTCTCTCCACTTTGTCATCGTGTTCTCGCTTTTGATTGGCACGTGTGACTATTTTCTCCAGGCTCAAGGACTCGGACGTCACTTGGCTTACGGTCCTCTGCACACAGCTGTCGATTGGGACCCACCCCCTCAACCCAGGAATACCCCTCCGGCATTCGATACACAGTCTATTGTTCATGATTACTGTGCACCTGATTCGGTTGCCGAACATTCATCTCCACGCTCGAAACCAATTTTGAAGCACCGCAGCATAGTGATCTCCTCACGAGTGCTCTCCCAAATAATTTCAATCATACCGACGATGACCCCGAGGATCAATTCGAGTTCGCTGAGGATCAAGACGATATAATACAAGCTCCACTTACACGCCCCCCTCTTTTACATACAAAAAGCGACTCAAATGTCACACGCTGGTCCCGCAATAGTCCATTCCGTAAAGATTCTCCTCCACGTATCGCGGCTTCTGTTCGTCAGCCCCGATCACCTGAGATTGTCACCCTGTGGTTCCACCAACCTTGGCAGAGCGCTCGGGTTCGAGCGACTCAGCACGTGAGACATCTAGCAGTTCGCAGGACCTTAACGCGTGCCCTTCTGGTGGAAAGAAGAAACACATCACCTTTAACACATTTGTGACGCAGTTTATCGCAATTGATTCACCGCCAAACCACGCCGTGGTAGTCTTCCTGGAGAGACCGACAGCCTGTGTCCTGATTCCTATGATGACGGGTCAGTATCACGTTGACTCAATTCAGAGTACTCTAATTTTTGTCTTTCTTTCACCATTGTCTCACAGGTATGAGGAGGACTCTGAGATTGGGTTCAATGACCCTGATGATGCCCTTGATGAGGGTGAACTATTTTCTGAGGGGCATAATGGATCAGACTCAGACGAAGAAGGCGAAATACTCGAAATGCGTCCCCCGTTGGGCCGCTCAAGGTCTTCATCATCATCGCGTTCACCAGGTGCTCTAGAGTACTCTCATCGTGCCCAGCCTCCATTTTCGTACCCTCAGTCCCCTCCTATCATCCGCACGGGATCTTCCGATAAGGAACATGTGACTATTGCACCAATCGCCCCAACGCTTCTCAAGACAACTGGCGTTGGTAATCACTTTGTTGTCACCGATCTCGGCGGGCGCGAGCGCACTACCTTCGTCCCTCCTGTTAATCTCGTGTATGTCCCTTCCTTTGGGAATGGATATGCATTACCGAGGAAGAACGCTGGCGGTGTATCGAATGACGGCGGTTACAGGCACAAGGGCAGTCGATTCACCTCTAGCCCTGGCACAAGCACAAGTACCAGCGCGAGCAGTAGCTCACGTAGTCCACCTCCTCCGATCCCCGTTGCCGAGGCCTTTCCGGACCCGCGTGTATCGAGTCCCCCGAGTGTGGAGAGTCCTATGGGTTGCCACGATGACTTGTATGACTACTTTGGCTCGGCGGCTGCCGCACAAGTTTTCAGCGCAGACCTTCCTATCAATATGCGACAAGCGGACCTCGGGGCGGACTTTGGTCCCGAGACGGGTGCGCTTGGCGTCCATTTAGGGCGAGCTGTCGATATGCCGGAAGTCGTGGTCGTGAATGACGAAACCGGGGCGATCGAAGAACGATGTGAAGGTCGTCACCGCTCGCGGTCACGTTCATATTCCCGGTCCCATAGTCGGAGCCATTCGCGGACGCCGAGCCCGGCAGAGCCAATGTCGGCAGCCACAGAATTAGACACTGCGCGCATACGCTCCACAACCTCTTCACCGCCTTCTCAACCATCCGATCCCACACATCTCTCACCCCCCGATTCCTTCCCTATGCGTGGCCGTACACCACCTGGCGTACCATCCCGATCACGAGCACTCTCAAATGAAGGGCATTCTTCTTTAGAGCACTGCCGCGGTCGCTCGGTAACGCGTAATTCATCCTTCTCTGACCGCGATCGTTCTTCGTCAAGAACGAGCCTTGTTGCTGGGACTGGTTCCCCACTGGGAAGCGCCAGCCCCACCGGTCCCAGAGCTGGACCTGTCGGCAATAGCATCTACGCTGTGTACTCGCAGGGGCTCAATGGCGCGCGACGAGAAAGTGAGAGCGCAGAAAGTAGTAAAGAGCGCGGTCGCGGTCGTACTGATCATCGGGCGAGTGTCAGCGAAACGAGCGCGAGCCCTTCGAGGACGACATCCTCTGATACTTCTCCTGATGACTGTCGAAGTTCAGATGCCACTATTGTGGCACTCTCCCCGGTTCTTTCCGCAGCCCCAAGACTCAGTCCTGCAATATCATCTTACTCGCTTCCCGTTGCCTCTCCAGAGCCTTCATTGTCGCCCTCGTCGCCTTCCCCACATGCTCCATTGATTGTACCAAAACCCACGCCAGTGAAACTGAACATCGCTGTTGGGGAGGACAGGCACCCTCGCTCAGCTTCGAATTCGCATTCGCCGTCCGTCCTGCGCCACATATCTGTTGCTGTTCCCGCTCCACCGGCACAGGCACCTGCATCTGTGCTCGCTGAGAAACCACAATCGCCAACGCTTGCGCCATCGGCAAGGGATTCTCTAACTCCTCCGAGTAGCCCAGGCGAGCACGGCACACTCGTAGGCCGTGCAGCAGAAATCGTGTCGACCGCGCGGGGTATAATCGGCGCGCTTTGGTCCGGCAGTAATGGTCATAGTCCTGGTGTACCATGATGCATCGCCCGTAAGTTGCGACACTATCTTGATTCCTCCATCCTTGTGCTGACTGTCTGCTGAAGGTCTTGCTATGTGATCCAAACCGCTGTTCTTTATACATTCTTCGTGAATTCGCTGTTCTACAACTTTTTTTCACTTCTCTTGACCCTCCAGTGCTCCCTTTGTATACCTGCAATTAATTCTCCTCCTTTCTGCATTTAATCTTGGCTGCCAGCGTTCGATTGCAACATTGTTTATATCTATGCATCCTTTAGGTATTTTACCACTTCCACTCTTACCCTCACACTTTTCACTTTTTTGGACCCACTCCATTATTATAATTAGTATTGCAGCACACCGAAGTGTCGTACTAACGATATTGTACTATTGGACGAAGGCGAATTACTTGACGACTGCTCGCAAGTGTAGTCGACTCGCAGTCTTTACTCGTTGTCGTCAAAACGCAACGTAATCGCATCGTCGCTCAAAGTGGTAGCTATTGGCTTGTACGTACGTGTCGTGTATGTACTGTTTGATGTTGAACAAATGTACCTGTATTTCTCTCCCCACCCCACTCATGGCATTTCTCCGCCCACTCTTGCTACAAGCAAACATTAGAAGCCGTACTGGAAACCAAAACAGTCTTTGTTGGTCCAGTTACCGTATGGATTCGCAAGCTTGCCTGAGGCTTTAGCCCAGCATAGCGTCCCTGCCATCTGCAGGCCCCTCTTTGTCTCACTGAGCCATGGGCCATGGCCGACCTCGCACTCCCCAAGTCCTGTATCCCCACCTTCGTCCCGTGTTCTATTGCCGACCGCAACTAGAATATCACTCACACCCGTGACCACCCCAACTCGGAGCTTCCGATCCAGGAACCTATCACCTCTGTCGCTTTCGGCCCAAAATCCGACCTCGCCAGGGCAGATGTTATTCTATGCAGCTCTGATGTTAATATCGCTTTCTGCGTACACGAAGCGACTTTGCCCATCCCCCATCTTTGAGACCATGTTCTCATCCCCACACATTGGCACTGACGTCTATGAGGGCTCGTCTCCTCTGGTCGAGAGCAGTACTGTTTTGGCGATTTTACTGATCATGATATATCTTGTCATCCCAATCGGACCACGCTCCCTGACTCTGAGCGATTTCTCGGCCATCACCATGGTCGCTAACAGTATGAGCTGGCTTTCCCATTTCACCGGCGCCGTCTGGATCGGGACTTTGCAAGCTCAAAAATCTCCATTGGACGCCTTTTATTTTGCTTACAGCATGAACTGGCAGAGGAATCTTGTGCATCTGCAGAACCCTCGCTTGAACACCCGTAACCAGAGATCGTCCGGGACAAGTTAGACCCCGTGAATATTCCCGCCTACTGCATTATTAACGAGCTTCTTCAGCTGCTGCCGTTTCCACATTTCAAAATGGGGATCTCCTTGGCCTAAATGGGATACGAACGTGGCAATAGGACCGATCAAGGTAGTTGGCCCTTAAGTTGGCCCATAGTCTGCCCCAGGAGATATGTTTGGTACTGTGATACATGGTCCAACTATATCTCACGTCCAAGCAACGCTTTGCGGGAGTGTCCAAGTAGCGAGGACCTTCAGCGAAGACTCTGCTAGCTGTCAGAGCTCTACTTTTGGCCTGTTGGAGTCTTGTGCCCGCAAGGGACTTAAAGCTGACAAACGTGTCGTTAAAGTGAGCGAGACCCTTTGCATTTCATCTTCGATACTCATTGCACCTGAAATAAAGGTTCTCTTGGAATTACCGTTTAGAAATCAATCGCTTATGTGCTAGCAAGGGTGTGATGCACGCTCAAGTCGGGAAATGATTGTGAGCTAGTCCACGTACAAAAGCCGTGGTGATATTTTTGTATCGTATGTCCTGACCTTCCGTTCGCCACTCGTTCACCCCTATTCACCTGTTTATTACTCCGACGGCGCGTCACGGTCAATTCTGCATTCTGCAATCCTCCTCCATTCCTCCCTCAAATGGCCACCAAGCACGTTTTACAATTAAGGCCATCTACTCCCTTCGGCCCACCGTTCGACGACGACGACGCAGATGCTATTCTTCGAAGTTCTGACCAGGTCGACTTTTATGTCTATAGGGTGATATTGTCCAAATCATCCCCTTTCCTCAAGTCAATGTTTTCGCTACCGCAACCAGATGCAAGCATCTCTGAGAAGCGACCTGTCGTCAAATTGACAGAGAATGGCAGAACTATCGATGTTCTATTGGCATTTATCTACCCGGTTGAGACTGAACCCCTATCGTTGGACGACATGATAAATGCCCTTTCGGCAGCCAGGAAGTACGATATGGCCGCTGTGTCTCAACGTCTCAATGAAAAGTTTGCCAAGTCAAAAGTTGTGCAAGACAGCCCAGTGGAGGCCTTCTGTGCCGCATACTCACATAAATTAGGAGAGGCGGCTCGTCTAGCTGCGACGGCATCACTCAAGCGTCGAATGAGCTTGGACGACATTGGAGACAAGTTACAGTACACAAACGGACCTGCTCTCCATCAATTATGGAAGTTTCATCGCGCTTGCTCAAATACTGCCACTGAAGCCATCGACGACGAGCATCTTACTTGGATCACAACGTCAAACCGTACCTGGTGGGCTTCGCGCGCAAAATCTCACCGGGATGCAAGTGTGAGAAGTATGACTATAAACTGGGTACTTCACAAGAAATCTGGAAGGCCACCGCCCCGTGGCTCAACTACATCGCGCGCGCGCACGATGTCTTGCTAGATCATCCATGTAGAGAGGCAGTGGCCTACTACCCCGTTTATAGACCCTCCTATGACGACAGCGACGATGACAGCGACGATGACGATGACTCGGAAACCTGCCAAACTTGTCGGAGCAGCCTGTTTGGCTTGCCGGAGTTTATTCGCCTCTTGGGAGACGAGGTCGAAAGACGTGTCTCGAGCGTAAGGCATTCTCTTGTATATATCCTTGACCAATCTCACTCGTTGGCTCTTACCAAGGTCAATCTAGAGTTGCCATTTTGACCTTCTGTGGCCCATCCACCTATGTGCAATTACCTAAATCAAGCCGCTCTTGAGTTCCAAGTTGCAAATGTCAAGACATTGTCATAATGGGTTTCAGTAGGATATCGTAGTTCGGGTTGAAGAGGCGCTCCAGTACTCTAGTTGTTTGAGGTCTCGGGTATGAATGCAAGCTGAGTCACGGTGTCGTTATTTCTCACCACTGCGCCGCCACGTAGCACACTTGAGTGCAACTGCACCTGAGGTGAAGTTCATTTCTACAGCTCACCATCGACTCGGATTGCCTTATCGAGCTTGAGCTTGGGAGCATGAGCTTGAGAAATCGAACATCGTGGAATCACGCACAACATATCATTTTGGATCTTAACAGGCCACTTGCACGGAGTTGTACGTCTGTTCGTACTTGTCGTATAAGGTTTCACTCACTATGTTCATATCCGAATTGTGGATCCGAACAGGGCGGCACTTCTGCACGAGTTCATAATGATTTGCATTGACAATGTTGGGGATGCACCCACTACCAACTGCAACCAGATTTCGGTGGCAGTTGACAAGCGGGAACGTAGTAAGCTACCCAATGGACAATGGGGGCGTGGAGTGCATCGTAAACGTCCAAAGAACGGAACGCTGCGTAGCATACACGCCTTTACGCCTCTTACTTCGGATAGCGTGTCTCGCTGCAGCGGCTCTTTCCGACGGTCTGTCATTGGCGCCACATCCCAAATTTAACGGCAACGTGCTGAGGGAGCTTCTGGATAAGAAAATACTCTCTGCTTATTGGCATCATCTGGGGGAAACTGGCGTCTAGAAGGTGGATCTTGATGTAAATGCAACTTACACCGTGCTTCCAGCAGTGGTGTTCGTTCCTTTGATCTATGCTTTCACCCAAACATGACTTTGGCCGACACTCAAGACCGAATAATGTCCACATTCTTAAGGTTGACTAGCCCCAACATTCAGTCGGCTGTGCGGATATGCTCCATAGGCGCGAATCACGACATTACTGCACCCCAAGACTATGCTGTATTCCAAATGCCGTTTCTGTTTGGCGAGATGTGCAGGGTAAGGGTATTCGTTCCAGAATATTGGGTCAGCACTAATACATCGATCGATCAGGAGGAAGGTATAAAATGCCTCCCATCCGTCGTTGTCTTTCCCCAGATTCCTCCTATTCCAGAGTCATACAAAGGTGCGCTGACTCCTGGGCTAAAACTCTTCGACGCTGACAGTTGGTCATTGTCACCACGCTCTCGTTCGACGCTCAGTTTCACGAGCAATGAGTTATTCGATCAAGGCATCTATCTACCAGACCAATCCCGGCAAGGGCGGATACTTCCATATCGTCGAGAAGACGGTCTGGAAATACGCCAACGGTGGAACCTGGGACGAGGCTTACGGTTACCAAGTGCTCAAGATGGGCGGAAGCGGGACATCTGGCTGCCTTCGTCTCCAATCCGACTCGGGCGAGAGCTTCGTAGTCGCTCTGGGCGTCCATAACTACAAGCGATGGGGCGACATCGTCACGAACCTCAAGAACGACCAAACTGCTACCACCATTAACCCAGAGTATTACAGCTCGGAACACCCCGATAGGCAGAAGCAGAGGGAGAAGCAGCTGACTACGTATTCGGTTGCCAACCTTCAAGGTCGCAAGTTTTCGCTTGAATACACTAAGGCTGAGGGCAATGAGCTGGAGGTCCGAGTTGTGATCGGTTAGAGTAAGCCACCTGAACATCTCACCAACCTTCACTTCTGACTACCCCCTTCTGTTTTTAAAGTATCGAATCATTTCTTGAAGTGTGCCGGTTGATGTAGTACTGTTGTGTTGTCGATACGCTTGGTCGGAGGGAAATTGCTTGGTGCAACAATGAAAAATGGTTCGAGTCACCTCGGAGACCTAAGTCGAATCGGTCACCTATTTGGTTCACCTCACAAACCGACCACCCGATGTCTGTGAGGTCTGGCTCAAAATCAGCTACTCTGAATTCATGCGAGTCCGGAAATCGTGACTTTCTCCTACGGCACCGACTGCACCCAGCATGGTGCTATTCAAGCATACAATACTATTTCCTTTCCGCTATTTTATACCGTGGACTGCCCATTAACCCCTTGCACTTCGCGGACTCAATAGTACTTATTTCTCACACATGGACCTACATTGGAATCAACGGGGGTTCAAAAAAGCAAAAGAGGAAAGTGCTTCTTTTTTTTTGTTTGGTGCTTGGAGTACATTCTACCTCGGGCGTTGCGGCGTTATGCATACGCGGCCTGTGACGACTCCGAGAACCCGTGATGCTCGCCCGTGCGTGTACCCTGCCATCGTCACTGACCTGCACGTCCCACCACGCCTCTGATCAGCTCCGAGAATTTATGAAAAAAAATGACAAGGCTCACGCTCGTGAGGTGGGATCCGTCTGGTATAAGTTCACGATCGGCTTGCAGAATTGCGTACAGCTTACATTCGCGGACGAGGTGTGCGTTGCGAGCGTCTTGAGCCCTACAGACTCGGATGCGACATCGACCGACATAGGTTCTAATGCGTCGTATTGAACAAGGGAAGGTGAGAGTTCCTACATACGATCGCGAAGCGCGAGTAACTTACATCGTCATATGGTAATGCACGATCTAAAATCTCTGACAGCGCGCTACTACCAGATACATCTTCAGTGCCACCTTCCGATAATGGAAACGAATTGTCCTCGTTACTGCATGATTTTCCAGTCTTCGCGGAAAGCGCCAGGGTGGAGGTACCGCAGCTGGGCCCAATGGCGAACGACCCTCATTGGTCACTCATGTTGATGAATTCTCAGTATATGCTGCGCCAGAGATGCACACATCTGCCAACTGTGTGCCAAGGTTTCCTGATGGCCTTGGTAGACGACGAACGCTTCTCTTGGTATCGAAGCAGGGTCAATAGCGTCAGCTGGCACCGAGGATGTATATAAACTTGGTTTTTGTCGTGGAAGCTTTCTGAGATGGAACAAAGCCCGGTCAATGTCGTACGCTGCTGCGCGAAACGCAGCCTAAGAAAGCTGTGAGTATAGATACGATGGCGAAAAGTGGATAGCGTACCTGTTGGAGAACGGCGAAGCCGTTCAACTCAGACTTAAGAAGTTTGCTCTCGTTCTTCGACAAACTTCGCTAACGCATTGTCAACGATGGTCCGCCCACACGCTCCCGGATTACCAGTGCGCTTCCGACAATGTTCAGTGGACGCTTTGCTGTGGCGAACTTCTCTGCCAACTCACCCTTGTCCTCATTGAAGTCTGCTAGCACCTTGGTATCCTGTCTTAAATAGTCGTACCCGTATGCCATGTCTGCGCATTCGCGAATTCAGTGAAACCAATATTTGAGGATGCGCGAGTTGGGCACGGCCGCCTCGTGTCGCGGATTTACACTAACAAGTAAGTTAGAACGATGTCTGCATGCCATGCGCTCGTGTGTCGATGTACAGTAGTATAGCAGCTGAGTATAATTAGACCACCTATTGTGATCTCAGATCTCTTGAATTTTGGAAGTCTGCCGTGGTCATAGGGGGGCAATCGTTTGGATCTTCTTGTTGTGTTCATCATGGGGCGTTTCCAACGAGCTTAGACGTCATGACATAATGCACATAATATCATTTTCGATATTATTGCTGCGGCGTTGCTTATCCCAATTTCCCTCTTAAATCATGATGTCCACCAAGCCCAGTTCTGAAGGTCCAGATTTAAACGAATCGACATCTACCCCCTTCGACCCACCGTTCGACGACGCTGATGCCGATGCCATTCTTCGAAGTTCCAACCAGGTCGACTTCCATGTCTATAGGACCATATTATCCAAATCGTCATCTTTCTTCAAGTCAATGTTTTCGCTTCCGCAACCAGATGCAACCAGCGTCTCGGAGAAGCTACCCGTCATTGATTTGGCAGAGAATAGTAAGACCATTGAGGTTCTATTGACATCTATCTACCCGATCGTGTCTGTGGACACCGAACCCTTATCGCTGGACGACATGATAAATCTTCTTGTGGCAGCCAGAAAGTACGATATGGCCGCCGCATCTCAAGGTCTCAATCAAAAGTTTGCAGTATCAAAAGTTGTGCAAGACAAGCCCGTAGAGGCCTTCTATGCCGCATACTCACATGAATTAGGAGAGGCAGCTCGTGCAGCCGCAAAGGCATCACTCAAGCACCGAATGAGGCTAGATGACATTGGAGAAAAGTTGCAGTACACAAACGGACCTGCTCTCCATCGATTGTGGAAGTTTCATCGTGCTTGTTCCGCGACCGCCGCTGAAGCGGTCTCTGACACGCACCTTATCTGGATCACAAAATCCGCCACAGAGTCACACAAGACCTGGTGGGGCTTCGCAAGTGGGGGCTGTAAGGCCTGTCAATATGGCGGCCCATGTTCCCCCAAGTATACATATACAGTGGGTTCCGCGATCCCCTTTGAATGGGTCACCAACTCCCCCTGGCACAACTTCATAACGCGCGCACGTGATGTCTTACTGGAGCATCCTTGTGCGGAGGCAGTGGCCCAAGACTCAGTTTGTGGTCCCTCCTACAGCGAAAAAATGTGTCACCCTTGTCAGAGCAGCTTGCATGGCTTGCCAGTGTTTACCCGCCTCTTGGGAGAAGAGGTGGAAAACCGTGTCTCAATGGTAAGGCGTTTGTGCCTATTTTCTTCAATTAACACGTCTCACCCGATGGCCCTACCGAAGGTCGATCTGAATTTACCATTTTGACCATCTAAGGTTTATACAGCTATGCGCACGCAATCATCTGAATCAAGGCCCTGTGAAATTGCAAACTTGGATGACCTCTTGGTTCTCGTTGTGGGTATTGCAAGGGTTAGTGGATGGGCTTTCCAGTTCGCTAGTTGTCTCAAGGCTGATGTGCTGATGCTAGCACTGTAGTGGCCCAGTAGTGGCCCACGTCACTACAGTAGTTAAGTACAATATGTACCCATTTGTGTACTCAGATCCCAGCTCTTGAATTTTGGAAGTCCGCTGTGGTCATAGGGGCAATCGTATCGTTTTTTCTGTTGTGTTGATCATGGTATTTGCCGTTTCATACATGTCCCCCACCGAGTGCAGTTCAGAGGGTTTCAAAGAAACGTCATCTACTGCCTTCGGTCCACCGTTCGATGACGCTGATGCAGATATCATTCTTCGAAGTTCTGACCAGGTCGACTTCCATGTGTATAGGGTCCTGTTATCTAAATCTTCCCCTTTCTTCAAGTCAATATTTTCGCTACCGCAACCAGACTAGCGCCTCGGTAGACCAAAGTCCTGTTATCAGTCTGGCAGAGAATACCAAGACCATTGCGGTTCTATTGCGCCTATCTACCCCGTTTTGGCATCCGCCACCGAACCCGAATTGGTATCTCTGGACGACATGGTCGATGCTATTGTGGCAGCCAGAAAGTACGATATGGCTGGTATATCTTAGCGTCTGATTCAAAAGTTTGCCGAGTCAACAGTCATACAATACAACCCATAGAGGCGTTCTGTGCCATGTACTCCCACGAATTAGCAGATGCGGCTCATGTAGCTGCGAGGGCATCACTCAATTATCGAATGACCCTGGACAGCATCGGAGATAAATTACACGCAAACGGGCCTGCTCTCCATCGATTATGGAAGTTTCACCGTGCTTGTTCTGCTACTGCTGCTGAAGCTGTCTCGGGGACACACTTCGCCTGGATCACAAGTTTTGACAGGACATGGTTAGACTTTAGGCGCAGTTGCGGTACCTTCCCGGGCTCCGATCGCTGCCGCACTGGCAAGCACCCATACAAATTGGGACCCTTAGGGGAACACTGGAATCCCCCCTTCCCGTGGCACAACTACATAACACGCGCTCGAAATGTCTTGTTGGAGCATCCTTGCAGGGAGGCAGTAGCTCACGACTCCTTTCTGAAACCCCTCTACGAGGAAAACACATGTTTTAGTTGTCGGTCCACCTTAATTGGCTTGCCAGAGTTTATTCGCCTCTTGGAGACGAGATCGAAAAACGCGTTCCGAAGGTAACTTATTTTCTTGCATATTTCCTTGAAACATCCCACTCGATGGCTAGGTTGATCTAGAGTTGCCATTTTGACACCCTGTGGTTTATCTACCTGCTGCGCAATTATCATATCACCAAGCGGCTGTCGTGACGTCACGTGTTCTTGTAGTAATTTTTTTTGGAGGGCGCTTATATTTGCTTCTTATAATTGTCTACATGCCCGAAAATAAATGCCAGACAGCAGGAGAATTTAGGATTCAGCACTGCGTGTGGGCGGTCGAGCGGTACAGCAGGAGTTTTCATGAGAGTATCATCCGCACGGCCATTGCAATGCACGCCAACGCGACGTATGGTGATAGCCGCTCTCCTGTGTACATACAGAACGCGAGTCCACATTCAGCAGGGTGAAGGAAAAGAGAAGGTTTCAGTCATGAAATAGATTTTGTTGAAGGCGTAACGTACCGATTCGCGCCGACATGAAGAATATACCCAGGAAGCCTTGCTTGTTGCTATCGATAAGCCGCGGGGCAACAGCGCGAATGTACGTGCAGGTGCAAATGAGCAGGAGGATAACGAGCAGGAGAGACTGGAAATTGAAAAGTGCGGACATAGAGGCACTGAGAATGATATGGCTTCGGTGTAGCTTTTGCTGGACGTTCGGAGCCACGTGTTCTTGTAATAATAAGCCTTACGTAATTTTCTGACCGGACCGGTGAGCGCGGGTTGAAAAGCACAGGCGGATGAGTTGTTTGATCCGTAACAATGTCGTCATCTACTCCTTTGGCCCACCGTTCGACCACATCAACGCAGATATTATTCTGCGAAGTTCTGACAATGTCGACTTCTTTGTCTATAGGGTCATGCTCTCTACATCATCCCCCGTCTTCAAGTCCATGTTTTCGCTACCCCAACCCATCTCGGAGAAGGAAAATCTAGTCATTAATTTCGATGAGAATAGCAGGATCATCGCAGCTCTGTTGACCTTTATCTACCCCGTTGTGTCTATGGCCACCGAACCCCAATCTTTGGATGACATGATCGATGTTCTTGTGGCAGCCAAGAAGTACGATATCCCCGTTGTATCTCAACGTCTTAATCAAAAGTTTGCCGAGTCGAAATTTTTGCAAGACGACCCCATAGGGGCTTTCTGTGTCATGTACTCCCACGAATTAGGAGAGCCGGCTCGTGTAGCTGCAAGGGCCTCGCTCAAGCATCGACTAAACTTGGACAATATTGCAGAAAAGTTGCAACACATAAACGGACCTGCTTTCTATCAATTATACAAGTTTCACCGTGCCTGTTCCGCTGCCGCCGCCGAGACCGTCTCTAGCAGGAACCTTGCCTGGATCACAGAGCATTACGGCTGGGACCTCGCAAATGATAGGTGCCAATGTCCCAGGTATGAGTACACCCTGGGTCCCTCACGAGACATCTGGCTTGTTACTGCCCCGTGTCACGGCTACATGAAGCGCGCGCGACATTTCTTGCTGGAGCATCCCTGCAAGGAGGCAGTGACTAGCGAAGAATGTCGCAGGACCACCCTCGAGTACGAGTGGGAGTGGGAGGAACCCTGCGAAACTTGTCTGATCACCGTGCCTGGCTTGCCAGCGTTTTGTGTCCTCTTGGGGGAAGAGGTCGAAAAACGTGTTTCGATGGTAAGTCATTTTCTTGCTTATCTCCTTGACACGTCTCATCCGTCCCCTACCGAAGGTCGAACTAAAGTTGCCGTTTTGACCTTCTGTAGTTTATCCACCGTATGCGAATGATGAGCCAAACTGCTCCAAAGTTGTTATTATGTCTTCCTTCATATCGTAGTTCAGGTTGTAAGTTACGAACACCCCCACTCCAGCTGTCTAAAAACCAGCAGTTTTTTTGTTCTTTGTCGCCGAAGTCGCTGAGATTTCAAGACAGCTGTGAAATTACATCTTTAGGCCTGCGCTTTTGACCTGGGCGCGATATGTGCTCACGGCCACGAGGCAGACTCGTTGCAGCGTTGATAGAGCGCCGATAGGCAGCCTTTCCTCACCAGTAAGCTAGACATGGGCGGGAATAAGGCTCGCGATTATGGACCTCCATTCGATGACACAGACGCAGACACCATCCTCCGATCCGTGGATGACCTCGACTTCCGCGTGTACAGGGTCATCTTATCAAAAGCGTCCCCCGTGTTCAGAGATATGTTCACTTTTCCCCACCCGGGTCCTCACGACGACGACGACGACCACAAAGATGGCCTCCCACTAGTCCGGCTCCCTGAGAGCAGCATGACATTATCGATGCTCCTATACGCCATCTACCCCGTCTCACCATCGCACGCCCAGCCCCCTTACGCTGCTCAGGGACGCGGCCAGGACGACGGCGCACTGGACACACTGACAGAGGCGTGGCTCGCAGCGGACAAATACGAAGTCAGCGGCCTGCGCGACGCGCTGACCACGCGGCTGCAGACGCACCCGCTCATGGCGCGTCAACCGCTACGGATGTTCGGCGTTGCGTACTATCTACGCTCGCAGACGCTACTGCAGACCGCAGCGGCGCGCACGCTCCCACTTGCGCCGCTGACATTCGACGCGCTCGGGCGGCACGTCGACCTCGTGCCGTTCATCGCCGTGCGGCACCTCCTCGAGTACCACCGCGCGTGCGGCGAGACCGCGCGCGACTTTGCGCTGCTCAAGGCGGACGAAGACGGCTTTGCGGAGTCGTTCCTCCCTGCGCTCCTCGTGCAGGGCACGTCTGTCGCTGCTGGTACCCGCGCAATACGCGTGTGCAAGGACTCGCGGTGCCAGTTTGGGAATCTTAGGGTGTCGCGCCCTAGAGTGGAGACGCTCGAGTGGTGGAGGAAGTATATGGAGGCGCTCAGCGAGAAACTCTGTGAGCGGCCGGCGATGTCTGCTATGACTGCCATGGGCGCGTGCACTGACGTGTGGGAGTCGTTGGGGTCAAAATTGTGCGCTCGCTGTCGGGGCTCTGCATCATCGGCGTTGGTTCTGGCGCATACGTATCTCGAAAGGATGCTCAAGGTAGAAATCGAGGAGGAGGTGAGGATGGCGACGCGAGCGCGCTTTTACTTGCTTTGAAGTATTTATGTGCCTGACAACTTGCTCGCTGCCAGGTCCGATTCGAGCACTATATCAGTCATATGGAGTCTTCCATGTATCCGAGGTGATGATAGCTTGCAAGGTCGCACTTATCAGACAAGTTCAAAGGTGCTCCCGGTCCAAATCAAATCGCGCCGTCTGCCACGGCATCGTAACACGAAGCTCACAATCACGCCCCAGAAATGACACTGACCAGGTAGTTGTCCAAATCGTCCACGGTATTGATGGTACTGTATGTACAATAGAGGAACATTAAATAATGTGCTTTACACCAACAACTTGAATGATATGAGAATGCCAGTGCTCTGAGTGTCTCCAACAAAATACAAGAGGCGAATGACAAGCCGCAATGCGAGCAACCTATAGCTTTGCCTTGACGCTCACCAGCTTGCTCCTATCTTGCAGAATTCTCGCCGCTTCGTTGACCATGTTATCCACGATAGTCTGTGCAGGCAAGACATCTTTGATAACTGCGGCGACGTCGCCTAAAAGGAACGAGACCGCCTGGACAGACTTCTCGGGGTGCTTCTCTAGTTCGTGTTGGTTCGGGATGATACCCTTTGAAGTAAGCTCCTTGATCTCCGTCTGACGGTTCTTCTCCCAATCGTCAACGTACGGCGTCCGACGCACGCGCAGCGGGCGACCGGTGTAGATGAGCGTGCGGACAACGTCGCCGTGACCAGCACTGAGAAGAGCCTGCTTGTGCGCCTTGCTCGCGCCCGCCTCCTCCGATGCGACGAACCGCGTCCCGACCCAGACGGCCTGCGCACCGTAGACCAGATTCGCTGCAAGCCCACGTCCGTCGTAGACTGCGCCAGCACCGACAACCCAAATTGGCTGGCCGGTAAGCGACGAGGTGCGACCCTTGACGGCGTCGACCACAGAAGGGATGAGGATGGACGCAGAGATGTCGCCAGTGTGGCCACCGCCCTCGCCTGCCTGAGCACAGATGATATCGACGCCGACGTCGAGTGCCTTGCTTACGTGCTTGGGGTGGCCAACCATCTGTTCGCTTGTCAATTAGAGTTTAGAGAAAAGAAAAGAGAGAAGACTGACGTTCATGACGAGGATGCCAGCTTTGTGAAGTTTGTCGACGACTTCCCTTGGTGGTACACCGACGGCGGAAACGAAGAGGCGAGCCTTTTCCTCAATGATCACGTCGATGAGCTCAGGGAGTTGGCCATGTGTGTAATCATGCTGACGTCAAACGTGTTTAGCCTTTGGAGACCAGACACCTCGATACGAGAGGCCGAGACCAAGTGACGTACATTGGTCTTACGCGCGCCTCCTCCGACCTGGGGCAGAAGCAGGTCAACGCCGAAAGGCGCATTTGGGTCCTTCAGGTCCTTTTTTAGGGATCGAATCTGTAGTAATGTTCCAGGCGCGAAGGTTAATTTCCACTGGCAGCGTCAGAGAAGCTCTGCCTATGCCCACCTGTTGCCGCAGAAACTTGGGCGTGTATCCGACACCCCCAATCACACCGAGGCCGCCTGCGTTGGTGACAGCAGCGGCAAGCTCAGGACCAGCTGCGACATTCATCCCTACAAGAGGCGTGAGCGTATGTGAGCTGTCATATTCGCGCTGCAGGTAGGTGAGCCGTTGACGCACCTGCGAGAAGTATAGGGTGTTTGATACCGAACATCTCGGTAATAGGTGTAGAGATGACGGACATTCTGACTGACAAGCTTTGCTGTTGCAATAGTTCAGATGGAAAAGAGTAACGAGCAGTGGAATGGGTTCTCCGGTTCTGATTAAATATGATCCGGCTTCCGGTGTAAACCTTTAGACTATCGCCGGATGTAAATCACATGGCGGGAACGGGTCGGGTACGGGTACTGTAGCAGCAAGAAGATTAAATATTGGATGTGTAATGAGTGGTCCTAGATAGTTTATGCAAGATGAAGCACTCGTAAATACTCTTAATCGTCGGTGTCTACACCAGCGGTCCAAGCACTACTCTACGTGGGCAAGCTTTCGGTTTCTGCTTGACCTGCAGACCGCATGAGTCTTCGCAGACGTGCCAGCTCACCCGCTAGATGCCTGCGTGAAAACGGACACAGCTCAGTCAGGTGCGGCCGGTGCCATAAAAAGACAAGACGCACTCCGCGGTTTTCTCGGCCCTCTCGCTTGCCTCCGATGAACTCCGTACTCGCTCTTTCAACGTACGAATCTCTTCACGGAATTCGTCTTCCACTTCGTGCCGTATCCGTGTGTCATCCTCGCGTAGCTGCTGAACGCTCGTCACGTCGGCCTTACGCAACTTACTCTCCTCGAGTAACTTGGCGTATTTTTTTCCGGCCATCTCTGCCTCGCTCCGCAAGCGCTCCTCTCGCTTGTGCATGTCTTCGCGAAGACTATCGACATCTGCGCGCCAGGCGGTCTTCATCCCCTTGAGGGTATCGCGTAAGGTGATATATTCTCGTTCACTCTTGGAAGAGAGAGCGGTGGATTCTGCCAGAGCAGTCTCCATCTCACGGAGGGATTTCTTCGAGCTGATCGTCTCTGCCTTTAATTGAGCCTTGAGAGCAACCGCCTCTGTTTCTGCTTTCCGTGCACGCTCGAGAACCTGAATTCATAAACCAGTGAAAAGGAGTTTGGTCAATGTCAGTGAGGGTAGAGCACACACCTCCTGGAGTAGTCGCTCTTTCCTGGCGACGACATTATTTAACCCCTCGTTCTCTAGGCGTAGTCGTTCCCGGACCTCCTTCAAGTCTTCTGTCTGGCGAGTGAGCTGGGCGACACTCCGCTGAGACAGGCGCAGTTGCGCCTTGGCATTCTCAAGGGCGTTGCGGGCGTTGATCACGCCAGTTTGTAAATCTGCGAGCACCTTGGTTGTGCCACCAGGTGTAAGTGACATTCTGCGGCTGCCGTCGAGGCCCGGGGATGGTGGTTGAAGGGTATTGATGTTCGGTAGTGCATCCGTGTTATTAGACGCCGCACCTGGACGCGGAGGAGTACTAAGGGCACCGTCGTCTGCGAGAGCACGTGCATTCCCTAGAGACGGCATGTCGATGGTAAGCGACACAGCAGGTTGGGGAAACGTTATATACGAACCCACGGAGGAAACGGGTATTCCTGGAGGCCGCGGAGATCAAGGGAGTCAGTGACGTGCCAGGGAAGTGGAAGCCGCACGCACGGCTGAGTGTTCGTGTAGGACTGGATTGGCGCTTGTACGATTGACTGGACGGGCCGGCTCCAAAGTCCATTGGAATGCCTTCGCGGATGCCGTCTTGGCTGAGCGAACCAGGATCGCGTCGGGGTAAGGGAAGGTTGGAATCGGGACCGGCAAGACTTTGAAGAACGTCGAAGCTGGAACGTCGCTTGATCTTACCGTTCGGGGTGCTTGGGGGCAAGTCACACGGGGAGAGTCGGGAGGAGGGGACGGGGAAGGTGAGGTGGTGAGGGCTGTGAGGGGGAGACGAGGGGTGCGTTGGAGGTGATTCTCGAGATTCTGGAGCTGGGCTTGTTGGTGTCGAATATTATGTTTTAACGCGGACATGTGGTGTCGGACAGAGACTGTTGGTTTGGGTCAGCGAGGTTCGTTGGTTCGTATCAAAAGTGATGGTGACCAGGATCATCTAGCGATAAAGACGGGCTTCTTGCGCGGGTCGAGCGATTCGAGGCGGCGGACGATGGCCTCGACGGGGAGTGCAACGAGATGCCAGCAGTGAGCGTGCTCGAGTGGTGGTGATGGGTCGTCGTCGTACGATGCATCCTGCCGCTCCTCGTCTTTCATCACCGACAGTGCATAGGCGCTTGCGCTTGTGCCTTTGTGGTCAATGCACACCCACAATGCCACCGCGGCCTCGCTCGTTTATACCTCCGTCTCTCCCCTTATTGTCCCCATACCCCCTTTCCCCGGACTGCAGAGCAGAGTCCCGCCATGGCCCCCGCCGTCCAAGAGTGCCCAATTTGTCTCGATAGGCTCCGTGATCCTGTGGTTACTCCTTG
Organism: Lactarius quietus; assembly: GCA_015025155.1. Lineage (NCBI taxonomy): Eukaryota > Fungi > Basidiomycota > Agaricomycetes > Russulales > Russulaceae > Lactarius > Lactarius quietus. Next base: position 41,006 of record WITN01000010.1, read on the forward strand.
CGGTACGCTGCGGGTCCACTCTCGTGTCGGGCGCGTTTAGTCTAACTATAAACACCATGTCCAGGCCACCTCAGCTGTGAAGACTGCATGGGGACACATGTTCGTGCTTCCCGAAACCCTTACGAGGCTACGTGCCCCACCTGTCGCGCTCCTTTTCCCATTGGTACGCACACCATCCCGTTATCTTCGTGTCGTCTAAATACCTTCGGTCCCAGTTACTCCGAACATGTCCCTGATACCAAAGAAATATCACGTCTTTATTTCTCCCTCCCTGCGTCGCGTCTATATGGGGGACGGGGAGGACACCAGCCGCGCAGTTATCGAGGGCCTCAACGCGGAGATCACCCTTCTCACAGCTCGTGTTGGCATGCTCAAGCGTGATAAAGATCTCCTCATGGACCGTTGCGAGGCTGCCCAAAGTGCCGCCTCACGCCTTACTGCTGACGAACGTGCCGCGCGTCTCGAGCTAGCCAAGGCGAAGGCAGAAGTGCGCGTCTCGAATCAGATGTCCGAGAGCCTCAGAGTCGCTTATCGCACTCTCGAGTCTGCGTGAGTTTTATCTTTTTCATTATGCCAACTGATAACTGACCGGTGAGCCGTGCCAGACATTCGAATTGTCTCCTAGACACCAAGCGCAAGAGCGGTCAGGCCGCCCTCGACTCTTCCTCGTCGATTGACAGCCCCGATTCCTCGCCAAGGAAACTCAGGGACAAATTCAATGGGCGCCCCGTCAAACCCATGCCCAAGCGCGCGAGACTCCAACCGACGACGACAGGGCCTGCCGCTCAGTCCCCGCCAGCGCCTATCGCGCCCCGATTCGCCAACCGGGAAGTCGAACGCTCCAGCTCCAGCTTTCCCTTCTCCTCGTATTCGTCATCCCCGTCCTCTTTGACGCCGTCCGCCTCCACATCCGCCGCGTCAGCTGCAAACAGGTCGTCGGTATTCACACACGACAGCCCCACTGTTTATACGCGAACGCGCGCCCGCGTCGCTCGCGATCGCTACGCAACATCCAGCATTGGCGACTCGGACGAGTCTGATGGCAACAGAGATGTAGATGACTCCATCCCTCGCTATCGCACCCGCTCTCAGACCACCGACCCTGCCATGACCACTTTCCTGCGTCTAATGCGGCGGGTGTCAACATCAACCGCGACTTGAACCGTGGGCACAACTCCATCACGCACCAAGTGCGTACGGTCACGTGTACAAACAGTGACACCGCCCACCCAGTCACGGTCCAATTGTGTTGTTACTGTAGTTGACGAGCAGGAGTATACTTTAATTCAATCTGCCAGCAGCGAACATGATCTTGTTGTATATATACAGATTCAAGTCATAGTGTTAAGCTTTCTCGTCTTATATATTCCCTAGAAATCCCCTCGAGCTGGGGTCTCTGCTATAAATTTTTTTGAAAGCTCAGAACGGTGTGCGGTTCGCGGTTTTTTATGGGAGGGGTCATATAGATAAACGAGCAGGTATTCAAGTAACTAGTTAGCCAACACCCCCGTCAGTATCAATCGTGAGGGGAACGAAAAACAAATCGTATATACAGATCTCGAGGGGCAAGCATGAGTGCAAAGTCTCTGGACACATACTGCAGATATCATCGCGCGCGCGAAGTCCATGATCTTCAATAAATTTCACCTTCACTCCTTTAACCAACCACGCCTTCCTCCGCGTCGCTATCCATCGTCCTCCTCGCCAGTCCCGTCAAGCTACGCCGCCTCTCATCAACTATCGATGGCGGGCGTCCACGGCCGCCGCGCTGCAGTCCCGATGTCGGGGGCGGCGACGTGCGCGGGTCAGATGAAACCGAGGTGCGATTCAGATTAGCTATCATCGAACTGACGTTCCCTCCTCCCGCGCCTCCGCCTCCACCTCCGCCGCGCAGAGGGCGCGAGCCACGCGGCGGGCGGGCGCGGGTAGCCTCGTTCGAACTGTTGCGCAAGAGCGACGTCCGGCCGGGGTTCAGCGGCGCATCCTCATTCTGGGAGACGGCGGGTGAAGGGCTGCGCCCGGCGCCGCCGCCTGCCAGTGGCGAGGAAGAGTTAGACGGCGAGCGTACGCGTGGGCTGCCGGTGCGCATAGCGCCAGGGCGTGGCGAGCCACTGTTGCGTCGCACAGGTGTTGGGGGTGAGACCTTGACGGATGCCGCTGCAGGTGCGGGTGCAGGCACGGGTGCAGGTGCGGGTGGGGTGCAGGCGCAGGCGCAGGCGAATTACGATCGGACTCTGGTGGTGGAGAGGTGAAAGCAGGCCGAGGAGGAAGACCATCATCTTCAGGAGGAGGAGATTTAAAGACGGGCCGTGCTGGAACGCCCAGTCTTGCCGCCGATGCCGCAGGAACTGGAACGGGGGCAACTACCCGCGGGGGCTCTGGCGCAGGCTTGGGGTTCAATGGAGGCGGCGGGGGAACTGACTGGATGGCCGGTGGTGGCGGGGGTGGTGGCACAGAGGCGGGGGCGGGGGCAGGAGCAGTGGCAGGTGCAGGTGCAGGTTCTGGGGCTCGAGAAACTGAGGACACTGGTGGCATGGGAAGCTGAATGCTGCCTGCGGAGAGCCTACTTCTGCTCATGCGCAAGTCGATGGGAGCAGTCCGTTTCCGGAGGGCACTTTGCGTTCCGTATCGGCTTTCTTCTTGGCAATTGTGGGGGGTAGAACGTCCTCGTAGTGCTTAACAAGATCAACAAAGAACGCGGTTGGGTGACGATCTTGGACCGAGACGCTGGTTTCAAACTTTGGACGAAGAATAGCTGGGCAACATTTTAGCACAAGGCAAGTGTATGACAATAGTAACTTACTACGGCCAATGGATAAAGCAAGCTTCGTCACATACATTTCATCAGTCTCCTCTACATCAGTGGTCTCGATAAGCCTGGTTCTATAATCAGTATGTGCGTTAGAGATATTGAGGCGGAGACTAACGTCTTGAGATGAAGCACGACTGCATCGAGGACCTGTAGGTGGATTTTTGGCAAGCGAAGCAAGGCCATCTTGAGAGCTTCGAGGTGTTCATGATCGTCATTGGATCCTTTCTCTGCCTTTGGGGCGGAACCGACTGAGACTATTGTCAGTAAAGTGAACTACGAAGCTAGAATTTTTCAAACCATTGGGATACAAGCGACGTAGATCATCCCACCCTTCCCAAAGGGCAATTGGCGGGTCTAGTTCGAGCAACCATAATTTGACTGCGCTCGCCAGAACCGGAGGATCATAATTAGTCATGATGTCAACCGGGATGGGCTGCTCAGGAGGAACAGCATTGAGACTCTCGCGGAGATGATGGACCGCAATAAGAGGGACTTCATAAATCCAAGCCTTGCGTCTCTCTGAGCCAATCAAACTTTAAACCTATCCTGTTCAAAGTACGGCAAATAAGGCTCACCATCGTCATTCGGTAACTTGGCGTATGCCTGTTGTAAACCGTCCAGAAGTACAGTCAACACCGGAGGAATTAGGGGCTTGTTCTGAGCTTCTCCATGCAGTGCACTCCATCCGCCCTCGGACCATCTTCTCAAGTCGATGCCAAATAACACATCCGACTCATCATGTGCTACACTTTCATACACCTGGGGTTGTGGACGGAATGGGCCAGTTCGATAGCGTTCAATGAGCGCGGATAGGTCGGAATCCGGCAAATATGCGGCGATATGGGATGCGGAGCGCTCAAGTGGTGTCTCAAGAGCGCGAGGGAGGTTCGAGAGCGTGCCATGGAACTGCAATAGCACCGCCTTGACAGCATAAAGACGTTCCATCTCCCAGCGTTGAAGCAACTTCAGTGTATCTTCGATACGCTCCTCGAGGCCAAGACGCTGTCTATCAAGTTTACGCACCGCGATACGATATTCGCGGTCTGCTGCCTCGGCATCAAGTCGAGTGCGCACAAGCGGGGGTTCAGTACTTGCGTTGGCAGCGAGTGCCTTGGAAACAACGTTGAAGAAGTTATTCGAACGTTTGATAAAGTCGCCTGCACCAGGAGAGACCTTCGTAGGAGACTGCGGGACGTCCTGTTTGCCGAGTTCAAAGGCCTTTGGCCGAAACTGGTAGTAAGCATCGTCCAGAGGTTCAAAAGCATTCCCCATATCTCCAATACGCCGTAGGAGGCCGTCACGTTCTGTGAGTTCCCGTGCGGCCTCCTCGGCACGCTCAAAGCTCCCGCCAAAACCTTGAACGTTCACATTGAGCCAAGCAACAAAGTCCTCGCCGGTAAAGACTTGATATTCTCCAACGATGGGGAAGCTTATAGTCTGCAGCTTCAGCTCGGCGGACGCACGCAAGAGGAGGTCAGATACGGCTGCCGGTAGCATAGAAAGACCGGCTAAGAGCATAGGCTCAGAGTGTCCTGGGGTAGCCGTCGGCGGTGGGGCTTTGATACCCAAGCTCGTCGGGGTGAGTGGAGGCGTTAAAGGAGGAGGGGAGGGGGTGAACAAAGAACTAGAAGGCTCCTCGACTGCCTTCCCTTTCCCTTTATCAAGCTTGGGTCCCTCCTTGTCGTCACTAAAGAGGACTTGCGACTTCTCTTCACTGGGTGCACCTTCGGATAAGTCGGAAGCCTTCCTTTGAATGTCTTTGAATTTTTGTGCAATGCGTTCCGAAATAGTTGCACTTCTGACGGGTCTTTCTCGAGGATGGAGACTTGGAGAAGGTGTGTATTTGTCACTCAGCTCGCTGTTCGGTGCGAACTTGGCACTGCAATTGGAAGACGCCTCAGCCTAAGGATGAGCGAAAAGCTTATGTACTCACTCCTCCTCAGCCTCATCCGCCTTGCGGACCTTGGAGAGATACGTGTTTTTCAGCTTGATGACCTACACAGGAATGACTCAGCACGACGAACGGGTGGGTCCAAGACTTGCTATACCTCTGCTTGAGATAGTTCGTATTTCTTGACGTAGCCATCAATGACGGTAGCCCTGCTGGCTCGGCTCCTCTCCTATAAGAAGCCACCGGATGACGATAGGGGATAGACGAAAATTGATGGGACCCACGTGATAGTCTTTAGCCCACTTCTCAAAGGGGTCCACAACGAGTTGATGGAGCTCGCGTGCAATTGCCTGGTGGACGCCACCTTGTTGAGCAGTCTCTGCCTGTAGCCCACGGAAAGCCATAAGTAGTGTTGCACCATCGTCTGCGCCGAAGGCGGTACCTGAGACAGAATGGTTCGGACACGACCCAACACAAGGAACTTGATAGACATACCAGAAGCAGTCTTGGTCGTGCTCGCCAGAGCGATACCAATATCATCTTCGGCCTGGGCTCGTGCCTGTAAAAGAAGCTGTAGGTCGACGAGGAGTATCGCTTGGAGGTGATCCTCACTCGAATGAAAGCAATGATCTCGGCGTTTTCGGACGCGCCCTAAGAAAGGGTCAACCGCGGCGTCTAAACACGTGTGCGCTCGCAAGTACCTGCTCGAGTTTGTCGTAGAGGACCTCAAGACCTTTCCGATAGTCCTGTGTCCAAAAAGAATTAGAGAAAGAAAGCGGCAATGATAAGACTGCCATGTTGAGGACGGGGACAAGGTGGTCGTCAAGAGTGGAAGGTCGTCCCGTCTGCGTGTGGCCCGCCATTATGTATATATCATCATCAAACCAAACTCCCACTGCTCAGCATGCCCGACCTTACTTTCGACACCCTCGTGGACGATGGGAACTACTTGGGTTCAGAAAGAGCTCGCATCGAGAACAAAGTCATCCTCGATGAGCTCGAACGAAAAAAGAAGGCCAGGGCTATGGCCGTCCCCACGGATGATAACCGCGTAAAAGCACGTTTGCGCGAGATTGGTGAACCAATCACACTCTTTGGAGAGCGGGTACGTCTGGTACATCCCACTGGCTTGACGGAATATAGATGCTACTACTCTAGGCTGCAGACAGGCGTGATCGTTTGATCTATGTGCTTTCCCAAATCAACGCGGCACGAGGAGAAGACGCTATTGAAGTAGATGCAAAGTCAGAATCCGAGAGCGAAGAGGAGGTGCGTGCTCGTCACGTCACCAGTTTCCTGACGACCTGCACATCCGACGATTATGTAGGCGGAGGAATTCTTCTCTCCAGGTTCACTGGAGCTCCTGGAAGCACGCAGGCGCATGGCAGAGTTCTCGCTTCCTAGGTTGGGCCTTCCTGCTACTGTTTAGGCTGCTATCAAGGTGCTTACCTCGTTCTCCTCGTGCTGCACTTCCTTACAGAGCCCAAAGGCGCGTCGCTCAACAGAAATTGGATAGCAAGCTCCCCTTAAGTCGAATCATTGACATTCGGAAACGGATATTCGCCGACGTCAAGGTATCCCAGTTCCATGATTCGTCTCATTCTCGTTCGCTCACTTATCTTGTAGACATTCTCGAACCTCGGCTCGCAAATCGGAGATGAGCGGCCAATATCTCTTGTAAGGATCGCCCCGAATGGCGAAATGTTGGCTACTGGAAGCTGGTCAGGTTCTGTCAAGTTATGGAACGTCCCGGCCTGCACCACCATCCGTACCCTCAGAGGTGAGTTTCATTGTCAGTCTGTGCTATAACCATCTCTCACCTTGGTGACTAGGACACGCCGATCGAGTTGGCGGCGTTGCTTGGCATCCACAGGCGACGTTATCCCAGAGTGTAGACTCTGTCAACCTAGTCAGTGGGGCTGGTGACATGTGTGTTAATCTCTGGTCACTTAACAGGTTTGCTCGCTCCACGGCATCTCGTTGTTCTTTTGGCTCATCGGCTTCATTTAGTGAGACACCAATCTCCGTCATGAAAGGACACCAAGATCGCATTTGTCGAGTGGCTTTTCACCCCTCTGGAAACTATGTCGCCAGTGCCAGCTTTGACACAACGTGGCGACTCTGGGATGTAAATACATCTAAAGAACTCCTACTTCAGGAGGGTCACTCTCGAGAGGTTTACACTGTTGAATTCCAAGATGACGGTGCTCTTGTAGCTTCTGCGTAAGCAGTTCGTTAGTCTCCGGAATCCTGTGTTCACGCCCATTAACAGTGGTCTTGATGCCATTGGTCGTGTTTGGGACCTGCGAACGGGCCGAACAGCAATGGTCCTTGACGGGCACGTCGAAGGCATACTGACGATGGCGTTCTCTCCTAATGGGTATGCACACATGGCTTGATTCTACTTAAGCTCATGACGTCCCACAGGTACCAGATCGCGACTGGCGCGTCGGATGACACCATCCGAATATGGGACCTGCGCTCACTGAAGACGCTGTATACTATCCCCGCCCACCTCAGCAACGTGTCTGATGTACGCTTCTTCCGCTCTGATGGTACCATCCCCACGCACATCGCGCGGCGGCAGCCCAACGGTCCTGTCGATGCGGATATTATGGACGAAGACTCCGAGAAGCCCAACGACGACGGAGAACAGGAAGGCTCAGCGCCCCAACTCATGACCGCTGAGCAGAAGGCGGAGGCGTTTGCACAAGAATGGCGATACCGCCCAGGGCTGTACTTGGCCAGTGCAGGTTATGATGGTCTGGTCAAACTATGGAGTGCGGACGATTGGCAGCTGCTCACGACTTTGCAAACCGATGGAAGCAAGGTCATGTCGGTCGATCTGTCCACAGATTCCAAGCTGCTGGTGTCGGGCACGTACAATAGGAACTTCCAGCTGTTCGCGAGTGAGAGCGGAATGTGACTGACTTGCCATTGTTGGCGATAGCGTGTTACTGTAAGGTTATATAGCATGAGACAACAGATGCACCAAGCTATGAAATACAATGTGTGTTCCCGACAGCGAATACCATCTACTATGATTCAATCCGAGAGCAAGACATCACTAAATTACACCGTCCCGAACCTGCAATTGGGCAGTGGCATTTAGACGTGTGTGCGACGCGAAGACGTCTTCCACTAACCTTCTGCATGAAACCAGAGACCCGCCCGATATCCACGACTTGTGTCTCACTTTCCACTGCGACCACCAAGTCATCGAGCATCTGACTAGATGTCAGCTCTGCATGGTAAGGACGTTTTTGAGGAAACAAACCCCTTCAACTTTATCCACGGGTGCGCCCGCACAAAGGGCGACGATCTTCTTGCACTGGAATTCACGCTCGGCACTCGCGCCGCGTAAACTCTCCAGCCGTTGGTGTAAGAGGGCCTCCATTCGCATATGCCACATCTTCATTCGTCTCAGCCGAATCAAACTAGCGACCGAGTCGCCCGGGGGTAAAGTTGGCTCTGCATCGTAATTGAATGACACGTCCACGAGCGCGCCGATGCCCGCCATGGTCGAGTTCTGCCCACGCCAGCGGAACGCAGGGCCCGCACTCTCGAATGCGTCGTTCCCGTCGAGACCAGTACGCCCTGTCCAGTCGAACTTTTCCTCGTCTGCCAGTGCACGTTCGACGTTGCGGACTCGCTGCGTTACCTGATCGAGCTCGCTGCAGCGCCCCTGCCACACTTGGATTTGTTTGCGCTGCTCAGAGAGCTCACGCGTGGCCGCGCGTAGGTGTGCCTGCGTCACGTCCAGGCTGTCTTGCTTTGTTTTGATTTCGGCAGCAAAGTCGGCACTGAGCCCTTGAATCATGGCCGTCATATCTGTGACGACGGTCTGGGTCCAAGGATCGGGACTGGGAAAGAGAGGCGCACCTGCTATCACGTCTTGGCTCTTCTGCACCGGTGCAGAGGGACCGGACCGTAATGACGCGATGAGGTCCTCGACACGAGGGCCGCCGCCAAGCTCCTGTTCACAAGTGATAGGGATTAGCTAAGCCTTTAATGTCTGCTGTCTTTAACCTACTTCATTCTCGACTCCGAAGTCACCGGGGCGTAACCCGAGCTTGTTTGGCAGTATGCGATTAGCACCTACATCCAAGAACGACCGGACGAGGCCACGATTGCCTACGCGAGCCGCGATATTGAGCGCAGTATCTCCGTGTTCGTCTTGCAGATCCACGACTGAGCGGAAATCACCATCCTGCTTCTGGGCAATCCAGAGAAAAATCTGCTCCAGGTAATAAGATGCAATAATGGCACGATTGCGCACGCCGGCGAGCGCGACGACATGATGTAAGACAGATTTGCGCGCAGTATCGAGCGTCCGGATTGATGGGTGTAGCAAGGAAACTAGCGTTCCGAATGACTGTTGGTCAAAGTTGTTTGACAACAAGCAGGCACGAATCAGCGGCGTTTCGCCGTTGTAATTGCCTCGGTAAATGTCTGCGCCGCTTGCAATGAGCACCTCTACAACTTTGAGTCGGCCCAGTGATGCGGATATGTGTAACGCAGTGTGGCCAAGCTCATCGAGAATACAATCCACGTTGGGACCCATGGCAGCATTTTCAGGTGGGATGGAGCGCATGAGATCGAGGACTACATTTGGGTCATCATGCTGAAGAACAGCGGTGATAATGGCAGCACGTCGATGATCTTTGATTGGCGAGGTGGGATCCATATTGCGAAGTATGATAGGTTTGGATGCGAAGCGTGTTTTGTGGTCTTCCGCCTCAGTAGTTCCATTAGCGTATGGACCACCTACGGATATCGCCAATCCCTCGTCAGAGTTGATAGTTCCATTTATGGGATGGGGAGTCGCTGTTCCGTCACGGGATCCGGGATGGGAAGAGGGTAGTTGGGGTAATGGAAGCTGCGATTGTATGTGGTTGGACGCTAGGCGTATTTCACCAGCAAGAGGCGGCTCAGTACGGGCACGCTTTAAGGGGGACGGGTTATCGTCAGTGATGACTTGTGATGCCGGCGCAGCAGAAGATGGTCTAGCGAGATCAGTCATACCAATACCAGGCAAGGAAATTGAGGATTGCACAGGTTGGGGCATGAAGCCCTGGGCAGCTATGAGCGATTGGATTGTATCGGGGCCCCCAGAAGAACCTGAATCCATGTCGGATCGCGTCCTTTTGAGTGGTTGGATTGGAGGAGGTGTTGGAGAAACTCCCTGAACAACAGGCGCAGGAGAGCCAGGATAAACAATTCCGGGCGGCGGAGGATATACAATCCCTTGATGTTGTGATGTCGAAGGTGTGAAGAGGCCTTGAGCACGTCCTTGGTTTAAAAGACGCAAAGCAGACCCAGGCATAATAGGCGCAGAGGGAAGAGTAGAAGGCAAATAGTTCCCTGGTGCACCTAGAATATATATGGAAGCAAGTCCAAGAAACAGTCGTTAAGCTTACCACCACTGCCTGCTTGTATTGTAGTCGGGAGTGAGCTGAGTGAGCCTGAACTCGGCATGAAATCAAATAATGGGGCAAGAAGATTGGCAACGCCATATTGGAGAGCAATATCTCGTCCTCTCTCAAGAGGTATCCTTTGAGCAGAGATTGTTCAGGTTAGATATCGTGTCTGAGCAAGTGAAGACACTGTTTAATGTTTGACGAACCATGTGCCCTGATACTTTCCGTAACCGCCTTGGACAATTTCATGCTTGCCGGGAAGTATTTCTTTCTCGAGGATTTTAGTCCTCCTCCCTTTGTCCACGCCGGCAACCTTTAAAATCTGAGTGGCATTGACGTAGGAGTCGGCGCGACGGCGCATGACCGCGATACCGCGGACCATGCATTCATACACCTGACAAACGCGTGACGCGACAAGAAAAGAAAGAAAGAGAAGCAGAGACACACCTGGACCGAAGAGTATACGGCATTGTATATCTTGACTGGCTGGGGCTGTTGCACAATGGGCTGGGCCTGCATCTGCCTGTGTGTAAGGAATGGTCAGCGTGCACGAGAGCCCTGATATGATGCGACCGACCCTGTATGGACGCGACGCGTGCTTGCGGAGTTTCAAGACACGCGCCTGACTACAGTAGATCCACTAGTGATCCACTCGCCCCAGTAAACACTCTCTGCAAGCGCAAATATCCTGCTCTCAAGCTCTGACAGCGATGCCTGACAGGCCTGACGCATCACAGTCACTACACCTCTTGCAAGAGGACATTGACTCTACAGCTGTTTTCCCCGTTATTCACATGATCAGGGCCGTAAGTCCGTACTTCTCACGGGCAATCCCATTTCACTGAGAATGTACTATGGACTTCCTTCTCCAGGATGTCTCGGTGCGTGCGGTCAATGATATGTGCCGTTCCCGTGTGCCCTTTTGCTAATAATACATGCCAATTATCGTTATCAGCACTTTATAGGTACGTCGAGTCGTTCCTACAATTGGTCGTAGCTAACTGCAGCAGATACCCCATTAACCTACGAGGCGGTCCGTCATATCTTCAGCTCTCGGAGCGCCCTGGAAATCTGACGCCTATTTCAGTTGTCGGCGCCTGACCTAACATACACGCTCGTTCGCCCATTGGCCGAGAAATACCGAGATCTTCAGCTTCGCGGTAACAAGTCTGTTGTATTCTGCCTTCTCCTGAATCGCGTCCATTTCTTCCGTGATGACAACCTTGCGACGACCGCTCTCTCCAGGACTCGGGCTTTTCTATGCGAAATCCTGGCTATTAGATGTCTACGCGAGTATGGGGACAACCTCCTTGACTTAGCTGTTGTCACTGTTACCAGCTGGCCCGTCTATTCTGGCGCCGATCCGGCGGTACTGCATTTAGTTCAACAACAAAACGATGATCTGGATGATAGAGTGGGAAACGCTATTGAAATGGCAATCATCAGCAAAGCAAAGCGTTTCATTAAAAGCACTTCATGCCAAAAGGTCATCAACGCTATCTGGAGGTAAATTTACACTCTACACGGCACACTCCATTCATAAATAGCTTTCCTTAGCGGAAAATGTGTCTATCAAGCATATAGCAGCCATTCGATACTTTCTGACGTATGTCGTTTATCATTCCAAATCATTCTCCTTCGAACTTGTCCGTGCTAATTTTCGTGTAGACATATAAACGAGCACCTATTCACTTCTATAATCCACACACTGCTCCGTTACTTGATCACTACCGGTCCGTATTTGCCTTATCAAATGGCACTTTGTTAAGCTAACGAATACCATAGCCTTAAAGTACCCGCAATCCGCTCCGTTCTAGAGTTCCTTAAGTGCGCGATTCACTGTCATCTCACTGATCAGGTCATGGGGCTGAAAATTACAGCTTCCTGATTCTATTTTCACTTTTCGTAATTGCGGTTGAACTGAACGAGATTGATCACTTGAACGCATGGGAGGTCGCGTTCATGGTATATTCGCTTGGCTTCTCGTTGGAGAAAGTGGCTGCAATGCAAGAACACGGGATGAGAGGTGACGTTCTCCAAGTTTCTAACGACGCACCACCTGCTCAAGGTGTCGATAGTTTTCTTCACAGGTACCTGGGTGCGTGGCGAGTCTCTGCGATGTTCCCGGTGTTTATAAGGTGTATAGAATGGATTTGATCTAGCATTCAGTATGTTGTCACAGATAAGGCTTATTTGGTACCATCTTGACCTGCTACCCTACAGTACCCGTATATTGCACTTATGCGGTTCTCCGTATCTATGGGGTATACCATCCAAGTACGCTTTGCTTTTCCTGATAACAATACGCAAACTGATCAAAAATATTAGCCGGCACCTGGGCAAAAGCCGTTGGCATTGATTGCCTAGCGATCATCGCGTGCCTTCTTTTCCCTCGGTATGTCTCGTATACATGTGCGCTCAAGGGCTTGTTGGACAGGCGATCTATCACCCTCTAGCTTGGCTTTCGTAACATTGAAGAACAACTTGATGGTATTGTCCTTGAGGGCCATGATCAGTCAATTCGTGATCTTGATGCTCATCGCTGCCTTCTGCTTTGCCGGCTTCCTGTACGCACTCTGGACGTAAGCTAACAACACTTCAACCTGAATTCGTGAATTCTGATTATTTTCCAGATTGAGCAGAGCGAGAACTGGGTGCGGGTACACTGTTGCGCCATCTCCACTCCGCTGAACCGAAGCTTTTTAATAGGTATTCTATAGGGTAATACTACTCTAGTTGTATTGACTGTCATTTACTCACGGCTGTTTCTAGTCAAATCTCATGGTGGATGGTCGACATATGGTTCGGCCTTGATGCGGCTGGTTTCGAAAAAGCTCGTGAGTGGACACCCAAGACATATGCTGCCATTTCTTACCCTTGACAGCCGAATTCGACAAGATAATTGGCCCAATTTTGATGGTGACCTATGCCTGCCTCAGCAATACCTTACTTCTCACAGGTATGTTACTACTACGTGACAAAAAAAAACAGTACTTGTTAACGCGCAGGCTTGGTTGGTAGTCTTGGTCTCAGTACGCTCATCCACTTAAAACTCGAGAACTTGAGAATACTATCTGACTAGATAATGTTAGATCCTTTCTCATACCTTCTCCACGATATCAGAAGATGCAGCTGCCGAGGTGGAGTCTTTTGCCAGATATTGTGCCATGGTGCTCACCGTTACCGCAGGCAATGTTTAGGCGCGCCGTGTCAACAATTGAGGGGTCAGGTTAAACGCTCATATGGCGCTATGCGAACTTACCTTTTCCTCATTTGGCAGCGTCAAGGCAGACTCTTTATTTTCATACCAGCCTCCGGTCAACCTCTTTGCTCTCTGGATCCTCCTTCCTGCAAGTTACACACTAACCCCGCGCTGGTTCCATAAAGTCTGCCCGTCTCACTTCATTGATATATGCCCCAAACTTAAATTAACCAATATCAGGTCAACGTATTCTTAATCAGGTTCTTGTCGTCGAACTTGACATGACTAGCTCCGCGCTGATAGGTCACCTCAGATTAACGAACTTCCCGATATTGATCACGATCGCGTTCTATGAGCGCCAAGCCAAGAAGACGGGGTCTATCGGCGTCGGAGAGACGCTCATCGCAACGACGGAACGCTTTATAGAAACACTGCCAAGGAATATGAGGCGATGGAGTAGGTTGCGTTGGGTGTCGAATGTACTGTGGCTGACGAGGAGATGTTACAGCATTGCTCGAAAACTTTCTCCCTGGTGGAGGATCAGACATAGATGCGGTTGGTGTGCTTGCTGATCTACTAGAATCAAAACGTTAACTTTGGTTTTATTAGATATTTGAACTTGAGGAACAGCTCGACAGTGCATTAGATACACATGACTCTGGCGCAGCGCCACCCATTGGACGTCAACGAACTGGGTCTGTCAGGCAGGCTCGAGAGTCTGTCGGGAGCAATCGTTACCCGCGAATGGCGTCGGGGTCGTCGATAAAGCCCGACGGTTCTCCTGGACGTCAAGCGCGACATCGTGTTACTTCTGTCTTGAGTAGGCCAGTGGAGACTATGTCGCAGGCGAGCCCGCTAGCGCAGTTATTCCAACCACTGAATGTGGATGAAGCAATCCCGGAAGGTGCATACCCATATACGGGAACCCGTGACGGGGTGAGCTATGGGCCTGCGTCACGGCGGCGGCTCTCATCGGCGACAACACTACTTAAGATCCCCCCATCGAACCGAGAAAACGAGCACGAGATGTCAAGTCCAGAGCAAGGCTCAACTCGCTCAAGGGAGCGGTCGGGGTTATTATGGGAACCAGAGACAGCTGAAGAGACGCAGGAGCAGGAATCGACGCTGGGAAGTTTAGAGTGGGCCAGACGGTTGGATTCAATCGAGAAGAGACAGACACGGATGGAGGAACTTCTGGGTGATATTTTGGCGGCGGTTGGAAGGAGTGACAGGTGACGATAGTGTGACTGTGTTACGGTAACGAATGAATTGTTTTAAGTAAGCGCTCGGGTGCGAAGAGGACGACCGAGCTAGCCGAGTCCGCCTGAGCTAGTTGTGCACTCGGACCTTAGTAACTTCTCTCATGGGCTACTCACAAGATCAGCCCGCCATCCCTCCACTATCTACTAATCCTGTCCCCATCCCCCACTCTCCAAATCCTCACGACTCTCCTCTCCAATCTCCTCACAGACTCTCTCCACCTCATGATGGTCCATCCTCTCTACCGACTCCGTCCTTCGTCAACGGCACAGAAAGACCGTCTCTACCCACCCGCGCGTCCACACTTGGGACAGCCAACGAGCTCGATCACATCAAGTCCCAGTCCGACCCCTCCTTGACAAAACACTCCCGAAGCGAAGACTTAAACCATTCCACTACCTTCGTCTCTCCATCCCCGGCCTTCCACTCTTCCAGTCGCCCAGGCACCCCAGGCAGCGGCTCACATGATCGCTCTCAAGCCTCGTCTGAGCACTTGGGTAAATCTACTAGGCGACTGAGCAGAGCATCTGGGTCCTCACAACCTACTTCGAATCTTGCAGATAATCGTCCAGCACCCTCCATCTACACTAGTTCCAGTAGCGCTACATTGGTCTCGTGAGTGACAGCTTCTCTTGTGTTCCAGGCCTTCTTTCCTCCCCCAAACCATCTTCTTCTCTGCGCGTTGCTGTTTTCTCTAACAGTAGCGGTTCCTGACCACCCTCCTCAGATTATGCTCCTCGTGTGGACTCATCATGCACGGCGCGTTTGTTCGAGCCTTGGGAACAGTCTTCCATCTCCAGTGTTTCAAGTGCATAGTAAGCGTTCTCACATCCTCTGCCTCGAATTCTCAATCACCTCTTTGGTAGGACTGTGGAGACGTCGTTGCTTCGAAATTTTTTCCCATCGATGGTACCGATGGCAAGCAGCAACCGTTGTGTGAAAGGGACTATTTCCGGCGACTCAACCTTATTTGCGCGAAATGCGGTATGGCATTAAGAGGGAGCTACATCACGGCATGTAGTACGTCGCATACTTGATTCGTGACACCCCAGATCTGTCTAACTCCCTGGCAGACAGAAAGTTCCACGTCGAGCATTTCACATGCTCAATATGTCCAACACTTTTTGGACCACAAGACTCATACTATGAGCACGACAACGACGTATATTGTCATTACCATTACTCTACCCGCTTTGCCACCAAGTGCGCAGGTTGCAATACTGCCATTCTCAAGCAGTTTGTGGAGATCAATAGAAACATGCGTGATGAGTGCTGGCATCCAGAGTGTTACATGATCAACAAGGTCTGTAGTTACCCTCGGACATGGTGCATTTCCCGTTGCTAATGATGATCGGTACCTATCTCAAGTTCTGGAACGTCAAGGTCGTTTCTCGCCGACCGACAAGCCTCACAGAGACGCCTACTGACTTAACCGAGCTTCCCTACACGGAGGAAGAGCGGAGGGAGACACATACGTCATTGAAGGAAAAGCAAATCAGGATGGAACAACAAGTTTATCGCATATGGACGTAAGTTTTCTCACCGGACTTTTTACTGGCCTTTCTCAAAGAGAATTCTAACGCTTGTGCCAGCGTACTCTCAGCATTCGAGGAGTCAAGTGCTGCATGTATTTCGGACATGTTACGACATGTGAGCAGCGGACAATACCTAGAAGCCATTCGAATGGCGGAGAAATTTATCCTACACGTGGAAGTCCTTTTCGCAACAATTGATGATCTCGAGTGGCAGTTTGCTCAGCTGAGCATGAAAGGTACGTTGCGAAGCACCCCTGACGACCAATTTTTTCATTTGGTGTTCCAGGCATGTCACATGTCAGAGAAGCGCGAATGCTCTGCCGAAAAACGGTAGATTTGTTCACACTTTTGTCGCACACTCAAGAGACAGGCACGCGCCGCATGGGCATGACCCAAGAATTATTGGCCCTGGTCACGGGACTCGCCCACTACTTAAGATCCTCATTCGCATCGCGCTCACCGGCGCACTCAAACTCGAACGCGAGTATGGTGTACGCGAAGCAATGCAGTCCTTCCTCGACAAACTCCACCTGCTCGCTGTTCAAGGCGGCAATCCTTCTGCGCGCCGGATAATGAAAGGCTCCAAAGGCGAGGCCTTTCCTTCCCAGCGTTCCAGTTCAGGCAACGCAGGTACCAATGGGGTCACGTATGGCTTCCGTAGTCTTGCCCCAGAAAATGCCGGGGAATCCCCATTCCTTGGCGCTCCACGCGACCCTGCGCTGAGTACTGTGCCAGTCGTGAATCCCCCCAGTGACCTGTGTGTCAAGTGTAACCTCACGGTCGAGGAGGACTGTGTGCGCCTCGGCACGTACCAACGCTGGCATTCGCACTGCGTACACTGTAATATGTGCGGAAAAGCGGCAGCACCGGCAGCACCGGTCCCTTGGACGACAGAGCCAAGGAGAAGGAGAAGGAGAAGGCTGAGGATGGGGGGGTCACCCCAAGGATCACGACCGCACGCAGACCCCCAGCTAACGTGGACATCTTCGCCTATCAAGCGGACAGCGTAGTTGACACGCAGTCGTTCGGTGCAGTGCCAACCACCATCGTTTGCGCAGACCATGCACATCAGGGCTGTCGTGGAGGTTTCCAGGCTGTGTCGCGCCTCGAGCAGTATGCGTTTTTGTTGAACGTAGCGCTAAGGAGGCTGTATCTACTCCTCAAGAAACGTAAAGTTATTCCATTGACACCTAGTATGTGTTTTCTCTCTCCACTGTGCGGCGCTCACCCCCTTTATTCCACACTCGCAGCACCGACCGCACCTTCCAGCGAAGCCGAGCATGATCCGTACCGTAATTCTCAAGACATAATGCGCATGAAGAGCGTTCATCTTGACAGGAAGCTTTCCGCAACAGCTCATGTAGCAAAGCGCTCTACCATTGTTGAGAGCCCCAGTGGCAGAATTGCACATCCGAGCGACGCGTTTACGTCATCAGGGCAGGGCAGCGGGCGCACGTATCCTCAGCCACAATCACAGCAGACTGACACAACCCCCGTTGCTCAAGGGCAACGTCCTGCACATCAGCCTAACGCTCCAGGCGCAGGCGCAGGTTCTGTGCGCGCGCAGAAACCCGCTCAGGCGCCAGGGCAACAGCAACAGTCACCACAACTGCAACAACAAGCCCCACAATCCCGCTCTCCCCGTCCTCCCTTAAACCCTACTCCCCAGGCATCGTCTTCTGCCGATTCACGACCCAATTTCTTGCGCAGAAATACGGACGTTAAGATTGTTGATGAACCTGCGCCACCCTCACCCTCTAGTACTGCACCGCTAGACGGTGGTCCGTTCAGCAATCTACCGCCACCTGGACCGACGCTCGAGGCGATCACGCTCGCCGACATTCCGCAAATTGCTGAGGCTGCGCAAGCAATGGAACAGCGCCGCTCGCTACCGCGACAGAGCTTGGTGCCTTACATCGCAGAGCTAACGCCACTTGAGCTTGCAATCGTGCGACATGCAGCTGTTGTGGTATTGTACCGCTCGCCATTGCGTGATCAGGTGGATTTGGACGAAATCTTGGAGATGGTTGAGGTGAAAAAGCAGGGATTCTGGGGGAAGCTGTTCAAAGGAAATGATAAGAAGAACATCAAAAAGAAAGGTACGTCGTTGCGTCATTAGGCTTTTCTTCTTTCGGGATCGGGCTGATGACGAGCTGTGTGGCTGTGTGACCAAAGGCCTTTTTGGGGTGCCCTTGGAACTGCTTGTCGAACGTGAAGGTGCCGACACATTACATGGCGCGTCAAGAGCCACTCTTAGAGTGCCAAGTTTTATTGACGACGTGATCTCGGCAATGCGACAGATGGGTGGGTGTTTCACAATGTTTGCGTAAACTTACTCGACTTGCTTATGTGTACGACTTACGGTATAGATATGTCGGTTGAGGGTATTTTCAGGAAGACGGGCAACATCCGGCGGCGGAAGGAGCTCATCGTTGCACTGGACCGCGACTCATCTTCTGTAGACTGGAGCACGGAGCACCCAGTTCAGATTGCCGCATTGCTGAAGCAGTTCTTCCGTGATCTTCCTGATCCTCTCCTTACATTCAAGCTACATCGCCTTTTGCTTGCCTCAGCTGGTGCGTTCGAAGGATAGATTGCCTATGAGTGAGCTCATGTCCGGCTTCAGGTGTGCAAAATGATGACGACCGCAAGCGGTTGCTACATATGCTGACGCTCACATTGCCGAAGAGTCACAGAGACACACTGGAGGTTCTTCTCGTCTTCCTCAAATGGGTGGCGTCGTTCGCACACAGCCTCGACGACACTGGCAGCAAGATGGATCTACCAAATCTCGCGACTGTTATTGGTCCAAGTATTCTCTTCTCGGCCGGGCGGGACCCTGCATTTGAATCAAGCTTTGGCGTTATCCGAGTGGTGACGGAGCTACTGGAAAACCAGGACGAGTTTTTCACCGTTCCTGAGGACTTTTTGGCCCTTGTTCACGATCAAGAATACTTTGCTCATAGCATGGAGCTGCCCGGTAAGGACTTCATGAAGAAGTGCGAGGTGCACATGCGTCAAAGATCTAGTGGCCGCGGCGCGGGATCATTGATGTCACCCGTTTCCGGCTCTTCGCCGTTCAGCTCTAACAACGTCAACCTAGCGCATCTAAACAGATCTGGAGAATTACTGGACTCGCGGTGGGCCACACTCACTAAACCTTTTCACCACCTCATCACTGACGTCTGTCTACGTACGTACGGCCTTGTGCAGCGCAGGACCGTCATCGTCCAGAAATGACAGGCCTGGGCTGCCTTCCGCCCAGTCCGAGAACCATATTCGCAATGGGTTTCAATCACGGCAACAGTCCCCCCAGCCTGGCGGCGGGTCCCACTCCGCATCCTCGTATCCGCCTCCGGGCTCGTCGTCATCGTCCTTCTCGCAGAGTGCCATGATGATCCAGACGCCCCAGCCGCGGACGCCCCTCAATGACCAACAACAACAACTGTCCGACGCGGAATGGGCGAACTCACAGCGTCCACCGCAGCTCCCGTCAACGCGGCCGAGTTCTGCAACCCTCACGCGCCCCAGTGGGGAAACACCCCCGCCAGCGTCCAACTATGCGTCAAATGTGTACGGAGCACCGACGCCCGTACAGTTGCGGCAGCGGACGTAGGGGCCGAACTATCTCGATGCATGCGCGCGGGAAGGGAAAGGCTGGGGTCGTCGTTGCCACATTGCGTCTATCTTTTTTTTCTTTCTTTCTGTTTGTGACCTGTTCTCCTGCGCCACTATCTGTAACCCCACGACCTTTTTCCTTTTCTTTTTGTCCTAACCTCTGGCCTCGAGGCCTCCACCCGCCACTCTTTGTTTACACATTTACGAGATGGACATAGAACTTTTTCTTCCCTCTCTCCTACTCTTTACGCCCCTTCTATCTTTTCTCTTTCTTCTCGGCAATTATTCATGATACCCTCGCCATACCCCGATTGTATCCCCCTGCACCCTTTCCGGCTGCCGTGTAGTCGCATGAAATAACAAGTGATCACCCTGGCGCGTGCCGAACGGCTACCGCGATGATGTGCGTCAGGAATTAGTGTAGCAGTAGCAGTCGCAGCAGGAACATCCTTTTCGTACAAGGGTTCTTACGGCGCAATAGTGTCTCCTTAGTGTTTCTGATGCTTATCCATTTATTGATCTGCTACGAACGTCAACGAGGACTTTGCTGCAGTCAACCTGAGGTTGACGCTAACACGCCGAGCTGAGTGCTTGAGAAGTATTCATCCGTGGCGAGAGAAGTGGGAGGACTTCACACCCAACGAAACAGCTCAAGAAGTACAGTTAAGCTTTTTTTTGGGTGCAATTCGATGTGACAGTAAAAGACCAATACAAATGCATGCAATTACTTGAGGGGAATACTTTTAAAAGGAAAACTTGTAAGCTCAAAAGTTTATATGAATGAGACGACAAGAGAGAACGCACAAGCGAGATGCTATATAAGGCCGGGTGTAAAAGTATGGTGAATAACGTCTATGATGATAGATGCAATAGGGAACTCACAGTGTGTTGCACCAATCTGGTTTACGAATGTCAGTCGTCGCAGAAAGACGAAGGGCTGAAAAAACGTACACCGGGGCGACCATGCTTAACAGGCTTGTAAGAAACAGAAAATTCTCCAAGGTAATGGCCGACCATCTCTGGCTTGATCTCAACGGAGTTGAAGACCTGTGAAAACACAGATACTGGGAATCAAACCCCTATTCCTCGACAATGGACGGGGACACACCTTTCCGTTGTAGATCCCAACAACAGAACCAATCATCTCGGGAACAATGATCATGTCACGGAGATGGGTCTTCACAACAGTAGGCTTCTCGTTCGGTGGAGCCTCCTTTTTCGCCTTGCGCAGTTTTTTGATCAGTCCCATGGGGCGGCGTTTCAGGCCGCGTTCGAACCGACGGCGTGCACGAGCGTGAACGATCTAGAGAGAACACCGGGTTATCCTCTGCCAGCCGCCCCTTTGCCAACTATAAGCGCATACCTCGACGAACTACGAAATCAAAATCAAAATCAAGGCAATGAGAATAAATAGCCATAAGTGATAGTCGACATACCTCCTCATTGCTAAGATCCAAGAGCTTCTCTAGCTCGATACCGCGGTATGAAAATGTGCGGAAGGTACGCTTCTTCTTGAGATCGGCAGCAACTTGCGGGTCGGTTACATTGGAATCTGCCTGAATTTACAGGTTTGACGGCTGCATCGCGCTACGGCAATGATACGCACCATGGTGATTGCTGAATAGTTTGATCTGTGGAGTCGCACAGTGGTGACGAGTCGAATTGAGTTCAGTCGGAGTCTAAATAAGCGGCTCGGTGGCGTAAACACTAAACTGGTACTGTACAGTAGACGAAACCAGAAAGTCCCAAGGAAGTGTACTGCTCATCATCACACAACGGATAGAATCCACAGGTCCTCCCATTGCGGATTAAACGTAATGCTTCACGCTTGAGCTTTGAGCGTTCATTCCTTCTGACTCTAGCCATGATCTACCAGTGATTTGTGGCTACCCACTTCTCTACATCTGACAAAATTACAATCGCCTAAAAGTCTGTATATTGCCTTCTCATGTGCGACCCCAACACGCGTTGATGCAGCATCCACAGATGCGCTACATCGCTGCGTATCTCCTCTTGCAAATCGCCGGCAAAGAGTCGCCAACAGCCGGTGACATTACGAAGGTCATCTCGTCTGTCGGCATCGAAGTTGATGAGGACCGTGTTACTTCACTGCTCTCCGAGCTTAATGGCAAAGACATCAATACTGCGCGTTTCCCATCTCCCTGCGTCTCTGTTCTAAGTCTAATGGACTTGACTGTAGCTTATCGCAGAGGGTTCTAGCAAATTAGCTTCTGTACGTGCTCACGGTCGCATTTGGTTTACTTGTGGGTGACCCAATCAATCTTGCTCTCGTATAGGTGCCATCTGGTGGTGGTGGGGCCGTTTCTGCGGCGCCAGCTTCTGGTGGTGGGGCTGCTGCCGCCGCCGCAGAGACCAAGGAAGAAGAGAAGAAGGAAGAGAAGGTCCGCACGCTAATCTCCGCCTGTGGTCCCCATCTGACCCCTTTCTCCCTGATGCAGGAAGAGTCCGACGACGATATGGGCTTCGGTTTGTTCGATTAGGTTACAGCCTGTCCGATGTAATATCCCAAGTGCCTGCGCCTCGATTTTCCGATGCACGTTGGTCAGGACTGTGAAGAGTTGAAATAACCTGCTGTCGAATTCTTCGCTTCAGAATACAAACCATGCACCAACAAGCGCCAGGGGATGAGGGCCTAAGTTATTCATTTATCTCACGCACTGTAACTTGGCTGTATGCTTGATTTTGGCGCCCGTCATACTTGACGCCGTAAGTCAGTGGAGTGTTCTGCTCAGGACCGCCGCGATCGTTTTTTTTCTTTGGGTGTGGACAGTGCTTATCATCCCTTGATGGCGCCAGTCCAAATGGTCACCTCGTGCGCATCATGACGTTTATCCGCAAACCTATAGACGTTCCGCGTTCTCAACTCGTGCAGGGGCGTAAACAAATCTGTTCGATCGTGCTGTCGTTGGGGCGCCTATCCCGATCATGTCTTGCACCAACTACGTGGCCTCTCTGTACCGCCGACTCCACACGCAGGATGGTTGCCGATAATGTGCGGTTCGTTGCTTAGCACGGGAAGATGTACCATCAAGAAAGCGATGATGATTTTGTACAACTAGCAACCAACGATCACGAGCAGTGACTAGTGAACTGGTGAAGACTGAGTGTAAGGGCTGTGAACAATTAATTTGACCAAGGGGGTATTGTAAAAGGAGAAAACAATATGTACGAGATCGGCGGCACGTCCCTCGCGACGCCACCGTTACGAATAGAGGCCGTCAAAAGGGGAAAATACGGCGTCGTTGAGCGGCTAATTTCGAAGAATGGTAAATAACGCCAGCACCGTACCCGGGCACAGGGGGTGTCTGAGAGAGTCCTTTGGCATGCGGTGCCACGTCATTCTAACAATGGCACGGGCGGCGTTGATAGCAGACAGCTATGTTCTCAGGGCCTCAGGCTCAGGCGGTGTTATGCCAGCCATCCGAGGCCCACTGCGTTGAGGGATTCAAGATAGTCCTCGGCACTCCGGTGGCATATCTCCGGAAGTGAACAAAGGAGGAACGGGGTCGAGTTGAGCCTTGAGTTGAGCCGTTTGAGTGTTGCGAGGTTCCGCGCACAGCATGCAATTGCTGAGATGATCTATCACCCATGTCTCGTACCCATGTCTCGTACTTGAGGTGATCGAACTGATGGATCCGGCGAGGATCAAGGAAAGCCATAAAGGCCAGTTGATCGTGTGCTGCGGTGCAGATTTAGCCATCAGCCGCCGGCCAAGGTTGATGGCAAGCCGCGGAGAGTGTGATATAAGGACCGCCGGTTGTTTTCTAGAAGAGGCGCGGAAGGTGTGCGGTCACGGATTGGGTGTGGCGATATCGAACGCGCCTGACCTTGCGCGCATGATCATTGACGCCGCGCCCTTCTGGTGCTCACTTGCCACTTGCAAGGTGGTTGGGGAAGACCGAGGGAATGGTAGCCGCGGAACTCACGTCTGCTTCCGAATTGCGTAAAGCCGGCGGCGAAACGGCGAAACACCCGATCTAGGCATAGGAAGGGGGGAATTTGGCGGCCGCAGTTTTTTTTTCCCATCACCTCGGCGGGGACGGCGGAGGAAGAAACTATGGTCATGGGTTAATTTTTTTAATTTTTATATTAATGCTAGAGATGATCGGGAGAATGTGGAAGTCGATCTATTTACCGGTGCTCTGGACATGACGTTGACGGGCCCGCGCCCGCCTAATTTGCCGCTTAGAACCGCATATATCCCTACAGCTCCGTTGACGACCGAGCTGTCCGTCCCCCTTACTTTCTCGCTGTCAATGGATCGTTTGCCAGTCGACCGTTTCCCTTCCAGTTCCTCGCCCACGTCTCCTTTTTCTTCGTCGACACAACCGACAATGCCTCTCAGGACTTCTGATGAACCCGACCCATTCAAAATATCTTTCCTCAAAGGTCCGAAACGCAAACGCTTGGCAAAGGTCCGTGTGCCAGCATACAGCTGGTGATGTTTGTTGACTGCCTTGTCAATACCTTCTGTATCCAACAGGCTTGCGACGCCTGCCACAAAAGCAAGCGTCGATGTGATGGCACTGGTAAGTTTGACCTTGTTTTTCTTGTTTGCTCCTGCCCTGATTATGCTTCAAGCGCCTTGCAGCAACTGGTATGTAACCTTGTATTCAAAAATTAAACTATGTCCCCTCGTTCGCAAATCATTTAAACTGACTGCACACACCAGTTACTTTGCCGCCAAGGATTGCACCTACACAGACTCTTCTGGACGACCGGTACCCGCACCTTTGGCTTCAAAAACCGACAAGCCTTTGCGGGCTGGCCCGAGTCACTCCCGCCGGCGTTGTCAAAAGGACTCTCATTTGGAACCGCCTGCTTCTGCATCTACAAATAGCCCATCATCTCCACGTGGAGAGCCTTTGACGTCACCCCGAACTCCTTCGGACACTCGTGATGAATATGCTGAAACCTCGAAGCGACCCCGAATGGGCTCCATATCCGCTTTTCCAACCCCAGAATCTCATGGACCCGTTCCTCTCCCGCCGCGCTCAACTATGGCTGCTTCTCGTTTTGAAGTTCCCGTCGTTCGTGAGCTTGTGAACCGTGCGTAGTCCATTTCCACTGTCCCTATTCTCCGGTTTCTCTGCTAATCTTTCTGGACTTAGTCTTTTTTGCTCACTGCCACCCCCACCGTCTCCTCATCCACCAACCCACTTTCATGGCAGATGTCAGCCAGGGTCGCGTACCTTCCTACCTTCTATACTCATTATGTGCTCTCGCCACCCCTTTTTCCAAGCGACCTGCCGTGCGGACAGATAACCCCCGTACAGATGGCCAGGCATACTCCAAGGCAGCGGAAGAACAGATGTTCGATGCGCACGGGCGTCTACGCGTGGACCGAAACCTCATGACGGCACAGGCACTTTGTCTCCTCGAGTCCCACCAGTCTCTCCTATCGTGGCCTTGGCCTTCCCCTAGTACACACCACCGTGAGTATCCGCTCAAACTTGAGATCTCGGCCATCATTAAATGACATCGTCATTTACCGATTCTCGTATCGCAGAACTCGCTCTAAGTATCTTGAAGGAGGACCTTCGGGTTCAGGATGAGCACCCGTCTGGTTTGACACCGGCTCCTTCGAGTAGTTTCGTACTTGATGCGATTGGTCGCGAGTGCTCTCGCCGCGCGTTCTGGTACATCAAACTGATGCATCTGACTGCATTTGCGTACTATGAAATACCAACACCACCTATTGCGTTGGACTTGAAGAGCATGCGCCTTCCTGTAGACGAAGCAAGCTTTGAGTTTTGCGCGCATAACTCTCAGTCAGGTTCGTTCGCTTTTGTTCCACTCCCGGTCCTCATACTGAGACCTCTATCCTGACGCCACCAGAGTACCTACACTTACCGGCGCCTCGCACGCAATATGCTTCCGAATATGGGCATCTTCTTCGTATCGCTTCTGTGCACGCTCGTCTCGAAAAGTTATTAAATACCGCAGACGGTAAACCTATACTTGCTCTCTATTCCATGTCGAGCTTGTTCTAATATACTTGCCTTGACGCACCGACAGTTCGCGGCACACAAAACGTATCGCAGGCTGTGGTAGAAGAGGCTGAAAAGGATATCTTGGTGCGCGCGCCTTCTCGAAGGCTAATGGTGATGAAGTTGATCATATCTCTTTGCATCGTTATTCTGGCCTCTGTAACCTGTGACCTGCCGGCAACACATACCCACTCTGATAGGCGTGGGAATCCTCACTCGCTGATCATGTCCGCTTTAGCGAGGAAGGCACGGCGCTTCATCTGGCCATGTTCGAGACAAGCTCGAATGCAGGTGCATGGTGCTATTTCATGATGCACACAGTATATGCGTGGTGTGTCGTCACACTTTCAGAGGTGCGTCCCGTTTGCAAGTGTTTCAATAGTCTCCCGTTGACATAGTCACTTCAAAGGCAAAAGCATACGGATCGGGTAACGTGACCAACGGTAACTTCGACTGGGCTCGTGACCGGCTCGTGTTAATTGGAACTAAGCTCGGGAGCAGAGTAAAGAACAGCGTTTTGCGTATGCGTTCCTAGCCTTTTTAATTGGTTGCGTGCCTGACTCGTCTTTCTTTTCTCGTAGTTGTCGCGATTCTTTCAGTAAGTCTGCGTGAGCCCAGCGTCAGCCTTCATCTGACGATCCTATCCGACCAGGCACTGAAAAGGTTCGGCAAGAGTGATCATCCGCAGGTTGTGGCATGGACGAGAGAGTATACCGAGGCGTGCGGTATGGAACTCCCTACAAAACTCATATCCGGGAGGCCAATGCCGATCGCTGAAGCTTTAGCTTCTACAAAGCACACACTGCGGCCCACTCCTCCGCTACCGCTTCCCCCATCACTTGACCGTCTCGAAGATCGAAGCGACGCGTCTGGTGCTAGCTCGTCTGGGACATATTTTAGCACCCTGCGCAATTCGTACAACAAGTTGCGAATCACTAACCCCGAACCATCCCGCTCTCCCGTCTCGGGGTCGGCGCCATCGCTACCATCTTTAAAATCGTGTGGGCTGCTGGAATCGTGGACGCATCTCCCTCAAACCTTGTCACAGCAGCTCCCGGATGCCGCTGGTATGTCAGAACCCCCAACTTCACCAACTCCTCCGTGGATAGTACTACGAATGGCAGCCAGTGCCTCTAAAGACTCCACTGTAGGCCCAACGGAAACCAATGCATCTACATCGTCACGTGGCACGAAATCGACGATGCCAGTGGGATTGGACTGGCTTGCGCACGAGCAATAAGGTTGTGGGACATTTTGCCATGCGTCCTCATCCTCTCACTGCTTTCTTGGTTTAAACCGGTTCTGCTCTCCGCCAGAATCGTTCGACGTGTTATTTTGATTATTTTTTTTGCATCCGTTGCCTTTACGACCTATTTACGGCTCTTACCATTAACGTAGAACACGGGTTATTGAGTTTCGTTGTCTCTTGTTTCGTCCAGTCAAGGTTTCGCACCAGCGCTTACCTGATGTGTACCTTATTGGTTTACTCTGCAATTCAGTTGATTTCATCGTCAGTTTCATGGGCACATCATACACTCGATATCGAGGTAGGCGCTGGAGTAAAGGTACGAGGGGATTACTTCTTCAAATTACGGTGGAGCTCTGGCTGGACGAGAACGACGCGGTCCAAAAGCTTCACAAGTACATCGTCTTTATGCGTGTTATATGCGCCTGTGATGACGCGTAACCTCTCTTCGGTCTCCTTATCGATGACTGATTGTGCATCTTGGGTACTCCCAGCGTGCTAGAATGAGATGTTAATAGACTACGAGCGGTGCAGGAGATGGACGAAAGAGACTTACGGAGCTCTGAAAGGCGGTGAATTCTTGATCCTTTACTCTACGATACTCTTCTATCTCTTTGGTGGCCTCTGTACGCGCATCCTTCAGTCTTTGCACTCGGTCTGCGAGAGATATCAGACCCGGGACGATTATGCGAGCGATCAGAGCAGCAAGAGACTAACGCACATTGGCGGGCTTGCTGCACCACTTTGGCCGCCTCCTTCTCTGCCTCAAGGAGTGTCTGGATACCTTGTGATTGTTGTGCAGCCTGTAAAACGTGTGAGTATACCAAGATGCAAAGATGCGCGCATACATCACCATAGCGTGAGGGAAAGCGATATTTAAACTCCGGACCGCTCATGGGCGGACTGACCGCGCAGAGACAAGACAGGGCCACCAGACGCTGGCCAAGAGCAAGCGCACTGCACTGAACCGGGTCCTCTCTCGCCGCATTCAACACAGGGTCCCCATTGACCCATTCCTGAAGACTCAATCAGAAACTTGGACCTCAGTGCAGACCCAGCACAGCGACGATGGACCCGCTTCAGGCTCTTACTGCTGCGCTCAGCGTTCCTGCAGACTCGAAGGAGCAGTCCGACCTGCTTGCGGCGCTCCGCGAGACTCTGGAGGCCCAACCCCACCCAATTCCGATTCTCTGCAACACCCTGCTCAAGACCGCGGCTGGCTCAAATTCACTACTCAGACGCTGGGTGCTGGAACTGTTGCATTTTGGTATCGCACGAGCACCTCTCGCAGTTGAAACCCGTACGCAACGTGCGTTCTCCTTCTACTAGTTCCACGTCTCTCTCTTCTGTCGACATATGGCTGACGTGTGGGCGTTCCTGCACACCGTGTTATATTGTCCTCTTTAGTTGCATCGTGGTCTCTTGATGTACTTGCCGGCCTTCTTAATGACAGCAGCCCTTGGACAGTCAAAATCGTAGTGCAGACATTCGCAGGGGCATATCCGCTTCTCTTTCGCTGGCTGTACGTTTCAAACTTCGGGTTCGCCTCGATGCTAATGGTTCCACAATCCTTTCGCACAGGTGCGCGAACAGAAACGAACGACCCCAATGGGACACGCTCTCGCGCGCGAAGAGCCGGATCATCGAGCTCATGTGGGCACCCAATACGCATGCGGGTGTGCAGTTCGCCGCTGTCAAGTTTCTGCAAAAAGTTATCCTAGTACAGTCGCGGGGCATTGCGGATCCAAGGGTGAGTAGTTATTTTCTTGTTGCACGCGCACCCTGGCAGAATGTTTCGTTCGCTAAAGCTACAAAACAAAAACGATCCAAATCTTGCAATCGTCCCGGGAGACCACCCGTTCATCAATGCCGCTGCTCTCGAAACCGAAGGCGTAACTCTTCTGCAACGTCTCATAACCGATCTATATACAAAACAGTGCGTCGGAAGTCGGAACAACGAGTTCGGCACACGACCTAACTCCCAATTTGTCTCTAGAAACCCAGACCTTATCTCCGCTATCCTGAACAGCTGGTCAAGCCTTGTCAAGTTGCGGCCAGGCTTCGTTCAGATTGTAGTCTCTTCTCTCACATTATGGACGCCCGCCCCACTGCTGGGCCTCCCCTTTGCTGCCATCAAAAGTGTTGAAAAGTCTGTACGGATTCTTTTGACCCACATATCACGGTGCGCGCCTATGAGAATATTGTTTGCTTCAACACGTACTGAGCAACGACTTTGCACAGCTCGCCAGCTGGCACAAACTTTGCACGTGAGATTAACGAGGCTCTCAATAAGCAGACTCAGCGCATGGAACAAGCCGTGGCAGACGAGAGAACACGGAAGGCTGCCGCAGCGCAAGCTCAGGCAGACGCTCGCAAGCGTCCGCTAGCTCCTGCGAC
Organism: Lactarius quietus; assembly: GCA_015025155.1. Lineage (NCBI taxonomy): Eukaryota > Fungi > Basidiomycota > Agaricomycetes > Russulales > Russulaceae > Lactarius > Lactarius quietus. The sequence continues at coordinate 70,398 of WITN01000010.1, forward strand.
CTCAGGCGAAGAAGATTCAAAGCGTCCAAGGGTCGAGGCAGATCCGAATGCTGACGCAACGGCGCTGTTGACAGCCTTTGACTTTACAACGCTCCCGGTTGCGCTCATCACAGAGCTCATAGTGGCGAACCTACAGGCTTTCTCCGATGAGGTATTTCAGGAACGCGTCTATGCGTACCGCCATCCCGCACCCGCAAGTAGTATCGCCGCCCCAGCTCCCGTGTCTGCGGCTACGGCGCCAGTATCTGCTGCTGTTCTTGAAAACTCCGTAACCTCGGAGAGTACAACGCGAGCAAGAACGCCCCCGACAATGCCAGCAGCGGATAGGGCAAGGGAGCGAGCTTTGGCGCAGGGATCGTCAGCCCAATTAGACGAACCCAGTTCGTCCAGTAGAGTGAAGGAAGAGCCCATGGACCCGCTACAGATGGACATGGACGAAGACATTGAGTACGAGCCAGACAGTCTGAACCTTGAGGTACGTCCTCGTTCGTTGTATCCCCAACTTAGAGCTCATGATCCCGTTTTATTGTAGCTGGAACCTATGCAGGAAGACGACGATGCGCTCGCTGGGGCTGAACTCGACGTCGATCAACTAATCCCGCTCGACTTCCAACTTCCACCGCCGTCCGTTCTCAGCGAGACGGAGCGCGCGGCGGCTGTTAAATCTGCTGCCACGCGCATATGGCAAAGCTCAGGCGATCTCGCAATCGGACCTCATATCGGCGGGCGGGATATGTGGATGCTACTCCTCGTGCGAATGATCACGCGTGTAGTCGACCCAGAGGACGGCAGAGGCAAAGCCAAGGCCGAGGGCGAGGGCGAAGGTGAGGGCAAAAAGAGCTCAGATGCAGACGTGGAGATGGACGAAGAAATGGTGGAACTGTACGAGCGGCAGGATCGGCTGAGGAAGGTATTGTGCGACTACATAATGGCCAATTTTTCCGGGCGGTGAATTTCAATTTTCCATGTGTTTTGCTCTGTGACTAATTAGCACTCAGGATACGACTCGCAACGACTTGGATGAATGAGGAGTGGTACAATGACCAAGTAAGGCTCTTATCGGATAATGGCTGGGTGGGTTCTTTCTCTGTCTCTCATGACCCGCATTGACATCGTACCAGCGCCCCAATTACGAGGTCTGGCTGAATCAAATCGTGGCCGAGTACCAGTTACGCCTTGATAGAAAGGATCGGATGTTTGCGCGTTTCCTCCTTGATCTGCCTTCCGTTCCTTCGGACGTGTTCACTCTCCTTCGGGATTTGTGCACCGAACCAGAGAGGTATGCCGCGGCAATCATTTAGCATTGCCAACTTCGTAATTGAAACCTATTCTGCAACCCCCCAGAATGCAAATCGGGTTCCAAACCTTACGGGACTTTGTTACCCAGCGGCCAACGCTCCGCGGGGAAGCAATGAACATCCTTTTGGAGTTGACAACACATCCGGGTACGGGTATCTCTGATCAGCGACATCGGGGACGCACTGACGAGGTGGCACCCATTTCTAGAAAAGGTCACGCGTAACGCTGCAATCTTGACTGTGAAGCGCTGTATGGGGGAATTCCAAATGACGGACGGCATGATACGTGATTTTGCTTTGCAATTGCTCCGACGACTTCAAACACCTCGTCCGGTTGACAAACCTCCATTAGGAGATGCCGTGGCAACAGCGGGCAACGAAAATATGGAAGATGGACAATTGCCGCCAGACGATCTGCTACAAACGCCATATTTGCCAGAGCGTTTGGAACTCCCTACCCAGAAACTTCAAGTGGTCCAACATGTGGAATTATTATTCGCACTATCTTCAAAGGCCCCAGACTTCCTAGACGAGTGCATTGTCCTGTTCTCTGGATATGTGTCGAGACGCTGACCGTATGCCGTACAAGGATCTTCGAAGCGTACGGGGAGATGCACACCAGCGTCCAAGAAGCCATCCAGGACCTAATTACCGCTCTCATACGGTCACTCGGGCCTGGAAACGGGAAACTCCTCACTTTAATGCGCACGTTCCCCACTGGTGCAGAGACGCTAGCGCTCCGTATCATGAACATCTTCACAGAACATGGACGACCAAGTGCGCAGCTCGTCGCTCTGGTTAGGGGGCTGATTGCCGAGCGCGACCTCGACGCTCGCTTCCTTATCCCGATTATCGCCGAGATGGACAAGCCAGATATCATGAAGCATCTCCCGCGCATCGTTTCGATACTGAATGGCACGCAGGAAACGAAGGAGCTCGTGCGGAGCGTTTTTGGTGCTGTTGTTACGACACCTCCGCAAACGTTCGGGAGTGTCACCAGCAATCTTCCACGAGTGCGGCAAAGCGAGCTACTCACACCCGCGGAGCTGATGGTGCTGCTTCATGACACGGAAAAGGAGATCGGGATCAAAAGCGCAATTGAGGGTCAGTGTCGTTTCTGCCGGATTGTTCTCGCGCTAACATTTACCCGCAGCCATTGGGATCTGTTTCTCGATGACGGACGTCTTCCGTTCTGAGATCCTTGCAGTGGTCATGCAACAGATCCTCGATGAACCGGTCCTACCAACTTTGTTCATGCGCACAGTGAGTCGTGACTCCCCCAGGTTCCCACATAGTATCATCATGCTTACAACTTCAATCAAGGTGATCCAGGCTGTCAAAACGTACAAATCGCTGACAGGCTTCGTCTCCACGACGTTACTGTCGCGATTGATCACGAAAAAGATATGGACAACTCCCTTGCTCTGGGAGGGTTTCATCCGATGTGCCCAGATTGTCGCGCCAGCAAGCTTTTTGGTACTGTTGCAGCTTCCGAAAGAGCAGCTACGGGAGCTAGTGGCGAAACAACCAAGCTTGCGAGGCCCGTTACGCGACTTCGTCCAGAAAAAAGGTGGCAATCCTGCACGAGCCGCCGTCTACTTGGAGATCATTGGCGATGACGAGCCGCAGGCCGGGGGAACATCAACTCCTGAGACTCCTCCGCCAAATATACTACCAACAGCGGCTGCTACCGCCGAGCCAACGCCTTCGTAGTCCCACTGCCAGACATTATTTTCGCTTAGATGTAGCATGTGTATATTTTGTTTTCGTTTACAGTAATGATCAATGCTGAATTAACCTGCGCCAAACCTATGGGTCTCGAGGAAAGGTTCCGCTCAGAGTCAGAGACACCCTAGTCAGTCTCAGTTGCTTGCTTGTGCCTGCAGCTCCTCCCTTTGCTTTATTACCTTCATCTGCCTGTAGCAGTCACCCACAGGCAAAGTGCACGATCACGAGTCCATCCATGCCAATAGAACACGCTGACGAAAATAATGGATCAGCCCACGGACCGCCCACATCTCCTCGCTCTTCCGAGGGTTCGCAATCTTCGCTCATCATGGCACGCGGCAGGTCTCGGATCAGGAAGCTCTCTAATGATGCAGACCCCTTCTCTGAGGAGAACCTACGCAAACGGTGTGCATCTCGAGATATATTCTCCATTTGGTACTCGTCGTTGAGCGTATATTTTTTTCACTGCACATCACACAGTGGCTACCATAGTCTCAAATCGTTCGACCAGACATTCCACCTGGAAAAGCGATGGAAACTTGTACGTGAAATGGGCTCTGGAGCGTATGGCGTTGTAATGTCAGTGCGCATTCCTTCGTTGCTGGCCCCCTTAACAAACTAACACGCAAGATTGTCAGCTCAGCTGTAGACGAGATCTCGGGGGAGACCGTTGCGATAAAAATGGTTACGCGTGTATTTGCAAAGACATCGCTGGCGAAACGCGCACTGCGCGAGCTCACTCTTCTTCGCCACTTCAGCAACCACGAAAACATCACCGGGCTTATTGACGTTGATGGCATCGCAGAAAGCTTCAATGAAATGTAGGTGTGATATTCTATTAAGCCCGCCACCCGCCTTGACAATTCTTCTTGTAGGTACCTCTTTATGGAGGTGAGCTGTGGCAGGTACATGTAGCCCAATCACTCTGATCCTAGCTTCTGCCATAGCCTATGGAAGGTACGGCCTCATGTACCCAGACTTACGTTTCGCTTACTCCTGGGCCTTCGTAAAGCCGACTTGCATCAGATCATCAAATCAGGGCAAATGTTGTCGAACGAGCACGTGCAATATTTTACGTATCAGATACTACGAGGTATGCACCCATCGGGTACTTCTTGCGATGTACCTCTGATTGTACACAGGGATGAAGTATATACACTCCGCCTCTGTGGTACACCGGGATCTCAAACCCGGAAATCTGCTCGTCAACTCAGACTGTGAGCTCAAAATATGCGATTTTGGCTTGAGTCGAGGCTTTGACTCCACTCCTGAGGAGGGCACCTCACAGATGACCGAATACGTCGCGACGCGTTGGTATCGTGCACCCGAGGTCATGCTAGCTCTCAGGTCCTTATTCATTGTTGCTCACATCTTGACGATATCTTGACATCCTTCACAGGCGGTATGGAACAGCGAGTATGTGGCAGTCAGACGACACATCATCGCATTGAGCCCATCTGCCTACTCTAGTCGACGTCTGGTCAATAGGTTGCATACTTGCAGAACTTCTCCTCGGACGCCCCTTGTTCAAGGGCAAGGAGTGAGTGTAACAGCCCCACAGTACTGCATTTACTCTAATCTTTCCTTTTCGTGTTTAGTTATGGTGCGTTTCTGTGCATGTGACAAACACTGGTCGCTCACCGTGACCGCCAGTGGACCAGCTAAACAAGATCTTAGAAGTGCTTGGTAAGTTGACCTGCCACCAAGTGCTGATCGACCCTCAACGAAAATGGACGCAGGTACTCCTAGTAATGACATCCTAAAACGTGTGGCAAGCGAAAGGGTGCGTGCTCGTTCTTGTAGCCCAGATGACTGCTGCAAGGTTGTTATAGGCGCAAGCCTATGTTCGCTCGTTACCTATCCGAAGAAGGATTTCATTCAAGAAGCTCATCCCACATGCCGATCCACAAGGTAGCGCCTCCACATATCTGCTTCAGATCGAGTGATCATCCACCCAACCCCACGCAGCCCTCGATCTTCTAGAAAAAATGCTCAGCTTCGATCCCACCACTCGCATCACCGTTACTCAGGCGCTCGCGCATCCATGGCTCGCAGCCTACCACGACGTAAACGACGAACCCTCCTGTCCCGAGAAGTTTAACCGCTGGCGCGAAATCGAACAGCTGGAAACTATCGAGCAATTCCGCGCGGCTCTATGGGCGGAGATAAATGACTTCCGCCGCGAAGTGCGTGCAGTTGGCGCCGAGGCGGATGAACAACCCTCAGCGTTACCGTCCGAGATGCCAGCACGCAGTTTGAGCACGCCATCCGAGGCACCTCTGTCCCCGCACAAAGAAAACATAAGCCCAGAGGTCACAGTGTCGAGGAGACAATCTATGAGCGGCAGCCCCCTGCACGAGCGCCGAGATAGCATGGACGGACGTGCACGCCCACGCGCGCGCGACCCTGTTGTTTCATATTCACGCAGGGCAAGCGTATACTCGGCACGTGATCGAGATTCTTTCGTCTTTGGTGACCCGGATGGCCTCCCGGTCACCATGACGCGTACGTCCTCGTTCGCAGTAGAGGACGCAGGATTACCTCCGACGGGTCCCGGAGTGAACGCCTTCCCATTCCCAAGTGCCGGCCTGCCAGAAGGCTACGTCGTACCCGCTCGCCAACGCACTGCCAGCATGTGTGGGCCAGGCGGCGTCGGTTCTCGGTTACTGCGTACGTTGTCTACAGTGTCGATACACGAAGCAGTTAGTGCGGGTGCGGACGCGGACGCCGCGAGGCTGCTTAGGGCAAAGGAAACCGCTGCTGATGCGCCGCCGAGCGAGATGCCGAAGGAGATTGGAGGTGATGGATCTGAGTGGGGAGGGAAGGATGGTAGTACTTGAAAGTACGAGTTGCCGTAGACCATACCGCCGCATCTGCAAGGACTTTCAGATAGATAGATATATAGACAAGTGCCGGGTTCCTAAGTGAGTGAATGCTGTGTCTAATCGTCTCCGAGAACTTCCTTCAGACCTGGAGAAAGATCAATATCATGACACAAGGGGTGAGAAATGAGAAATGTAGGCACGTACGCTCTATAATACTAAGATAGGCTGTTGTGCCAGGGCTATCGGGATACTCTTCTAAAAAGCTTACGCCGTAGTCCGCGCTCTTTCCTATCCGTGGGTCAAGTGGCACTGAGCCAAGGAGTTCGACACCCATTTCTTTTGCGAGTCGGGCAGCTCCACCAGTCGTGGGTCGGAAAATTTGAGACTCTCCCTTGCAGTTGGGACATACAAAACCGGCCATGTTCTCGACAAGTCCTAGAACGCGCACGCCAACCTTGCGACAAAAGTCGATCTCGCGCGCAACATCCTGGAGCGCAACCTCCTGTGGGGTGGTTATGAGCACGGCTCCATCGATCCCACTTTCCTTCAGGAGTTGAACAATACTGAGGTGCTCATCGGATGTTCCTGGAGGCGTGTCGACGACGAGGTAGTCGAGCATGCCCCAGTCCACGTCCTTGAGAAACTGTGAAATAAGGCCGTTCTTCTTCGGGCCACGCCACATGACGGCATCCTTGGAAGAGGGAAGCATGAATCCTACGGACATGGCGCCGAGGTTGTCCTGCACGTAGACGGGTGACCATCCGATAGCAGAAGTGTGGACCTGCTCGGATGCGATACCAAGGATGGTGGGGATTGAAGGTCCACATATGTCGACATCCAGGATACCGGTCTTGTGTTCTTTAGTGAGTGCCTAACGGCGCGAGGACAAAAAATGCGCACCTGGACATCTGGATCGGACGCAAATGCCCAACCTAGTTGCGCTGCGAAGGTTGACTTGCCTACGCCCCCTTTACCCGAGAGAACAAGAATCTTGCGTTTCACTTGTGTCATGCGCTCACGTACGAGAGGTAACGCAGGGTCTGGCCTTTTGCGACTCCTGATGCACATACGTCCTGGTTGGGACAACCTGCACACGCTGCAGACTTGCCGGCTAGCTCGGACTCGGTGCCCTGAAGAAGCGTGAGTGCAATCTGAAAGTGAGTAGAACGGATAGACTTACAGGACAATGCTCCGGCGCATTATCTGGAATGTTTGTTGGCTGTTCTACGGCCAGCATTGTCAAAGATCAAAGATCAAAGTCGAAGTCATGGCTGAGTAATTGGACTGGAGTAATTTACGGATCTTCCCGGCCCGGCCCCGACAGACGCGACCACGTGATGTCATGGTTGGAGGGAACATAACTTACTGTAACGATGCTACTTAGGCCTTAGATTCCACGTTCGCGACCATCAATGAGCGTACCCACCTTTGATTACTATAGGATTCTTGGTCTCACAAAGGACGCTTCCTTTGAAGACGGTATGTACCTCTCTCAACTCAACTTCGCCTTACACAGCTCATGTTGAACTTGCAACAGTGCGCCGCGCATACAAGCAAAAGGTGTTGGAAACCCATCCAGACAAACTCCCCCCCGACTCGACCGAGGAGGAGAAGGAAGCATCTCGTGAGCAGTTTAGCAGAGTATGCTCTCAAACATTCGGCTATTTCCCTTGCTGAACTGGTGCCCACAGGTGCAGGAGGCCTCGGAGATATTGGGAGATCCCGACAGACGTCGAGTGCGATCAATTTTGTCGATGTTATGTCACTCTTACGAGCCCCTCTATAGGAATATGATATCCATTACCGGGAACTTCCTGACCCAAGCGTTAAATCCGCCTTCAGCCCGAAGTCTTCCACCGTTTCTATGTCTCGAACGAACTCAGTCGCCACAGTTCGCACTACGGGACCTGTGAACGTAGCCAGGACTTCCTCTACGGTCTCATCCGCCTCTTTCCGCTCGGCTTCTAAGCCATCCAAACCATCCACCGACATAATTACTCCCATAACCCGAACTGATTCCATGAGGAGCGTGCACACCGCGGCTGCGCCTGTCAATCCCGTGTCTAGAACTAATTCCACTGCGACTGCGCCTCCAATAGTGACCAGAACAAACACAATCTTGTCCTCTCGCAGTCCCAATGGCGTCCCATCGTTAATGGCCCGAGCGAATTCGTCGGTTAGTGCGCGCGAGGACCAGGATAACATGTCGTGTTCCAACTCTTCTGCTCAGGGTGCGCCACCGTCACCTTCAGTGACTAGGAAGGATTCTATTCTATCAAAGGCTCCATCTACTCCAAGTGATCCTGTACCACCTGCGCTACCGCCCATCTCTCGTGCAAACTCCACTGCCACCGTTCGTTCGTCTGTCACTTCCTCTACGGCACGAAGCGCGTCGGAAAAGCCGAAAACTATTCTCGACGCACCTCCGTCTGTTTCTAGGTCCAATTCGACCTCAACTTCCGCCGTTCAACCTGTCTCCAGATCCAATTCTGCTGTGACCACCTCTCAACCTACCAGCGTATCCAGGTCTAACTCTATTTCGACCGTCACCGCCCTCTCTCTTCACGAGTCTTCGTCCGTTGTCAGATCCAACTCGTCCGCCACTACGCTCACCTCAGTCTCTGCGCGGTCGAAAGCAGTGAGCAACTACACGAATAGGATGTCGATGACCAGCGTCACCAGTGCATTCTCTGACCTGCCTACACCACCTTACTCGCGTCCTGAAGCTTATGAAGCACTGGTCGACGCTATGCTGCAGGAATTATACCGTCTCACTCCGTCGTGGGTAGAACGCAAGCAGAGGCTTCAGGAGGTAATCTCCTTTCCGCAAGCCCTACGTCAGATGTTCACTAACTTTCGTTTGTCGCTGTACAGATTAAGGCAAAGCGCGAAGCGGGACTCAAGATCGATTCCCAAGCTTGGCGCGCATCGTGGGCATCGTCACAGTGACGAATGCCTGCTTTGATTTTTATTTCGTAGGATTTATTACGTGGTTCGGTCTCCGAGTCCATTTGTTTGTACTAACTTGCCTCGTGTTGGGCTCCGTATTGGCTGTGCGTTTCGTTCAGATATTCACGGAAATGGCTTGTACGATCTGCAGAAAGGATGTTGTTTAGGAACGGCTCATGGACTATGAAGACTGGCCTGTATGAGTGGATCGAGTCGCTTGATTCTGGATCGCAGTGGATACTCGAATTGATATCAAATATATGCGCCATTCAGTTTGCTGCTCCTGCTCACTTCACATCCCACCACTGCAGCCTAGCAGCCTCGAGGCCGGACTGACACAGAGGTTGCTCCATCAAAAGTTTCGACCACTTTGCAGCCGCTTCCCTCGAGAGGTGATGCTTCACCAGCAGTCTGGATTACCACGATTGGCACCCGCGTTCCCATATTCATTACAGTAAGTTACCGCGGCATCATCGTTCAATTGCTTTGTCATATACAGCCATCACCAAACGCCGCTACTCAGCATTGGTGGTCCATGGTTTTCCAAGGTAGGGTGGCCGTAATGTGTTGTGGAATCGTGACTAGATCCAGTCGTCTAAGAATCTAAGAAACACCCGCGCCAGGCCCTTGGCTGGTTCCCACCTACGGCTCACTTTCGATTCAACACATACTAGTGGGTGACTTTCCGCAGGATTCTAGAGTCGCTAAATTATTCACGAAACCGGCTCTTCCCGAAGTTTGTAATCATGAGAATAATTTCTCTAAACGACGTTTTTCCCGTAGGCAGGTAGAATTCTTTGCAGTCACCAGAATTACAAAGCAAGAGCCAGAACAACGGAGCACGCAAGGGTGTGCATTTGTCACCGGTCACCATTCCACCGGGTCTGGCATCTCGGCAATAGTCGTTAGAAGATTACAAATTATTTACAGGAGGGGGGGGAAGGGCTGTAAATAAATCATCTGGCGGGCATAAACGAAGAATGGAGAGAATTATGTGATAAATGTGCCTGACCGGCACCTCGGCCATCTGAACAAAATTCCGTTTCGAGAATATTCTAGCACCTCATAATCCTACGGAAAGTCACCCAGTATCTGCATTGCAGAGGCTCGGGGCCAATATTGTCCAACAGGACGGCTCAGTTGGGTTGCACGAGATCGCCGTACCCAAATCTGGTCGGACGACATCCTAGTCAAAGTCGTCGCTACTGCCCAGATCCTTCTGGCCGCCGGTAGGGCCTCTTCCAATCCCAAGAGCGGCATTTATAAACTGTAACTGTTTACCCGACTGATTTCCATGGAAGATCTTGGGAAAATGGCATTGTATCGAATGCGCGCCGGAGCGGTCTCCGGGTGCGATGTCTCGGGGATCGTCCAGGAAATCAGGGCCTGCGTCCCGTCGGCGAACATGACCCAAAGAGGCTAGTCACTCTGCTCCAACGTCGTACTTCCCCAGCGTCAGACCCACCGAGGAACATCTGCGGCAGGCACGCACCGCCATCATGGCGCCTTCGTCGAATACCTCATCACGAGCGCGGACGCTTGGTCCTTCGAAGATGCTGCGCAATTGGGCATCGCACCACTCACGGCCCTCCGCGTGCTCTACGAAGTGCCCGAGATCCCCGAGCACCTCAGAACCTCCGCGTCGAAATACCCGTTCTGACGGCGCGACCTCGGTCGGGTTGTAAGCGATTCAATTCCATGAAGCTCTCGGGGATGTTATGTCATCGCCACGGCCTCGCACAACGAACCTTCGACCTTGTTTGCTCGCTGGGCGCGGGCGCCGTGGTTGACCACGCTGATCCGGTGGCGGCGGCGAAGCAGATCCGAGAGGCCACATCAAACTTAGACTGCGCAGTTGACTGCGTAGGCGAGGATAGCTAAACCACGATCATCGCTGCTTCCCTCAATGGCAAAGCGATTGTTCAAATCACTGGACCCGATTCCCGTGGAGGGTGTCAGAACCGTGCCGAGCATCAACTTTCACGTCATCGGGAAGGTGTATACATACACGTCGCGATCTCTCTGTGTGCTTCCCACCCTCTACACATTGTATAGGATCACGATTGGTCGCTGCCTTTCACAGCATGACCCGAGTTAACAGAAGCCGGGCGTAAGTTGGTACGGTTGCTCTCGTAGATAGTAGCCAAGACCAATCTTCATCCAGACCCGGCGCTGATTCTGCCACTAGGGCTTGCGAATGTCGCCGATGGGTTCCAGTATATGAGCGATGGGTAAGTATGGTGCACACCTCTTCCCGTACGCTCGACTTCTCATTGACGCGGCATATAGGTCAGTGCACAGAAGCTAATATACCATATTACAGATACCCCCAAGGAGTAATGGTGGTATATCGGCGATGTGAAGGGATAGAACATGTGCTCTGTGTTACGAGCCCTTGATTGTGTGGCGCATCCACGACAGCAAAGACAAGTTCCTCGGGTAAAATTTACAAGCAAAAGGTAGCCAGCTCCATGCAGTATCAGTTCTTATTAGCAACAGACGAAGCGATAAGTGTGGGCCGAAATAGTTTATGAGGTTAGAGGCTGACCTGCTTGGAATACCAAGCCAAGATATATGCGGTTCTGATCGCGCAATTTCAGGTTGTCAGGGGCAATTAGAACGAAGATAACAAAAGCCTTGACAAAAGCCGCGACACCAAGAAACATGACAACGGATTTTTTAGACCACAATATCCTATTCGGCAATCAGATGAATATCGATGAATATATATGCCTTTGGGCTAAAGTACTGGCTGCGCGGGAATTCGATAGCTTCAATCTGAGAGGGTGGACATTACTGTAACATAAAATAATCTGACACGGGTATATCTTATCAGTAAGGTCCATAGAGACCCGGTCTTCCGTTGAGTTCGTTGTCATCTTCGACTCCCCTGTTCGAAGTCAGAGTGCACCTCCTTGACCCAGTTCGAGGCGTCCCCCGCGTGACTGAAGCGCGGAATAGGAAGTATGTCTCAACTCTGGACAGATATTTGGGCGGCTCAGTACATTGTACAGGGTATAAAAGAGTAGGTAACCGGTACGGGGTATTATTCTACCTGCTGACACCAATTTCTAGTCTATCCTGCAGCTCCCTCATCTTGTTGATGAAAGTTACAGGACGACCCACATTCTGGCGGGCTGCGACAAACTCCTCCACACATGCAATCGGCCAGTCCTGTAAGCAGAGCAGCTCAAGGGCAGGCAACACATTGACGGCCCTCTCCCCGGTGACATTTTGGAGTACAACAGCAACATGTTGTGAAAGCGTGTGCTGTACGCTCAGCGCCTTCACAGCAGTGAATGGGCGGAGGAGTTGTAGCCATAAGATTTCATCACCTAGTTCGTTGTATTCTATATCCCCTGAACTGATGAAGAGGTGGTCCACGTTGGAGAGCATACCACAAATTTGGCCGAGCACTTGATTTATCCCTTCGTCTTGGATTGAAAGTTTAAATGATGACTGGCCTCCATGAACAAGTTCGATAGTGACGGTGTTAGGTTGGATATGTAGGTCCATGCGCCGAAACCAGGATAGCTTGAGTTTTTCTGAACGATCGATGAACTTGCAAAGCTGAGGGATTTGATAATCAGCGATTTCTTCCTCGTCCCAGTACTCCAGGTACTCTACTCTTAGGCAGCCGAGCTGAGGAGTGTCGATCTGCGTAACAAAAAGTTCCAAATACTCGAAAAAACCATCAAAGTAAAAGTGGGTGAGATTAGGGAGCGTAGTTCGTGTGATGAGGGGATGGCGAATTGGAACAAGGTAGAAAGGCCCCCATCGGAACCCAAGGGAAAGATATTTCAGCCTGGACAATGCGGCTAGACTTGCAGCCATCGTTTGCGGTGAAGCAGAACCGGTATCGGGTATGTCGCGAAGATCGAGGTCAACGAGGTCACAGGCCGATAAAATAGGAGTCAGTGCTGCTGGAAAGGGTATTCCGTCTAAGTAGATTTTCTGTAAACGTGGGGCACAACCACCTAGGAAGCCGTCAGAAAGGACAGACATAGTCCCATCTTTGGTCGATTCAAGCGAAAGGCGTGCCAACTCCACAAAAGGTCCCTGAGACACCGTGGCCATCTTCTCCAACAGTGAGCATGGCGCAGAAAGGTCGATAACGCGTACACGATCGGGGTGTTCCAGTGCTGCAACGATGTTATCTTCGTCACTGTCCTTGATATAGCCAGGAAAGTGAATAACAATGGGAAGGGGTGGAAGGAATCCTATTATTTTCCTGACAGGTGTCCCATGTGTGCAGAGGAGTTCCAAATTGAGATAGCGCGACGATGAAAATATGGCGTCTCTCCAGGTTTGGCATACATGCGCTAGTCTGTGCCATTTCCATGGGAGGTGGCTTGTAGTAACTTCATCCGATCTATAAAAGTCAAAGATTTCTAGAAGGACATCGTCTGGGAGGGCATTGATCATCCTTGGGGGTCTGTACAAAGATTAGTAGCGGATGCAAGTCAATTGCTCTGTCATCATAACAAGCGAACGAAGGTATAGCATTAGACACACATAGGAGAGCCCGATGACAAAAGCAGCCCTGTGAAGCTTGGCGAGGGGAATGGGCGGTTGACCCTGCTAATTGAACATCGAAGATGAGCAACACTGAAGCGTTCAATATTCAATCGGCGATTGGCCAGCACAACCGGGCAGGTCCTGGACACACCTGTTAGAGCTCATGCATAAAGTCAACCGAAAACTTGGATGACAAAGTGCGTGTTTATAGCCCCTACGAGTCGTAATATGGTCGGGTGCTCCACTTGTTGCTTTAATGGTGTAGCGAGTAGGTCAGGTTAAAAGGCCTTATTGAGAACCTAATAGACCAATTATATACTGTACGTAAGGTTATCTGGCTCGTTTAACGTTGACTCGTGACTCGTCCACTCACCAAGAACTTACCACTGGCACAACTACAATTTGAACTTATACTTCAAGTTGACATTGCCTTTATTGGACTTCAAATTGGTCTTGCACAGCAATTTCGGCGGCGTTGCCGCGTTCAACTGGTAGGAGCGGAATCATTTTCGCGTGGATCGCCAATCTTTTGATTAGCCGACATTTGACCACGGTAATGGCCACGATCGTCTTGCAGGCTGGCACAAATGAAATGATGTTGCTAGCTAGGGCACTGCCAGCACGATCTCCTCAGAGAACATTCAGGCAATAAATTCATGAGTACACAAACTCTTATCTAGTAGACCTATGTCAATGACATATGTTATTTTCTCTAGCCAAATGAACTCACCCAGTGAAGCGGGTCCTTCCAGCTCGGGGTCGTTGACCCCAACTCTTGTACCCTCCGACATTCCGATGAATCATGATCCTGACGAAAGCAGGGCACTGACGTTTCGAGTGTACAAGGAAGTCTGGGACGAGTTCAGCAAGTGGAAATCAGAGAATTGTGAACAACAGCTCCTGCTCCTCCAGAAGCCCCTGCCCCCTCCAGCTGTTGTGGAAGACGCTCTGCTAGAAGCATCCAACGTGCACGATGGCGAGCCTGGTGAGGTTGAGATCATCTATCTCTGCGAATCGGACGACGACATCCCGCTTAATCCTGGTGGGTCAACTGTGCTCATGTGCGAGACGGTCCACCTAGAACTCCCGCCGGACTTCGCCCCGCATCCTCCTTACGAGTCCTGCACCCCCGCTGCGCAGTCGATCGCGTTCCGTCCCGGCAGTGCTGCAGAAGACGAGCTCGATAACCTGCCATTTGTCCCTTACGCGGACGACCCCACGTTCGACGCCAAGGCATATCTCGGGGTGTTCAAACGCTTCGCTTGGGAGGACCTAGGGGATCCTGATGGTTTGCATTTAGCATTGGCGTACTTGTGGTCCCTGCCTGACCCATCGCCGTTGTACTAGTGGAGGTCATCCAGTTCGAGACCCTCCGCAGACTGTACTTCGGCCAAGGGCTATCGCTAGACGAGATCGACGTTACCGATGTCCTTCCCCCACTACGCTCAGGCAACCGAGAAGGACTGATCTATAGCTTGACGCAAAGGTGCGTTGTGTCTTTCACCGTCTCCCGTGTTGATTTTCCACTGATGAGCGCGCACCTATGTAGAGACGATCTTTTCTGGCCCGGGATGATGATTGACTTCCCGATAGACGCAGACGGCGCAGAACGGCCAGGGATAGACATCCGCGCATACGAACCGGGCATTGACGACCTTCGAAAGCGTTTAAATTCCATCGTTCCTTACTTTTGCGCCAATCCTGGTTGCGTACAAACGTTCTGTCCGCGTCATGGTATGCCTTTGTTTGGGCCCACACCGTGCTCTTGTTTTCATACCAATGGATCCAGTATGGGATTTCCCTCCTGTTCCACCAACTGCGCCTCGAGTAACTAGCGATGATTATTTGGAAGGCGAATCTTGTGGGACCATGTGTTTCCGAAAGAGCGATGACACGTTTGGGGTAAAACTTCCTGATCACCTCCCCACCCAATACTACTCATATGCAGACAGGAGGTGTGCGTAGAGTGGGTGCAGCCAGAAATAGACGAACTCCAGTGCATCCTAGAGGTTATACCCGACACTCTTCCTTGTGGTCTGGCAATACTCATGAGGAAGCCATGTCGAGAGGTCCTGCGTTCAATATAACTGTATTTTCCGTGCTCACTGGACACCGAAAAGGTTTACGTTCAGCGCCGACGTCTCATCCCGGACGACAGTGTGTACCCGGAATCGGCCCAGGTTCTCTCGTCCACGAAGATAATATACAGTACGTCAGGCCATGGAAAGTCCATGGCTCTAATATATTCTTACCTTGTAGAGGACGAGAAGAAGGAGCTCTTTCGCGAACACTTTGAACATTATTTCCCGTGAGGTTTGGCTCGTGACGTCGCCACCTAACTAACCCCCTTGATTTTGCGTGTGCCAGACCTAGCCCGTGTTCACATACCGGTCCATGTGACCAAAACAACCCAGATTGTACTTGCGCCAATGAGTCTGTTCACTGTTCGCAAGGTTGCCATTGCGGCATCACCTGTATGTCTCGGTTTCCTACGTACATTGACTCCAGTCCGCATGCTTATTCCATATTTAGGCCCACGTAGGGAAGGCTGTCGCTGCAAGCTCAACCCGAAACTCCGAACGAAAATGCAGAGAAGTGAAACTTGTGTTAAGTGTCCATGCAGAACCAAAGGATGGGAGTGCGACGCTTCGGTGTGCGAGTGTGACAACATCACTTACCTGAAGTCTCCAAAGAAATGTTCGTTAGGCTTTTTGAAGTGTACTGGTCGCATCTTGATGGTGTGTATTCTAGGGCCTAAAAATACAAAACCGCTCCCAAGACAGACTGCCCCGGATGGAAAACACTATTGCCAGAATTCGGACATACAACGTGGTCTCGCTGCTGTGCGTGCATGCTCACAGACAAATGTGTCTACTACCCGGTATCTAACTGTACTGTATTTCAGAAAATAGAAATAAAGCGAGGTGCCTTTGGTCTGGGTGCCTTTGCTGTGAACAGAATCCGCCAAGGCGAGTTCATAGGCGGTGCGTCTACGCAGTTCCCTGTTTATCTGCTAAAGTGATAGTGACTACGTTTATGAAGAATATATCGGTGAACTGGTCCCAACGGATTCGGTTGAGAAAGAGTGCGCTTCATTCATATCAACATGCTTGAAACATACGAAGAATGGATTGATTCATTAGAACTTTGAGGGATCATGTCGACTTGAACTACAATTTTGGGTATAGCCCTGCTCACAGTCTTGACAGCGCGCGCGTCGGAAATGAGACGCGCTATATCAACCACGGGAGTGATAAGGACGACCAGTCGAACGCCGAGGCTGATAGTACGCTGTTGTGATCAATACGTATATTTTTACTGATTTGACCACTAGATAAGCTAGTCTTGGGGGAGCAACGTATCGGACTTTGGGCTAGTACGTTGCAAGGAGGTCTGGTGTTATTATCGCTGACGTATACACTTCTGGAGAACGAAATATTAAGAAAGGCGAAGAGATCCTGTTCGATTATGGAGTGGAATATTGGAGAAACAAAAAGAAATCCTGACGTCCAGTCTGTCTGAGGAGTGGGGGTTATCGTACTACTAGAACGTTGCTGTGCACCGCTGATGTAGATACTGTACGTGTATATTGCTACAATATAGATAGTTCGAACATACTTGCAGTGTGATGAGGGCTGATCACGCAATTAAATGTCTCATAAAGGATGGGATTGACGTCGACGAGAAAGAGCAGATAATACGGTATCATTCCTGTCTTGACTGCTCGTTGGGATGAAGGCAATGGGTGGACGAGCGTTTACTAGGCGTGCGTGAGGGATCTCGTCATCAACCGCAACACGGCGATGATTCGGGCAAAGCCTGAGGCCTATTAGCCTATGCGCTCGGCTCAGACTACCTCTCCAACCCAAACGAGTGAATCCTTGGGTGAATCACAGAATGGGCACAGGACTCGATCCGAGTCGCTGGCGTTCCGCATTGACTCCGCTTGCAACCAGATTGACTCGACCCGACTCTCCAGCGAAGTTCAGGGCCGAATGACTGCCACACTACGGTAAGTTCATTGGTAAATCGGTACGAATATACTAGCTATTGTTACATGTGTAGCCTTTGCAAATTAGACTTTTCTTCTGCTTTCTTTGTTCGTTTACGCCCATGGTCGCCTCCTAATTGCTATAAAAGATAGGTGTGTTGGGTGGGTTCAGTACATTGCACCCGGTTATAAAAGAGTAGGGTAGGCAACTGGTGTGGGACTCTCTCCTATTCGGCGACACTGGGCTCGAGTCCTTCCTGGAACTCACTCTCCTTCCTGACGAAGGTTACAGGACAACCAGCATTCCATGCGAGCAGCAAAAAACTTCGCCAACAATGTCACCGTCAGGTTCTCTAAGTAAAGTAATTCAAGGGCTGGCAACACTTCGGCTGCCCCGGCTTCAGTGACATTTTGGAGAGCGAGAACAACACGCTGCGAAAGCTCTGCCTGCACACGCAGCGACCTCACAGCGGTGAATGGTTGGAGTAGTTCTAGCCATCGGATGCTGCTGCCCAGCCTACTATATCCCGTGAACTCCGAACTGATGGAGAGGCGGTCCACGTCAGAGAGGATTCCACTAATTTGGCTGAGCACCTGACTCATCCCTTCGTCCCTTGTGGAAAGCGTAAAGAATGACTGACCCCAAAGTTCGATGATAGTGGTGCGGGGTGTACGGCCAGTGCTGGGTATAACGCTTATGTTCGCGCGCCTATACAGGGATAACCTAAGTTTTTCCGATCGAGCGATGAACTCGCAAAGTTGGGGAATTATAAAATCAGCGTGCCGGTCCAAGTAACCTATTCCTAAGCGGTCGAGCTGAGGAGCGTCGATTTGCGCCACGAAATCTTCGACATATTCAAAAAGACCGTCGAAGTGAAAGCGGCTGAGTGTGGGAAAGACAGCACGTGTGATGGGAAGGGGCATGCGCATTCGATTAGGGTAGGAAGTCCCCCATTGGAATTCAAAGGTAAGATATTTCAGCCTGGGCAATACGGCCAGACTGGCGACCATCACCTCTGGCGAAACGTAACTGACATCAGTTATATCGCGAAGACTGACATCGACGAGGTCACGGGCCGACAAAAGAAGTGTTGGAGCCGCTGGAAAGGGAATGCCGTCCAAGTGGACTTTTTGTAAACGTGGGGCGCATCCGCCCAGAAATGTGTCAGGAAGGACTGGCATGGTCTCATCTTCTTGGGATTCGAGCCAAAGGTGAGTCAATTCTGGAAATGGCTCCTGTGCCACTGTGGACATCTTTTCCAACAAGGAGTGTGACACGTTAAGCCTGACAATGTGAACGCGGTTGGGGTGTTCCAACGCCACAACGATGTTATCTTCGTCACTGTCCTCGTAAGAGCCGGAAAAGTGAACAACCGTGGGAAAGTCTGGGAGGTATTCTAGATTTTTCCTGACAGGTGTCCCGTGTGTGCAAAGGAGTTCCAGATTGAGACGGCATGCCGATGCAAATATAGTGTCTCTCCATTTTCGGCATACATGTGCTAGTCTGTGCCATTTCCAAGGGAGGAGAGTTGAAGTAGTAATCTCATCCATTCGACAAAGGTCAAATACTTGAAGAAGGACATTAACCGGGAGAGAATTGATCATCGTTGTACTAGGTCTTTGCAAAGATTAGCAGTGAGTGCCCACTGCCCAGTCAATTGGTCTCATGATGGAAGGTATTGGCAGTATACACACCTGTGAGAGTTCAACGTTCAACTTTCACTGTTGGAGTTGGCTAAGTATCGTAGAGCTGAGACTAAGACACCTTTCATGAGAATGCAGAATAACCGAACAAATATGATTACGTCAGCTACGTCCGCGGCTGATCGGCCCGACGATGGTCGCGACTCCTCCCAGGTCCAGGCAAATGGCACTGGACATCTGGTGTGACAGTGACTGCATCATCGTGCTCTACCACGCAAGCATGGACGCCAGAGTAGTAGTAATACCAAAGCCAACAACGCGATCACTGGCACTCAAGCTTAAGTCCATCGCCCAATTGCTCTGCTTGACTGCCTTGGGCAACTAGAGTAGTAGCCACCAAAAAGCAGAGATACCATCAGTGTTGCAGCCCGCCTTTAAGCCAGAAGTGATGCCGTTGAGGCTGCCCGGCTAGTCATGGCGATACAACAAGGCCGCTGAAGAATATGAGCAGAAACGATCTGCCCTCAAAAGCAGGTAGTAGTAGTAGTCACTCAGCAGGGAGAGTACGGTACCCGCCACGCTCTGTATATTGGCAGCCGGCTGGATGCTCGAGGGAAGAGGAAAGGAAGATGGGGCGAAGTAGCTCGTACTCTACTCAGAGTCTGGAACGCCTGTCGAGGAGGATCATCACGACCTTACGCACATGTGTGGTGACACCAGGGAACGCCGTCACTGATACTACTTGAATCGCCCCACTTTTCTTCCGGAATATGCGAAGCGGCCACAGAGAACTCAAGGCAACAGACGCACGCCGTGCAGAGCATGAAAATGCCCATCTGAACCTTACTTAACCTTCGCGAGCTTCATCTAAATTGAGTGCTATGTGGATTCAAGCATTTCAAAAGGGAACCTACATTACAGAAGTCTATCATTTTTGAGTAGTCACGAAATGCAATCACAAACGTATCGATCTAACAAACTGCTACTCAGCGTCCCATTACGCGTACAAGTCGTCATCTTGCGTGTCATCGGTAAAGGCAGCATTTCCACCACTTGGTGCCGTACCAGAAGTGCCTCCTGGCGTCCCCGAGCTTGGTGGGAACTGGAAGGAAGTACCAAACGACCGTGACTGTTGCAAGTTCTGTCAAGGGGATGATTCGCTATCAATATCGGACCTCATGGAGAAGCTGACAGCGTACCTGAGCAAACATCTCATACCGTCGAATATCCCCATCCGAGACAGAACGACGCGCGAATTTCATCGACTCCTCGAAATGCTCCCTTGTGATAAAAGCCACGGGATCCTCCTCGTCTTCCTCCATGGTGGCATCATCGGCATCCTCCTTGTCCTTCCGCTCGCGCGCCTTGCGGATGTCTGCCTCAATGCTCTCGCGGATAGCCAATTTAGCTGCACGTTGACATATCTCTGTCAAGTCCGCACCAGAGAAACCATGGGTGTTCTTTGCTAAGAATTGGAGGTCGACGTCGGGTGCCACAGGCGATTTTCGGAGCGCAGCCTGCAAGATAGACAACCGCGACTTCTCATCTGGCAGAGGAATGTAAATGAGCTGGTCCAGTCGTCCTGGACGTAAGAGTGCAGGGTCGATCTGGTCTGGACGATTCGTCGCGCCGATGATGAATACGTTTTTCTTTGCGTTCATGCCGTCCATTTCCGTGAGTATTTGGTTCAGGACGCGATCACCAGCACCGCCACCGTCACCAGACGAGCCACCACGTGCCTTAGCAATCGAGTCGAGTTCATCGAAAAACATGACACAGGGCGCGGCAGCGCGGGCCTTATCAAAGACGTCGCGAACATTCGCCTCAGATTCACCAAACCACATTGTCAGCAGCTCGGGTCCCTGGATCGGGCGTCAGTCACCATCGCACACAGTGTGGTTGGGTCAGACCTTAATCGAGATAAAGTTCGCCTGTGTTTCGCTTGCGATGGCCTTGGCAAGCATGGTCTTACCAGTACCAGGGGGGCCATAGAACAAGACACCTTTGGAAGGTTGCATACCATACTTGAGGAATTTGTCCGGGTGCTCGACTGGGTATTGCACAGTCTCCTGGAGCTCCTGCTTGACTTTCTCGAGGCCACCAATGTCGTCCCACGCTACTTGGGGAATCTCAACGACGGTCTCCCGGAGGGCAGATGGATTGGATGCGCCAAGAGCGAAGCGGAAGTTATCCATAGTAACACCGAGTGAGTCGAGCACCTCGGCGTCAATGGTGTCCTCGTCCAAATCAATTAAATCCATTTTCTCACGGATTTGCTGCATGGCGGCCTCGGAGCAAAGAGCAGCGACATCGGAGCCGACGTAGCCATGCGTGTCGGCCGCGATCTATGGTAACCGGATAAACAATAGTCCTTACTTCACACATATCACACCATACCTGTTCGAGGTCAACGTCATCCGAAAGCTTCATGTTTTTCGTATGAATGCGAAGGATCTCCAGACGGCCAGTCGGATCAGGGATGCCAATGTCGACTTCGCGGTCGAAGCGTCCAAACCGACGGAGAGCAGGATCAATTGAATTAGGTCGGTTTGTTGCAGCCATTACTACAACATTTGAGCGCGCCTTGAGGCCATCCATCAGTGTCAATAGTTGTGACACGACACGACGTTCGACTTCGCCATTGGTCTACCACTATGTTAGTGATACCAAGAGATAGAGGTTGTAAAAGCTGACCTTTTCACGTTTGGGTGCAATGGAGTCAATCTCGTCAATGAAAATGATCGCAGGTGAATTCTTTTCTGCCTCTTCAAACGCCTTTCGAAGGTTGCTCTCAGACTCGCCAGCCATTTTAGACATGATTTCGGGGCCGTTGATGAGGAAGAAGAATGCGCCAGTTTCATTTGCCACGGCGCGGGCCATGAGTGTTTTTCCTGTACCGGGAGGTCCATACATGAGAATACCACGAGGAGGCTTGATTCCAATAGATTTGAAGAGTTGCGGATGACGTAGAGGGAGCTCCACTAGTTCGCGAATCTGGGCCATTTGCTTGCGAACACCACCAATATCGTCGTAACCAACTTCATTGAGATTGGACTCCTCATCCTCCCGCTTGACGGGGTCACCCTCTGAAATCACAGTGAGTGTGTCGAGTATGTAGGCCTCAGAAATGCTTACCAGTGAAGAGAACGGTATCTTGCGCGACTATACAATATTCCGCTGGATCTGTTTCCATCACCTTGAACTCAACTGTCCGCATGCCACCACGGACGAGGAATGTGTCGCCTTTGCGAACGGGACGGTAAGCTACGGAACAAAGTGATAAGAACTCAAGTACAGCCGATATGCAGGTATAAATGCGTACCCTCAAGGAAATAAGGCTTGATATAGACATCGAAGATGTTGCCACTCAAACCCTCAACCGAGTCGTCGAATGGCAGAATGTGTACGCGCTTTCCATATTTAATGTCAAGACATTGGTGGACATTGACAAGGTCACCGAGCTTGACGCGAAGATTGTTACGCGCGACCTTGTTTACTTGAATGCGACCTTCTTCGACATCATCGGAGCTCAAGCATATGAGAACGGTATCTCGTCGCTTCTTGCCACTAATGTGATAAGTAAGGCATCAATTGGGATACTAAGGGACTCGTCGACAAACCGGACGATGATAGTGTCTCCGCGAAACAGCTGAAGTGTTTCCATTGTAGCGGGGTTGAGTGTGGCGACTAGGAAATTGTCAAGTACAACAGCAGATACACTAGAAGGCTACATACCCGAGTTGTCATCTGACGTAGCTTCATCGACAATCAAACGATTCGGGCTACGCAGTGAGGTTAGATACAGTATGACGCGTCCGAAAAGAGGTTCTTACGATTTCTTCGGCCGGAGGATAGCGGTAGAAGTATCATTGGGACCTGGACCAGGAGGATCACCACTTGGATTAGCCATGGAGGACGATAAAGCGAAGAAAATATCAGAAAAGTAAAGTCGTAAGCGTCACACAAGTTGACTTTATAGTTGGTGAACAAAGGGGGGACGCGCGGCCCAGGCGGGTATCACATATCGACCGTGAGAATTATAGAACATGTAACTGGGATGTTCTCGACTATTCTTCGTGATCGTTACATTTCCTCGTCCGCGAAAGGGTCCTCAACGGGAAAATCCCCCACTCTTACCTTGTCCGGTCGCACAAATACACCAAATTTGGGTGCACATGTAAAGTATCGCTTCCCCTGTACCGACCCGTCGTTCTTCCCCATCGGCTCATCGTACTCGACACCAACCCACGGTCCTCCTGTACCTCCAAAGTCTGTTGGACCAACAAAGCGCACAGTACCACGCTTGTGTAAACCTGGTTCGGTGGACTCAACCTCGCATCGTGACCCGATCGGGATGTTGACATCGATATCGGGAGAAGGAGTTGGTTCACTCTTCTCAGCGAAGCGACCCACCTTGTGACGTTGCTTGTAGGCAAGGACAGAGTCTAGGTGGTCCAACATTGAGACACTTGAAGTGATCCTATTTGGTAACATACCTTGTCGAAGCGCATACTGTTCGTCGGAAATTTCAAACTTTTCAACCCCGCTGAGATCTGTTAGTTGACCAGTAAAAGTCGCCGATGGATCCGTGTCCACTACCTAGATAACATATGAGCCTCTGGCAGAGCCTGGACTCTGCGCTCTCACTTTAAGCACCTGAAAATCCGCGGGACTATAGAAGCCGAGTGGTCTTTGGTCATCATCGAGGACTTTCGTGGGTTGGATGTCTGCATCATCGTTGTAGATCGCCAACTGCTGATTTCCTACGGGAATGCCAGTGATAAGCTCGAGTTTTCCCTACGAAAGAATATCAGACTCCCGGCATCTATATTTCACGATCATATCCAAGACCTTCAGTTGGGAGATGGGGAGTTGAAGATCAAACCGACGCTCAGACCGAGTGTCAGGGGATGAAACGAAAAGAGTGACCAGACTCGACATGGTTTGCAAGTGTGAGCTCAGCACCGTGCGCCTGGGCGCGCGCCTTGCAAGCGAGTGTGACGTCATTACAAACAGGCGGCACTTTCCAACAGTCTTGCCCGTCGCTGGCAAGGTTTTCGACACCTTGATGAACCCGATGGGTCACGTTGAATTGGATTGACGAGATGGAGCCAGGAGCATTGACTCAGGAGTGTAGAATTTGCTTTGTAGGCTCCACTAGTTTACCGTTTATCCGTTAGTCCGAATGCTGTTATTACGCACACCCTAAAAGTGTACGGAATATCCGTTCAATCGTCCACCCATCAAGCAGACTCACGGCCATCTTATAGCCGGGTCTGTGATTTGCGCATCCCCGCCGGAAGGCCGTCCGGACACTCGCAAAACTGGTGCGATCGACTGCATCCGATAGCTGCAACAACCACCATCACTTACCCATGGAGGATCGCCCATTCTTCACCAATTCCAATCGCACTCTTTCCCCTTCCTTGCTCAAGGACCGCCTCTCGAAGCTCTCAGTCACGCCCTTACGGCCCGTGGCCGCTCTTCAAGCACATGTAGAGTGCGTCCATTCTTGCACGTCGTGTCTGCATTTGCATTTCCTTAATGCTACTTTCCTGTAAATGGAACTGTTCTCTTCCCTGCATGCAGTTTTGTCCCAGCGAGCATTCCTCGAGTGCGAAGGCTGCAAACAGTTGCAGTGGCGCTATGGACCAGCATGATACCAATCTGTTTTTCTTTCACGCTCCTCCTCCTGTAAGTGCACTTTCCAACATCTACCACGGATACCGATCGCCGCTGATATTCGGCGGTGGCGGTGGTGGCGGTATACAGCTCCTACCCACCCCTGTGGCCCTTCTTGATCGTTTACATGATTTGGATTCACATCGACTCGGCACCTGAGCGTGGAGGGAGGGTGTCACCGTGGTTCCGAAGCATTCGCTTTTGGAAATTTTTCGCTGAGTACTACCCTGCGTCGTATGTTTATTTCACACCATCTAGTTCATTGGGGCTGATCCCCTTCCCCCCAAAACGAAGGTATAAGAAGGCAAGACCAGCATTTGTGTCCACTTGTATGCAGCTTCGAGCGTTTTTTTAGGAGTGCGATCTCCCGGCAGATAGGCCGTACTTGTTTGGTTATCACCCTCATGGTGTGTCTTCGTCTCTATGATACACGTATTTTCTCACTGAAGACCTTGCTGTCGCTAGGCATCATCAGCATGTAAGCTTTTTTCTGTTTCCATTACTCAATGCCAACTTTGCGAAGGGGTGCAATGTGCAACTTTGCCAGCGACTCGACCAGCTTTTCAAGCGGTTTCCCTGGCGTGCGCCCGCACCTCCTTACCCTAACGTCCAATTTTACGATCCCCTTCTATCGCGAGATCCTACTTCTCATGGGGGTGTGCTCTGTATCAAAGCGTTCGTGCGAGAGGATCCTGCGAAAAGGGAACGGTTCGGCGATTACAATTGTCGTCGGTGGTGCAGCAGAAAGTTTGAGCGCACACCCGGGAACAGCCGACTTGACGCTCAGGAGGAGGTGCGCTCTATACTCAATATTGGTCAATGCGGAGCAGACCGTGTGTTCTCAGATTGGGGTTCATCAAGCTTGCGATTCGGGAAGGGTGTGTCTCTCACCCCGTTGCGCACGTATTCTATATTAATGATGACTTATGTAGTGCAGATCTCGTACCGGTGTTTTCGTTTGGCGAGAACGATGTACGTCCACCCCGTCGCTGATTTTGACACGCGCTAAGATGGTGTGATACCAGATCTACCAACAAATGCCAAACGAAAAGGGTACGACTTTATACACGATCCAGAAAAAATTCCAAAATGTCTTTGGTTTTACCCTCCCATTATTTCATGGACGCGGGATACTCAATTGCGAGTCTTTGAAGCCATCTCAAGGCACCTTATCGATCTGACACCATTACAGATAATTGGGGCTTGCTTCCATACCGAAGGCGAATCATCGCCGTCAGTAAGTCGCCTGTAAGCTCTATGGTCAAAGAAAGGTGCTGATATCAGCTGATAGTCGGTCGCCCGGTCCATGTTCAAAAGGCGAACAGTCCGACCCTTGAACAGATCAGGGAGGTGCAGGAGGCGTATATAGCGGAACTTATGAGGTTCGTGACGTGCATTTTCTCATTTTCAGGATCCTGACTACGTGGTCCTCGAAGGATCTGGAACACGTACAAGGACGAGTTTGCAAGCACGCGGCGCAGGGAGCTGAGCATCATCGACTGAAGCGAGCCCAGCGTCGTGGGTGCAGGTACGAGAAATACGTACACTACCTTTTACGAAGACCCCGAGTGGGTTTTATTATTCACGCGCTGTACTATCCTTGTTCAATCACTCCATTTTCCTACTCCAATCATTTGGCCACATTGTAAATGCTGTGGTAGAGTTAGCCTACTGTACGAACAAACAATAGGCTTGAAGGCAAGCAAATATGCTAAAATGACCATTTGTGTCGTCGTGGTACTGCTATCTTCTATGTTCTATTCATGCGTGCTATGAGGGGAGCCCAGTTCTTGTCGCCAGGGTCACACTTGACGAGCTTGTCATAGTCGTACCATGTTATCACACTCTTCAAGTCTGCAACGACCGCGCGCTGCTCGTAGGAATAGGCGCCGGCCAAGAGCAGGAATGCGTGCGCGAATTCTTGAAATCAGGTTCTGGCGCAGGCTTGCTGGCGATCAGCAGCTGCTCCCATCAGTCATAGAGTCCCGGGAGGAAAGGCGAAGGAATTGAGGCTCACGGTATCGGGGAAACGTACGGGTCGGCGGTATTTGACCTCCATAGACTTTAGAATGAAAGCTATGCCCTGCGGCCTGAGAAGCGCGTCGGCTCGGTCAGGGCCGCCGATATCGTGACCCACGGACATTAACCAGCGTATGCGGCTAGATTCGAAGAAGCGAACTGGGACGGCACAGGCTGGATGAACTAGGTGAACAGAAATAGGAATATATGCGCACGATATCGGACATTGTTGACGTGTCTAGATGGAGGAGACGAAAGTAGGTATGCAAGAGGCGATAGACTTGTGGGGACCTACTGAAAGGCATCATGGTCGCCCCAAGATATAGGCTGCTCCCAGAAGCTCGTAGGATCAAATCCACGATCTACAAAGTGTTTGCGGGCCTCTTCCGCTGAGGACAGTGCTGTTGTGGGTTGCTCGTCTGGAGAGGCAGGTCCTTGGGAACCTTTTTCAATGTAGAACGGAGATGTTGGATCGCGGAATGCCGCTTGCAGATGCTAAGAATGTGTTAAAAGAGGAAAAGAAGGCGAAGTGGTGTTAACCTGCACGTATCGACGAGAGTCTCCTTTGGGGGCAGAGGTGTGTCTTCAGGTTTGTCCTCGCCATGTACAACATCATCGCAGAGCCGAGGGTATCGGATTACGTGAACGACAGCCAAAGTCAAAACGGCGCATATAAATTCCACAAGTTGAGATTCCTTCTTCCCCAACCACTTCAGTCCAGGAGACTTTGTATCTACTGCACCTTCTACCAGCGGCCGGCTCGCTTTTGTTTTAACTTTCCTCCACTCCTTAGGCTTTCGTCCTGCTCTCTGTTGTTCTTACTTTCTTTTGACTTGCTCGCTTGCTACTCGCTCGCTCGATCATGGTTGCACTCTCTCCTAAGTTCGCATTCTTGGCTACGCTCTGTACCCTCACCGCCATCTCTATGGTTCCTCTCTCCGAAGCGGCGGTCCTACAGCTACGCACGTCACACCTTCCCTCGATGGGTGAGAGGTCGTCCTTCGTCCACACCATCCCCAGAGGTTCTACTTCGCACGACCACTACGCTTTGTCTACGGACTCTCGTGCGGATTCTCGAGAACCGGATAAGATATATGCACCTCTTCTTTCTATTCCGAAATCTGCCGATGTTCCTACGAAGAATAAGACGAACTCAAGTGTAGGCTCTGATAGCTCGGCCAGTAAAAGCGACCGCAAGTCCGATGGCGACTCCCATGAGGAAGCAGATGGTGACGAAAGCAAGCGCGCTTCACATGGCGATCAAGGTTCAGTTTCTAAGAAAGAAAGGGCCAAAGACAAAGTAGAGTGTTCCTTGGATTCGGCGTGCACTGCCCTCATTATCTGAACAGGGTCGTCGCTGGAACCTATCGCGTCCTATAAATCAACTCAAGGACTTTCTCGGTGAGAAGGTGTTGAGTGGTAAGGCATTACATGCGAACCAGATATTGTTATCACTTACAGACGTCTGTCGTATAGAAAATCATTATGTCCGCGCGCCGGACCACCACCACCACCACCACCACCATCATCATCACCATGACCGCCGCCGTCGCGGCCGGATGAATTGGGGGAGCGAAAATGCGCGCATCATCTCCAAGGACACTGAGAATATCGTTAATCCTCGCTCACCCTATTATCGCCACAATTCTCACGAGAATGAAATCTCCGGGAACCGTGACCGTGTTCATGTTGGACGTTCACCACACGATTACCACCACTACAACGGCCACCACCACCACCACGGGTACGAGGAAGTGATTGTTTCCGGCGACAATGACCACGTCCGTGTCTCCCGCTCGCCTCATCATGACCACCACCATCAAGACAAAAAGGTTGTTGTTTCTGGAGATAATGACCATGTCCATATCCATCGGTCCGTGTCTATTGCCGGGGAGCAGGGCCAGTCGTACATAGTACCCCATGGTGCAAAGCGGTCCATTGCGCAAGAGTCATTCACTCTACCATCACTTGGCAAACGAGATGGCGATATGATGTATGGCTCTCTTGGGCACATCGATATAATGGTACGTGCGGCTGTCGATACGATATGACTTCCTAATTGCCTAAATTCCTTATAGAGCCCCGACGTTGAGTCTGCTGAGGGAAAGCGTATCGCTTCCCTTGTTCTCGCCAAGTCGAACACCTCGTCGGACGCCTCGGAATTCGTTCTCAATGCTTCGGGGATGGATAGTACCCCGATGTACCTGCATCGGATGTCCGACTCGTCCTCCGAATACGACACCACGTATGAGAAGGGCGTGACGATTCGAATGCCAATGTTTGATATGGCTTCAGCGAGCACCACTCAGTACTGTGCTACTTTCGATCCTAACCCTCCTGCGCCAGCGCCACTTAGAGCAGAGAAGTGCACCGAAAATCCGGTCGGCAAAGATCGGAGTCAATTGTTCGCATTTAACGAGTTAACTGGAGTGGTGAGGCCGATGTGGCTCAATAACCAAAATAACGGGATGGAATCAGCGAAAGGTGATTGTTCTGTCAATGCACCCCCGACCCCTCAAAATGCGTCCTTGGCGGGTGCGACTGAGGCGGACACCAAGAACGTGACCTCGACTCCGAGTACTGCGCCGGAAACGACAGGCAACTCGACAGTTCTCTCAGCGGATATTCCTCAAGCGGCTCCCTCAAACTCGTCCGGAGAT
Source organism: Lactarius quietus (assembly GCA_015025155.1). Taxonomy (NCBI): domain Eukaryota; kingdom Fungi; phylum Basidiomycota; class Agaricomycetes; order Russulales; family Russulaceae; genus Lactarius; species Lactarius quietus. The sequence continues at coordinate 99,712 of WITN01000010.1, forward strand.
AGCATGTCAGGTGCCCAGAAAGTGGCCTTGGTCTTCGTGGCTGCCGATCCTGAAGTACCGCACAGGCCAGCAGTTGTTACGACCTCAACGACTAGTTCCATTTTGGCAACTTCTACCGGAGCAGGGGCCAGTGGCAACGTCGTCTCTACGGCAGATGGCTCTTCTACGACTGTGATGGCAGACTCATCTTCTGGCTCTCTCACTGCGACTTCTCCGGCTGTGCTGGCGACTGTTTCTGGCTCGAGCTCTGTGTCGGCTTCGTCCCTCCCATCTACAGCTTCTAACGCTGCAATCTCTGCACCAGTCTCAACTGTTACTCCCGGTTCTCTTCCTTCTTCTGCAGCGGCGGCTCCTGGATCGAATTCGACTCCTACGACAGTGCTAGGGGTGCAAGTTGTTCCTACGATGGAAGGTGGTGCTCCTTCGACGCCGAGCGCAACACCCGTCATGACGCCAGTCAGTACTCAGCCGTATGAGTGGATGTTCAAACCCAATCCGCAACCTTAAGCAGCAAGTCCTTCCATTACCTCGATGTGAGGCTTTCTTCTCTTTGTTTAGCGTGTATGGGACGTTCCATGTCTCGATTATATCCGACTGCACGTCATGTGTGCAGGGTTAAGATGTCATATCAATGTGTATATTTTCCTTCCATTCCCAATTTTCGTGCATGAGCGGTATCTTCGCAAAGACAGTTCCTGAGCTACATCTGACTTTTGAGGTAAAGCGATTGATTCATAGAACATGAGCACGATCTCGAAAGCTAGAACAAGTAGCTCAATCCAGCATCGGCGCTATCGATGTTCGCTTAGAGTCCCCACATACAGGAGGTTGTAATACGTGTTAGGTGGTGCAGCGCCGCGGCGGATGATTTAGGGATGGCAAAATTTTCCTTTTCTGAACCGGCGTTGACGGTAGGAACATCACCCCATCAGATCAGCAAATACAATGTAGGTTGGCGGGACTCGAATCTAGGTAAGCCGCGTCCTCATTGCACAACCTCATTGCACAACTTGGGAGGAGCACGAGTCGGGACCCCAAAAGGCCGTAGACCTAGATCTGCAGATCTGCTTGTAACTGGGACGACAAGTGAGAGGATCGCCTTCGGGCTTTCCGAAAATTATGATGAAACGATGAGAGAGTACCACGAAGAGTTGGTTCGACCTTTCAACCGTGCGACAAATGTTGCGGCATTCCGGGGTCCCAGGTGATGGTAATCCCTGCAGCCACGCCGCAGCAGTTCTGCGGACGAACGGGCGTCTAACGATACACAATCTAAGCGGGCATGGAAATTTCGTTCCTCACGCGGTCTTGACCACAAATCTCACAGTATATCTCAAAGCCCCAGGTCGTCCAAACCCTCAATACCTCTCTATCCCACATCCTCTGTATCCAAATCATCTGTTTCTGTAACAAGCATACCTCTGTGCAACAACTGACACCCTGTATTACAATATACCATGCATCCAAAGACACAGCCATCTCAGACTGGTCTGCCCGCCACACGCCAGTACGGCACTTCCGGCAGGCCCGTGAAGGTCCTCGCGAATACCTTTGCAATTAGAACGCTCCCAACGGAGACTATTTTTCATTACGACGGTGAGGTTATCCGCTCGGGCCGGTTACTGTCTGTAATATGCATACGCTCATACCGTGGCGTCACTCCGGGTCACAGTTGGTACGTAGGGTTTTTTCTCGTTGCGATTGTTTAAAAAATATCCGCACTGTAACTTAACATCGCGGTGCAGTCATTACACCTGTTTCCGAAAGTCGCTCTGGTGGCGATGCCGATCTTCCCAGTCGTCGTTGCCACGAGATTGTCCATCAAATGCAAACCATGACAGCCCCAGCGGTGTTTAATCCCCGCGCATTTTTCGATGGCAAGAAGAATTTGTTCTCAGTGGGTCCATTGAAGATACAAGGGACCGCGGCGGAGGTGAGAGAGAACTCCACCTGATTATGTATAACAAACACGAGGGCGCTTACGCGACTCGCTTTATACAAGTTCGTGGTCAGTATGAGCGACAGGCCCCAGCCGCCAGGGAGCACACGCGGCCAATTCCGTGTCAGGTTGACGAAAGTGAATGACATGTAAGGTTTATGAGCACTCCGTGCCGTGCCGACCGACTTTGTTTCGTGCATTTCAGAAACATCAGCCGTCGCGCCAACGATATTCTCACCGGCGGTTCAGATGTCAGCCAAATTGCTGTGACTTTTCTTCAGATCGTGATGCGCCAGGCTCCGATGCTGTGAGGGCGCCACCGTCTGCCATTCGTATGCCTTCCTTCCTGACTTTGCACTTTGTGGTCAGGAAAACGAGCACGTTCAATAGCCGTTCAGTGTTTACTTCGGATAAGAAAAAAAAACTGAGCGGCGGTTTCGACTTGTGGAATGGTTTTTTTCAGTAGGATATCCGATTTCCCCTCTTTTCGTTTCTCACCACTGTTCTCCCGCGCCACAGGAGTGTGCGGCCTACGGTCCACGGGCTCGTCGTCAATGTCGACGTCTCACATGCAGTTATGTACGAACATTCCTACCTTTTGTTCGTATCTCAATGCTTCCCCGATTAGTTATGAGGAGATGCCAGTTCTCAATTGGGCATGCGAGTTCCTCTCTAAATTCTCAACTAGTCGTCGGAGATATCAGCCCAATGACCTGGAGCGCCTGAATCCAGACGACCTCAAGCTTCTCAAAGGTTCTCTTAGAGGCGTTCGTGTCACGGTTACCGTACCTGCTGGCGGTCGTCGCCCTGCGCGTCCTATCAAGGATCTTTATCCTGATGCAGGAAACTATGCTTTCATGAAGGGCGATGAAGAAACGACGATCAAGGTTTGTTCCGTTATGAGGTTGAGAAACGACTAACAACACGCCTTCAGGAGTATTATAACGAGAAATATGGGTTCAGACTTCGTTTCCCAAGACTGTTTGGCATTGTTGTCAATGTACAACAGAAAACCATTGTCCCCGTGGAGATATGCACGATTGTTGGTGGGCAGATGTATAAGAAGACACTCATGCCGGAGCAAATGTCGGAGCTCTTGCAACATGTTACGAAAAGCCCGCAAGATCGGATCGCAACGATCGAGCGAGGTGTCCAAGGCGATGTGAGCTTTCGCACTCTTGGTTTTTTGTTAGGATTCAGTCCTAACTGCCCACGTAGTTCCTCGACTACAGAAACTCTCCCTTTTTCTCCCAGATCGGTATGCAAGTTGACGTCCATCCTATGGAAACCGCTGCTCGCCTACTTCAGCCCCCCGATATACAGTACCAAGGCGACATTGTAGACCTCTCTTCTCAAGCGGGGAAGGTGAGCCTCAGTTGAGACTATCGGCTCCTTTGTTATCTGACCAAACATAGGGGACTCACGGCACTTGGAACGTGGTAAGGCGACGCTTCTTCAAGCCTGCCCCCAAATGTTTGTGGACGGTAGTTTCATTCGCCCCACAAAACTTTCCCTTGGGAAACGTGGAACAGTCTGTCGGGAGACTCAAGCAATGCTGCGAGAGGCTGGGTGAGCAACCACTAGATTCGTCATTCTGACCGTGCGTCTGATCTGTTCTCAGGGATGGGTAAGCCCGCATTTGTTCGAGACTATTCTCAACATTAACTTCTTCAAGCCATTGATGTTATTGGCGGTCGACCAGCATCTGCAGCTGGCGGTGTTGAGAGGGTGAGCGTCCTCTGATATAGTATGCATGATACTAAAATGTCACCCACTGACAGGCCTTGGAGGAAGCCCTGGCACAGCTAGATGGTAAAATCAATCAGCTTGGTCTCAAGCACAGACCCCCTTGTCTTGTTCTTGTTGTCCTTCCTGATAGTGCTGCTGCTCAAAGGAAGGCGGTCAAAGCCTGGGGCGATGTCGCTAGACAGATACCCACCCAATGTGTAGTAAGTGTCAGTCCCTTTTGCACAGCCGACGTGTTCTGAAAAGTGTTCAGAGGACCATGAAGTTTAGAAATCCCAATGACCAATACTGTAACAACGTTGCCTTGAAGTTGCAGTTTTTCTACTCAAATTAATGAAGTTATTAACAATTTGATACAGAATCAATGTCAAACTAGGTGGCATTAACTCCTACCCTGTCAGCTCGATATATGGAGGTCTCAGCAAGGAGGTTACAATGATAGTGGGTGAGTATTCAATCTACAATTTCAGAGGTATCTACTGACTGCTGGCCATTATTAGGCGCCGACGTTACTCACCCTGGCCCGGGCGTAAGGGATCGGCCATCCATTGCAAGCCTCGTCTCTTCGTTCGACCAAACATTTAGCCGTTATGCGGCATTCACTAGGGTGCAAGCTCCTCGTATGGAGGTGATTGGGGAGCTGGAAGAAATGTTCTTGGTCAGTTAATGGTAACCCCTGAATTGCTGAGGGTCCCTTAGCATTTTGACTAGGATGCGCTGCGTTATTTCTTGCATGCCAACCGTGTCAGCCCGAGAAGAGTGATTTTCTACCGTGATGGGGTCTCTGATGGAGAATTTCAAACGGTCGAGGAGGTCGAGATCAAAGCTCTCTCAGGTGAGGAATTAGCTGATTATCTGGGATGACCATTATCCGAATATTGTTGGTAGACGCTTGGAATAGGTTCGCAGAATCCCTGAGGCCAACATCCCTAAAGGCATTGCTTGCCTCTTCTGTTCATTGTCGTGGGAAAAAGGTGAAATCACAGTTGACATCCTCACCATGACTGACAGTGCAATTAGACATCACCTGAGATTCTTCCAACCAACAGCTGGGCCAAAGTGATGTTTACGTTCCCTGTGCTGCATTGTCTGACACTATCTCCAGTATCAAAGACAAAACAGGAAATATATTTGGCGGCCTCGTCGTTGACAAAGATGTTGCAAATCCGCACAAGATGGATTTCTATTTGCAAAGCCACCCCGGTCTCAAAGGGAGTAAGTGTCCCAGGTCTTAGCATCGTGGGCTGTTAACTTTGTGCCCCAACAGCAAGTCGGCCAAGCCACTACGTAGTGCTTTACAATAAACTTGGATTCAGCATCGACATGTGAGTTGGCACGCAATTTCCCGCCACAGTCCGCCCACCTCACTCTCATCGGGTCGTGCAGCATACAGCAGATCAGCTATTTCCTGTGCTACGCATATGCGAGGTGCACGAGATCTGTATCTATTCCTGCTCCCGTTTATTGTAGGTCTTTTTTAGTCAAGATCTATGTATTGATATGGCGCTAAGCTCTGTCATTTTAGATGCTGATGTAAGAAGCTCATTTCCCACCCGAGTCTCGCATTAACCCCCGACGATCAGATCGTCTGCTCTCGCGCCGGTTTCTACCTCGACGAGAGTTTGGGGTACTCCGATTTCGGGGGAAGTGGTCCTAGCTTTGATCTTGCGGTGTGGCAGAAAGGCTTTCGTGCGCCGGGCCCCGTGAACATGTATTTTGTCTAAAGGTAGGTGGAGAAGCGGGATTCCAAGCAATCAGTACGTCACCCGTCTGAAAGATGGTTGTTCGAAGGAGTGTAGGACTGGCACGTCGAATCTTGAACTATTTATAGAAACATTTGCTGTTATTGTATTCAATTACGCCGAGAACGCTGCTAGATGCTAAGGAAACGCTCAGTCGGAGCGCACCGCGTCACAGCCGGCGGTGATGCCACTCGGATGCGACAAAAACTTCCGGAAATGCACGGGCCGGGCTATAGAAAAACCAGAGTGGTGTGGTGCCCGACCGCCCGCAACTTTGATAGACTTTTGAGAGTCGTAAAGCTACAAGACATGGCAGGCCAGCCCATTATCCCTCCTGCATCAGACATCTATGCATCCAGAGACACTTCTCCCGAGGGCCCCTTGGCACGAGCTTTTGCTACGCTCTTTGAACCGTCGCCCGCACTCCTCGAGTTCCTCGTGCCCTCTGTCGTTTCGACTATCGAAGCGAGTCAGATTCCACACCGCTCCTACAACGCGCTCATAGACACCGCGATATGCGAGCTCGAAGGATGGCCACATGGCCAAAAAGCGAGCTTCCTCGGAGGACATCCACGAATTGGGGAGATCAAAGGGCTATCTGCGCTGAGCGCGAGCGAGCAAGCTGCTCACGCGACACCGCCAGAGGTCTTGGCACGTCTCCTGGACCTCAACGAAGAATACGAGCGCAAATATCCGGGCTTGCGATACATTACCTTTGTGAACGGCCGGAGCAGGAAGGTGATCATGCTGGAAATAGAGGAGAAGCTTGGGATAGACGGGTCATGGGTGAAGGGGGAGAGCAAGGAGGTGTACGAGCTTGGAAGTGAGGAGTGGGCGTCGGAGGCCAGGAGGGCACTGCAGGACGTCGGACACATAGCCAAAAATAGATTGGCGGCTCTGAAGGTCGACGGGGATCAGGAAGTGGAGGACTAAAAGTAGTCAAGTCTGAGCATGTAGGTTCATTATCGTTGGCATTGTCTATTATGGAGTGACAGCAGTCGGCTTGTCACATGCATCGCAGCAAGTCTGGCTCAGGTCTGGCTCCGGTATAGACCAGGGTCCGTAGCCGGAGGAATGGTCGAGAAATTATCGATTCATTATCAGTTACGAAATAGATGGATCTGACATCCCCACGTGCCACACACGCCACAGCTCCGAGGTCGGCCTGAGTTTGAACAGATGTGGCAGGGGTGATGCATCGCCTTCAGGCGATTGTATTTCTATGAGATTTCATTAGATGCAAGACGTTCGAGAAAGTGAGGCTCCTTGAGACATGAGGAAGTGAGGTGGTGGGTGCCAGCGAGTGAGGGGTTGCGCCCAGGATTGGTGCCTGTGGTGCTTGGTCTTGGCTCCGTCAAGGGCTCAGTCGACTGTATACGGACGCATGTTCACACGTGCCATCTTATCGTTTTTTTTTAAGTTTCCATTTTTGCTTCTTAATGGTTCCGTATTCCGGTGAGGAAGATGGTTCTTGATCTCCCCTGCTCCGATTCGACGTTGGGATATCTTTTGTTTACTTGCGTCGACCATCGAGCAAGCAGCAATGACGACCATCGTGCAAGCAACGACGACCATCATATCTCCTCCTCCCTACGATCCCGATGACAAAAAGTCGGTCACCGAAGAGTCTGATTCTCCCCTTGCAAGTGGTCAAGTCGTCGCTCGCCCAGAGATCGACTATTCTTCCGTCGAAGCTTTCTTCTGCAGCAGCTGGCGGCGCTTCGTGAGCCTCTGGACAAGGCGTTTCATTTTGTCTCTGCTGGCTGGCCAAGTCGTCTCGCTCTGCATTACGTGCACGAACGTCACCACCGAAGAACTGACCACACGGAACTGGGATTTACCTACCACGCAGACCTTCTTCTTGTAGCATCACTCCTGCTCGTCTAGCGCCTCCCTCTGACGGGTTTCTCCGTGTACAGGTACTTTTCGATTTTCTCAATCTACACGCCCTACACGATATACCAGTGTACGCTCCCTATTCTGAGTATAATTCAGGGACGTGCTTCTCACGCTAGACTACAGATGGATTTGGTGGCTGGCTCAATGTCATTTACAGGGACGGGTGGAAATGTATGTATTCGTTATTCCTAATATGTCGCTCTGACAGCGTCGCTCACACACCGCAGACATAATCTTGGCTGCCTGCGATGTCGAGGGGAACTACACAGTCGTAAAGGTCGGCCTATTTCCCACAACCTATCTTCGGATGCTGATCTACAATTCCAGGCGTACCAATACACGAACCTCCTCTCGTGTATGCTGCTTGACGCGTGAGTACGTCTTATGTAGAGTTTGCACGGTCCTGAAATTCCCCTCCTTCAGATGGGCAATCCCAGTCTGCATGTTCTTTTCGTACTTGTATATGCGCACGCGCTACCACTGGACGCAAATTTTCGTACGTTTCCCTCCTCCTGTGCCCTAAACACAACCCCTCACAGTTTTCTCAGGGCGTCATGATTTGCGTGGCAGGCTTGGGTCTTCTCGTGGCATCTGACCAGCTCACAAACAAAGATTGGGCGGCGCCTAACAAAGGCAAAGGAGACGCCTTCATGATTCTCGGTGCTACGCTATACGGATTCAGTGCGTCTTGTACGGTGATGCCCGTTCTGAGTCTAACAGAGATCTTGTAGCCAATGCAACTGAAGAATTTCTCGTGCGTAGACGACCGTTATATGAGGTCGTGGGTCAGCTCGGCATGTGGGGGGTGGTTATCAACGGTATCCAAGCCTCAGCCCTCGAACACAAGCAATGGAAGGAATCAACATGGAGTGGTGAGAATAGTATGTTACTCCACCCTTCGTTTCTGGATTTCGCGCTCACACAGGACCTTTCAGTTGGACTTCTGGTGGCTTACACAGCCGGTGCGCATTTCGTGGCTACATCATCAACATGGTATTGATTCCCACTGCAGCGATGTTCATCTTGTATACTGTCGCTCCAATGCTTTATCGTCTTGCCTCCTCAGCATATTTCAATCTGAGCTTGCTCTCCAGCGACTTTTACGGTCTACTCTTTGGTAAGCGCCCATTTGTTGATCTAGTAGTGATTGTGCCTGACCAGCGTCAATAGGGCTTTTCCTCTTCGTGCGTTCCCCTGTGATTTTTACTTTTCAGTCTTATCCTGAGTTCTCTCCAGCACTACGAACCGTTCTGGCTCTACTTCCCTTCTTTCGCAGTGGTCATCGTGGGACTTATAGTCTACTTCTGGGTTTCCACGCGTATGTCCCTCGTGATTGCCATTCTTATCTTTCCTGATGGCATTTGTAGCTGAAGAACAAGGTACGACGGACATCCGCGTCCCAGTGTACGTTATACAGCGTGGAGTGGTGACAGATGATGTATAAAGTAAAGTCACGAGCGACGGAATTACGGCCACGTATCTACATGCACTATTCTTACGTGTCGGAAGCATTACCAGTGAGGATACCCTGTGGAGGGGAAATGACTACGAGTATATCAACAGACTTGGTTTGGGTCTAAGATAGATAAATAACGGAAATTGGGCGGAAGCCGAAAACATTAAGTTAGTTTAGACTTGGTGATAGGGAAGAGTTGGCTTTTCTGATGGGGTAGGCGAGGGATTGGTCGCAGCTAATGGTTGTTGGGGGTCTTGCAACTGTTGGCTGCGACGTTCAGCCAGTCGCTACACGTGCCATGATCAGTACAATCAATTCCCTACGGCAAACTGGAGGAGATAGTGACGCACATCTTTCAAACGCTGCAGACCTCCCATCATACTGTCGATAGTGGCTTCGGACATCCCGCTAATCTTTGAAAAAAGCTCGTCATTATTTCTTTGGCACCCGACGCAACAAACAAAAACCTTACCGTTTCTTCGGCGTTGCGACCCACCTCGCGTAGGCGGTCAAAGTCTCTGTCTGCGGGTAACCTCCCACTGGCTTCTGTTACTGCAGGTGGCGGTTCACGCTGCCCACCGTTCGCGCCAAGGTGAGAATTGTTGGCACCTCCGCGTGATCCCCACTGCTGTTGCTGTTGCTGCCTCTGTTCATCAAAACGCGCTCGCCATCTCTGGGGACCCCGCTGGTCATCGCCACTGCTACCGTCGTACCCGACCTGGGCGGTACGACGGCAGTTTAAGTGGTCCCCCTTGTGGTAGTGCAACCAAGCGTATGTCGCGAGGGAGCCGAAGGAGAACCAGAGGAAGCGCGACGGCCCGAAGAACATCGGTTTGTAGAATCTGTGGTGTCCGTACCAGAACGGGTGTGGGGACATGCAAGAAAAGACAAAATAGTGAAAGGTGGTTTCTGAGTGAAGTAGAGGGGCGATGTGTGTTGGACACTGTAGGCCATCATCGTGGTGTCTTGGTGACTTTATAGGATTCTGCTTGATAGATATGCTGTGCCAGGCCGCGAGGAGGCGTCATCTCCGGGACAGCCTGAGAGGGCCGCGTTGGCATCTTGGCCGCGAGTACACGCGATTGCGATCGTTCTGACGTCCGTGCCGACGTGCCGATGCCGCCTGGACGCGACGCTGTCACGTGCTCATGTGTGAAATATGAAATACGATGCTAATGCAGTGGCAGTGCTACAGATCATAAAAAGTCGATCGCCCTCTTTCTTCCGCGTGGTGGTCCCTCAGTCCTTGGGAGAACTTGCATCGACAACGAAGTGGGTGGCGGTGCAGAAGCGCCTTCGATCCGTACCCCTCCCTCGGCCGCCGGGGGAGCATCTGCAAAGCTCGCGACCACCTGCGGAGGCGCCTTCTCTATCCACATCTCAGTGTCCTCGTCGTTCCCTGTTACTACTACGTTCGTAGTACCCTTCTCTTCCTCCTTGCGGCGCTTCTTCTTCTTTCGTGCCTTGTCTTTATCTGCTTGCGGGGCGATCACCAAGGTGGCCCCCTCGTCATCGTCCTCAAAGGACACGATTGACTTGACTCTTTTCTTATCCTTCACACGCACGTCTGTTTTGTCTTTGTCTTTGGACTTTTGCGTCCGCCGCTCGGCACGGGGAACGAAAACGGGCTTGAACGTCGCGATGTCGACGGTCACTGAGTCTGCTGATGGCCGATCAGCAGATTTGGGCTCGTATGTCGTCACGGTGGTTTCGGTGGTGGCATCGTGAACTTGACCGTCAGTGGGGGCGGTCATGGCCTGGCTCGCGGTTGGGACGACCTTATCGTCGCCCCTGCCCTCCTCTGGTCCGCCGCCACCGTTCTCGTCCTCATCATCGCCCTCGTCGTCGCTCGCGAAGATGGCCTTGAAAATATCCATGCTCGGACGTACATACGTGAGCGTGTCGCGGCCTTGCGACTCGTCCTCTCCGAGCCCGATATTCTCCAAGTCACGGGGCGCGCGGTGTCCTGGGGTAGAAGACGGTCCGACGTTGGTAGCAGACCCAGTGGCGGTCTGCAGATCCGCTTCCGCGAGTGCCTCCTCCGCCTTCCACGTGTCGCCCCCTGCTGTACTTTGTGGTTGATTACGCGACGCTCCCGGCATCGGCGTGTCCGTCGTAATATCTGGATTCGGGTCCTTCACGCCAAAGCGCTTGCATAACAGCCGCGACGGCTGCCAGGGCGTAATCTCCCGCGTAAGCGCGCCGTACATCCCCGTGCGCGCAGCATGGGCCTTCGAACTCTGCACTTCCTCGTCTTCTCGCCGGGGTGCCTCTTTCTCTCCCTCTCCCTCTCCCTCTCCCTGTTGCACTGGAGCCGTTTCCGGCGCGTGCACGGGTTGGTGAAGGCCTTCGACTGCAGTTGGACCCGAATCGACGACAGCGGCGGTCGTGAAGCGGCTTGCCATGGCGCCGGAAACGGGCTTGAAAATGGCTGCGCTCTTTGAATAGTCCGATAGTTCCTTGTGATAAACTTCGGAAGTTTGGTCAGGGAGCTTGGGGGGAAGAAGCTCGGGGTGGTCTGGCGTAGCCTGCGACCGAAGATAGGCAACGTAGCGTTCCTGCTTGGCCAGATCATTGGCGAATGGCATGAAGCCTTTGAGGGCAGCGGAAGCGATCTGGGGAGCGGTATAAGGGAGGCTCGACGGTGCAGAAGGAACCTCTACAGCGGGTGGGGTAGATTCGGGAACGGATGGATGGAGGCCAGCAGCAGCGTGTTCGATGCGTTCGCGGTCTTCCTTTGATAGGTAGTCGAACACCGACCGCGTTGACGGCAGCGGCTCTTCACCGAGTATAGCACCGCGCTATCGTGTAACATATTAGATATACCGCTTAGGGTAATATGTGTTGAGGTTACCTCGTCGGCAGTCAATTTTTGCCTTTTCGACGCAGCCGCTTGTGTTGGTGCAGACTCTTCAGATTTTTCGGCATTGGGATCCTTCTGCCACACTCGCCGAGGATCAGGCTTCCAGCCCGAAGGAACCTCTGGAACCGGGAACCTGCATCGTGCCCGATGAGACGAATAACCACAAATATTGGAGAGACAGTCACCATTGATCCTTCTGTCCCGATTCCGGAGAAAGAACAAATCCGGATAGCACGATTAATCCGTTCGAGAATTTCTGCTGTGTCGTGGTGGCCTAACCATAGTCAGTCTGTGGTGTGTGGTGGACAGAATGACAGTCACCACTCACGCCCACGGCTTTGTGATTTGCCTTGTTCTTGCTGAGACTGGCGCTCTCGTCGGCGTCACGGGTAGAATCGTAAGGCATGTAAGTCCGTTCAGCACGAGATGCAGAGTCATAGATGTCAATGTCATCGTCATCGGCCTCGTTCAACGCGCCAAGACCAAATCCAGCTGAGTGGAGCAAAGGGACGTAGAGTAAGTCTCCGCAGACGACACCACCACCAAACATCGCTCACCTGCGAGTGTTGGACCCTTAACCTCTGGGCGCTTCTGACCAAGGCTCTCAACGAGCCCCGGACCAGCTGCAAAGCCGAGACCGTTCGAATCTGACTTCATCGGAAACCGCGGTACGACCGTGTCGCGTGGCGGGTACATGTGGCGCTTTGCTTCCTCGTCGTCGTCGAGCGCGTCGATGTCGACCCCATTTATCGACTTTCCTGCAGCGAGTAAATCCTGAATCTTCCGCATGCGCCAAGAGACACGTGGGCCAACGCCCTGCCCAGGACGCCACCCCATCTTTTTGAGTAGACGCACGCCAGGCGAATCTTCCAGCGGGGGCATCAGTGCGCGCTGTATGCTAGCAGCGATCGAACTGCCGAACACATTTATAAAAAAAATTCGAACCGTGGTTCCGACGAGGGAGGAACTCACTCTTGCTGAGAGTCGCCAGGTGCGGGTTCTGGCTGAGGAGATCCAAACGCGCCCTGTTGTTGCTGCTGCTTCACGCCAGCCATAATCTGGTTCTCTCTGAGTTCTGCGAGGTCATCCTCGTCCATGTAATCTTCTGGACGGGAAGCTTTCTGCTTGGCGCGATCCACCCTTGATGAGACGAATGTCGACGGGGTCCATCCTGCATAACGTCGGCGTGCGCAATAAGGAGTGTGGAGATGAAAACGCACCTTCCTTCGAGCCGACAGAGTTAAAGTAGCCAGCAGAGAAACCACCAGTGAAGGCGCCGTGTAATCGCCTGCGGCCCTTCTCATCTCGAACCTACAGTGCCACGTTCATGTCGGAGCGGAGGTAGAGTAACTTGTCGGGCATACTTCTTGTTTCCATAATGGAACGAATTCATTCGCATCCTTTTTCTCTAGGGAAGGCAGTGGAGTGCCGATCTAGACGAGAAGTTCGCTCACGCTCGCAGCTCAACGTCAATATATCATCGGACAAACGCACCAGACAATAGTTCTCTGCAGCCTTCTTGCTCGTATAATTGACACCCTGCTCGTCCAACCTTCGCTTTAAGCGGGCAGTTCCTGAACTCATCGTTCCTTGTATTAGAGAACTTGAATGCACTGTGCCAGTATCGCATCATGCACGTGACGTATGTGACTCGTGACTCTATATTGATATTACGTAGTCGATAAGTGCTCTTGACACAATTAAAAATATTCATCAATATTCATCTTGTGTTGTGAGCACCCCAATCCCATCTCCTCGTACTGTAAAGGGGAGCGCTTCATATATACGCACTTCGTAAACGTAGCCCCGGCTGCGACCGGTCTTTGTCTCCGACTTGTACCCCCAGAATATAAACTGATTGAAAAAAGTGCACCTTTCCCAACTCAAGCTTCTGCCCGCAGAGCTGTCATAGGGGGCGCAGCTTGGGAGGAAGACGCTGACGCCGAAAATGTCATACTGCAGCAAGTGGATGAGTTATTCTTCATCTCTGTTATCTTTCCTGGAATATTGATAGTTTTCTTCACTGTAAAGAAGTGGGTTATATTGTGCGTTCGTTAGTGTCGCCTGGTTGGTCTGATCACCACTAAATGTGGCACCAACCAACCACAATTCCTTGCACGGCTCAATCGCGTTTGGCTGTCTCGGCTGCCTCACGAGAATTTTGTTGGGAGCACTATGATCAGCAGACAGTGCACTTGTGAACGAGTTGCGAATAAATCAGCTGGATCGGGGTGCTGCCACGTTCTGGCTCTGTGATACATCAGACACAGTTTCTGCTTTCCGGGTTTTCTCATTTGGTGTGGACATTTGTGCAGATGCTTGCTGAGGAGGCTGTGAGACTGCTTGGGTCGACGACGATAGATGCGTATCATTCGCCGAATCTACACGTCGCGCTTCAGTGCTAGGCACACACACTCTTGATCTTCCGCACGCAAGCTCGAGAAACCAGCAACACGCCCAGCGCCATACTTGGTAAGAGTTCCCCACATCCGGGGCATCATACAAGTCTTGTGGGAGCCCCGTCTTGTTGAGCGAGAAAGGGCCAGGTGTTTCCGAGTTCACCAGTGTTTCCACTGCGTGTACACTCTCCGTAGGTGTCGTTTATGATGGCGTGGCCATAACGAAGTTCACCCTGGGCAATAAGGGAACCGCCACAGAGCTTTCCATAGCATTTCGCCCTCGGACTTTGGCTGTACTGAAGACAGGGGGCATATATGCGTGAATCTCACTGGTATGAAACCTTTAAATTCAGTACCTCGATATTATGAGGGTCCGCAGCTTTGTCGTGAAGGGGCCGGCAGCGCGAACGTGGCGAGTGGCGAGAGCCCAGCCCAGGAATGGTAGGGTCCCCAACACACGAAGGCGCTGCGCCAGAGAGCAGCACGGAGAAGACGCGCGAAAGGAGCCCAATAGTGACTAGGTCAAGATGATTATGCCTGAGAGACCAATCAGGACGCGCACAGGTATGAGGTAAGGGACGAAGAGGATTGTGTATACACTGAAGAGAGCAGAAGAAGGGAGTGCAGAGGGGAGAGAGGCGCTGGAATGGCGGGGAAGGATCAAAGAACAGAGGAGGATATGGAGGGACGTGAGGAAGTCGGGCGAGCCAGCTAACCCCCGCCGACGACAGTGGGATCTGAGATCTGAGGAGGGGTGAGACCAGCAACCTCGGTGTGTGATATCTTCTCGTGCCCATCGATGTCCATCTTCGAGACAGAAATCGAGACACGGCGAAAGCACATCCGCCTCCTCGACTCGCTGACGCTTCTCTCCCGTGTCTCCGTCGCAACATTGCTCTACGTAACATCCTCATATCTCCCACTCTTCGACGCCTCTCCCTTGGTCCCTAGTAGTCCATCCCTTCTTCTCATCTGCGACCCTTCCCAGCATGAGCGTCGTATTTACTGCCGGCTTCCATGCGATACTACCCCTTTTACCGTCAGCGCATACCGTGACCACGTGTTCTGCTTCGGCTCTGCTGCGAGTCATTCCCAACCATCACCATGGTGCAATCACCTAATACCTCAATCTATACCTACATTCAACACACATACTGGGATGTCGGTTTCCTCTCATACTGGACACTTTCCCAGCTCCCCAACATTGCTCTCGCACTTCCGCTCCTCGTACTTCTCTTATGCTAAAGTATTCCCCATTCATTTTCACACATACATGGAAAAATACCCCGAAGTCATAGGCCGCTGACGACAGCGGCCCAATCTGTGCATGTTGCATTTCTTAGTATGACGCTACTTACGAATGCGCATACTCAGATCTCACTCCGGTTGTTGGCGGCCCTGCCATACACTTACTGGGCGACTGCGACATTACTTATTGAGCGACAACGGTGGGGCCGAGCGTATATTGTATGGGCGGTGCTGTGGGGGGCTGCAAGCATCGTGCTATGGGCCGCGTTCTTACCCCTTACATAGGCATACCAAGTATTATCATAGGACAAAACGGTGGTGGACGAAGGAGCTCACGGACCTCAGACACACCATGCTCAAGAGCAGGAAGGTGTGCAAGTCAGGCATACGGCCAACAACCCCCAGTTACGGTGGTGAGATAGAGATAGAGCCCTCCGATGCCAAGGGTGAAGCTCGATGAAGAAGGTGATCGTTCAAGATTCAGCGAAAGCCGCGGCACCGCCATGTGTATGTGCGCATAGTTTCTATAGACAGTCGCAACTTGAAAGAGATGGCGATCCGAGCTCGAAGGAACCAGATTGATATTAGCTAGCCATAGACTGGTATAAGGGTCCTGTTATTATTCGTTTCTCCGAATGCGATTGAATATCGTAGACCAGTAAGCTTCTACAACTCTGGAATAATACCGTTACGGTGCGGGACCAAATCACCAGAAAGCAGGATCGGCGCTCATACAACCACTGGCATGTCCAGCTATTTTCACAAGAATTTGTTTGGTTCCCCATCACGTCGGATGAGGACTCTGAGTAGGGGAGTGGGCCCGGGAGTGGCCAGGTACGAGAACGATCCCACACTGATCCCCGTGTCTAATCCGACTCCGACGATAATAAGTAGGTGTCGTCGAACGAAACCTTGGCGACGACTGTGTGAACTCGAAAGACATTTTATTTCTGTAATGTTTCTACAGTACTATTCGGTCCCACCTTTTTCGCAGGGTGCACCTTTTTCGCACTTTCATAAATTTACCTCGATCGACCATTTCTCGTCATTCCTTCTTCTCAAAAAAAAAACCCTAGATAAAGTAGCTACTATGGACAATAGATCATATATAATAAGGGGAATACACATGAATTTACGGTCACCAAAAAATCAGAAAGCTCAAAACCGGTTTTGCGCAGCCACCTATACCTACTCGATCCGGCCGATCTTGGTACTCCCACAAGTTTATTTTTTGGGGGGGTGATAATATACATAGAACGCACTGTAAATGGAAAATATGGAGTCACAGATCTAAAGTGATTGAGCTGTGGAGAGTAATCTTGCCTTGAGTACAGTGCCGGACAGTCAAACTCGACAATTTTGGTAGTGGCTCTCACAACAGTTTTTGTGAAATTTTGACCGTGCCATCGTGTTCAGAATGGCAAAATACGTCTAAAAACGGACTTTGAGGTTTCTCTCATGACTTTTAAGGGTGGCCAACTTTTTTGGCCCAAATTTTTGCTCCTAATCCACGTGATAATCAGTTTTGGGCTGCTTGGCGGAACTGGCTGCGTTCCCTCTGACCCTTCCGTGGTCAAAATGCACTGTCAATATGCACTTTCACTGTGCCCGACATACATATTTCTATAGATAAAAACTTTACTATCAGTGGCCCTTCTAATTCCTCAGTTTTCAACCTCTCTGCAAGTCTGTGTGAAACCGAGCGTGAAGTTGTGAACATCAGTTCAACACTGCATCAACTGACATCATCACACGCGGCCCAACTCTACGGTGTGATTTCTGCTTTTGAACTGCCCATTCAGCAGCCTTCCCAGTCAAGCCATGCCGATATGCATCCATAAACCTCCAGGAACGATTGAAGAAGCGTCGGATGACATCCACTGGGCATGCATTGAGTGTTTCCAGGGCACTTTTTCTTGCATCATCAAACTTTGCTTTGTATACTTCTCTGTACCGTCCCTTGCACCACCCCCAATACTGTGTGACTGGCAATGAAATGAGCTGTGCATAAGAAGAGAAAACACACACCATCTCAATTGGATTGAGTTCACAATGAAATTTGGGAAGGAACATGCACAGATGCCCTTGATTGGTGATGGTCTGCTCAAGGAGTGAGATTTGATTCTGAAAGTCCTCTTGTTTGCTGAGGAGGTGAGCCATGCAACAGCGTTCATTTTCGATTGGGCAAACAGGTGAACACTTTGCCTTCATCCCAGTGACAGCAAAACCACGCTCCTGAAGTGTCTGCTGCAGCCCTTTTGGCTCTCCATTTCCAAGAGTCATTTTTTGGGGGAGTCCACGAAAACATGGTTCAGGGTTACTCATTGGAATGATGGTGTCTTTTTGCTTCGGTTGCTTTCCACCGTTTGACTTGTTCATATCAAAAGCACATAATGCATCTGGTCCAAGAGACGCATGTGCAGATAATTGGTCGAAAATAAATAAAGCACGACACCCTGGGTGTGCCTCCTCAAAGATTGACATTGCGTTCTTCACTTGTTTGAGCAGCTGCACAAGGTCCCACCAAGCATCGCCATTTGCACCGGGATAAGTGATGCATCGCGCATCTTTCATAATCGTGCCATCTTGATCTTTGATGATAAGGTGACTGTTTTCTTCCTCAATGAAGTCTGACACATGAATTATTTGCCCATGCCCCTTCTTCATGAGCTTCTGTTCACCATCGCGCAGCCTTTCCCCAGAGCAATGTCAGAATAGTGGCTGTGTATGTGACAGTGGACTTACCAAACATTTGACTTATACTCGCTTGCGTGAAAACAGCTCTCATCCTGAAAGATTGGGATGATTCTCTTCTCCCCAGGATTGAGGTGGGGCTCGACATGGTCAAAGCCACCACTATTATTTTCTATCCACTTCACCATGCACCTTTCGTGGTTGGCCATCAAGGGTAAGAAAGTTTCGTTGCAATACTGGACAACATCATTTCGCTCATGACCATCCATGTAGACCCCCTTTTTCAAACGTGTTCGGCACCACCCTAGCTTCACAAGCCATCGCCTTGCAGTCCGTTCTGAGACAGTGTCCTTGTTGAGGCCTAAGAAGGGCAGTATTTCCTCAGTAAGTGCCCTGCAAAACTGTCGTGGGCTGACTTCTCCAGTTGGAAGGTTTGATAGCCAGTGATGTGCAGCAGTCTGGATGCATTCGTCATTGAAGATGGAGTTTCCCCTATAGCCTCCCCAGCTCTGAGTTGGGAGCTGCTCAAAGAGTTGATAATGGCGTGCAAGGATGCAGACTCGACGTGCAAAGTGGGTCCCCTCCCCCTCATGCTACTGCTGAGCGATTTCCTGACTTGCAGCTATTCTCCTGATGCCTTTAATCCGAAGTGTAGCGAAGTTGCGCAGCAAAAGCAGCTGGTTTATTGTCGTGAGTCTTGCATGTGCCTTGTGTGCGTTAATGATGTCGGCCTTGAGTTGTTCTCACAGATCCTTCCAGTTTTGGACATTTGCCTTTGGCCTCAGGTCTGTGCCATTTGCATCCAGCACCCCCTCCATCATCTCGGCTTCATTGTCAGCCAGATCATCTTCCTCGTTCTGTTCCCTTAACTCGTCGTTGTCTCCATTTGTTTCATCAAGCTCTGTGGACAGAAGACTTGAGCTGTGGTGTCGACTGTAGCGTTTCCACTAAACGCTGATCCGACTTGGATCCGAGGGCTTCCTTGAATCAACGATGAGCTAAGCACAAGGCTTACAACTCTAGTGACAACTCGTGAAGGGGCAAATAACCAGAGAGGTTCCCCTTAGAACGCCTAACAAGGTGAAAGCCTAACACACAAGTTGGCAACAAGATGAGAGAATAGTCACACAGACCAATGACTCTGCTATAAGACTGCTTTGATATGCCTGAGAAGAATACAGGTGGAAGTCAAAACAACTAAGCTAACGACTACTGGTGAAACCTGCCTAGTATATATAGTACTTCCAAGCCAGCTTCGAAGCTGAGCTCGAACTATAGTAAACACGACTCACGACCCAATCTGCCAATGAGAATTGTCCATCAAGCCACAGGGGCTTATCATGAAACATACAGTACATGAGGCATAAGGCCCCACATGAGTCAGAGATAACACAACAATGAGTCACAGATAAGAACAACACATGACTCACAAATGACATCATAGAACAAGATAAAGAGATAACAAATGTCTCGGTGCAATACCAGCGCATCAGAACTTGAACCATACAAGGAAATGTCTAGACCTTCAGCTGTCAGGAATCGCCTCTGACCTCGTGCCTACCATGGCCCTTCCAGAACCTTCCATAATCTTCCATTCTTGATACAACACCGAAGTCCCCTGATGTCACGTGGTGACATCGTACCAAACCCTGCACGCACCAAACGTTGCAAGTGCACCCATGAACATTGGAAGAATTGTCAAGAGTATCCAGAGGCGCACACCTGGATCTTAGGTCAGCCAGAATATTGCGAAGAAGAAGAAGAAGTTCGCGCTCTTGTATGGGCCCAGGCAGATGGATACCCTGAGGCAGAAGAAGAAGACTATGAAGTAGAAGAAGATGAAGCGTTGCGCATATGCCAGCTTGTGAGTGGAATGATCGTTCATGAGTCGCCCTCAGATGCTGGTGTTAGTATTGCAGGAAGGATGAAGGTCACGTGATAGATCACGTGAAAGTCCCAGATCATGCCATGTATCTGATCTAATCTATAAGCCATGGGACTTCAAGGATGGATAGGCTTGTATAATGTAACGTTTCCTCAGAGGCAAGATTCCCGAGAAGCCGGAGATGTCAAGTATCGAAGAAGGGTCTAGTCCCAGGTCACAGTATGTATCTGACCTAAGCCATAACTCAGGGGACTTCGGTGTTGTATCAAGAATGGAAGATTATGGAAGGTTCTGGAAGGGCCATGGTAGGCATGAGGTCAGAGGCGATTCCTGACAAGCTGAAGGTCTAGACATTCCCTTTTGTGGTTCAAGTTCTGATGGAACAGTTTCTGATGTGCTGGTATTGCGCCCTGACATTTGTTCTCTATTGTTCTATTGTTCTATGATGTCATTTGTGAGTCACGTGTTACTCTTATCTCTGACTCATGTGGGGCCTTATGCCTCATGTACTGTATGTTTCATGATAAGCCCCTGTGGCTTGATGGACAATTCTCATTGGCAGATTGGGTCGTGAGTCATGTTTACTATAGTTCGAGCTCAGCTTTAAAGCTAGCTTGGAAGTACTATATATACTAGGCAGGTTTCTCCAGTAGTCGTTAGCTTAGTTGTTTTGGACTCCCACCTGTATTGCTCTCAGGTTCTATTCAAAGCAGTTTTATAGCAGAGTCATTGGCCTGTGTGACTAGTATCTCATCTTGTTGCCAACTTGTGTGTCAAAGCTATCACCTTGTTAGGCGTTCTCAAGGGGACCTTTTCTGGTTTATCGCCCTTCATGAGTTATTGTCAGAGTTGTAAGCCGTGTGCTTAACTCTTTGTTGATTCAAGGAAGCCTTCGGATCCAAGTCGGATCAGCGTTTGGTGGAAACGCTACACCTGACTTATGGCTTAGGTCAGATACATCTGTGACCTGGGATTAGACCCATTCCATCCTTGATCTTCAATCTTCCGCTCTTGGGAATTCCACATCCAAGGCCTCTATAACCACAACCAAGTCCCATGACTTATGGGTTAGATCAGCTATGTAATGTTTCCACCGAACGTTGATCCGACTTGGATCCGATGGGTCTTCCTTGCTTCAACACTGAGCAAAGCGCACGGCTTCTGAACTCAGGAACGACTTGTAAAGGGGCAAATAACCAAGAAGGTCCCCTAAGACCGCCTAGCTTGAGGTTCGTTACAAGGTGGCAATGCCTAACACTTAAGTTGGCAACAAGATAGTCACAAAGAACAATGACTCTGCTATAAGACTGTCTGATCTTCCTGAGAGAAGTACAGGTGGATATCAAGACAACTAAGCTAGCGAACCATAGTGCAACTTGTATAGTATTTATAGTAAGTGTCCATCAAGATATGAAGCCGACACATATAGTATGAGTAAAGATCACAAAGGATGACTCACACATCAATAAGCGAATGTCTAATCACATCAGTAAGCGAATGAGTAAGTGAATGTCCAAGCATCACAAAGCATGAGTAAGTGCGTGACTAAGCGACACTAGGCAATCAGTAATCACAATGATAAGCATAAGGGGAAATGTCATCCACAACAGTCAGCCATAAATGCATCAATAAGCAATGGCTTGGCGCTAACACAGGCGCTCCTTGGACTAATCCATCTAGAACACATACCCGAAAGGGGATCAAACCGGCCCGCTGGAATACTGTCCAACATCAAGCCACGGCCCGCTGGAGTCTGTCCCAACATCAAGCCGCTGGTCTTACACCACGCAATCGCAATCTGTCATCGTTGGTCGTCTTCGGGACACAACTGTCTTCCGCCAAGTTCCATGGCTTCTTCCAATGTCCCCTGAGTTATGGGTTAGGTCAGATACATACTGTGACCTGGGACCGATCTTCCATCCTACAAGTCCCGTGACTTATCGATTAGGTCAGCTCCATGACCTGGGACTTTGTCACATGACTGTGTCACATGACCTTCATTCGTCCTGCAATAACCTTCCTGCCAGCATCTGGGGTCATACCGCAAGTTATCATATTACTCACGAGCTGGCGGACTCTGCACGCCTCGTCATAGGCAAGGTAACTGTCATCTTCTGCCTCTACGAGTGTGCGTACGGCCTCTTCTTCTTCGATGTCCTTTTGATCACATGCCTCTCAGGTATGCGCCTCTGGGTAATCATGGCAACTCTTCCAATGCTCATGAAGGCACTTGCGTTGCTTGCGGATGTTGGCGTGTTGAGCAGGGTCTGAGCGTAACAAGCTACCACGTGACGATGCATGATCTGGGACTTTCATGTGATCTTATCACGTGACCTTCATCCTTCCTGCAATGCTTGTGCCAGTATCTGAGGGTGACGCATGGATGATCATTCCACTCACTAGCTGGCCAATACAGAGGGCTTCATCCTCCTCCACTTCCTCTTCTTCTTCTGCTTCAGGCCATCCATCAGCCTGAGCCCATACAAGAGTGCGAACTTCTTCTTCTTCTTCACAGTATTCTGGCTGACCTAATACCCAGGTGTGCGCCTCTGGATAATCTTGACAGTTCTTCCGGTGTTCATGGATGCACTTGCGACGTTTGGTGCACGCAGGGTTCGGTACGATGTCACCACGTGACATCGATGCTTGTGGCCCAGGACCCCTTCAACTGAGAGAGTCTCAGAGCAGGTCCGTCCTCTGTCACTTGGGTATCCAGTGGTGGCACTTAATGATGGAAAAGTTGGTGGTGTGTCACGAGATGCTGATGTAGAGGATGAGGGTGCAGGAGTGGGTAATGAGGTCAACTCTGGGGATGGTGGGGGTGGTGATGAAGGCATAGGGGTGGGTTGGGCAAGGGATGCATTCGTTGCATCTCGTAAATCTCTTGACATCGTGAATTCAAAACTGGTGAGTCTTGATTGGTTTTGCAATGCATGACGGTGCTTGGGGCGATGCTGACTTCGTGCTGACTTCGCTAACACATCAGGCCCAAATGAGGGGGCTTTCCTTGGCCCTATTGTCCATTATAAGGTGAGCACAAGCATGCTTAGTGTATCATTGTGAACTGACCATTCTTTACAGTCATTTTCTGGTGCTTGTACTTAGGTTTCCACTCAAAATCTTGTGGATCATCATCTCCAAGATTCGAGAGCATTTCAAGCATGAGTCTATTGAATGCCTCATTCTCAACATCCTCTGGGTCGTTTTCTGGGTCCCAGTATTCGTCTGATTCTTCACCATCAATTGGGGATGGCTTTATGCCGGCGTGTGGGTCCCACTTGTAGTGTTTCCACCAAACACTGATCCGACTTGGATCCGAGGGCTTCCTTGTATCAACGTTGAGTTAAGCGCACGGCTTACAACTCAGGGAATAACTTGAGAAGGGGCGAATAACCAGAGAGGTCTCCCTTAGAACGCCTAACAAGGTGAAAGTCTAACACACAAGCTGGCAACAAGATAAGATGATAGTCACACAGACCAATGACTCTGCTATAAGACTGCTTTGATATCCCTGAGAGGAATACAGGTGGAAGTCAAAACAACTAAGCTAACGAATACTGGTGAAACCTGCCAAGTATATATAGTACTCCAGACCAGCTTTGAAGCTGAGCCTGAACTATAATCTAAACACAACTCACAACCTAATCTGCCAATGAGAATTGTCCATCAAGCCACAGGGGCTTATCATGAAACATACAGTACATGAGGCATAAGGCCCCACATGAGTCAGAGATAACAAGATACTGAGTCACAGATAAGAACAACACATGACTCACAGATGACATCATAGAATGAGATAAGAGATAACAAATGTCTCGGCGCAATACCAGCGCATCAGAACCTGTTCCATCAGAACTTGAACCATACAAGGAAATGTCTAGACCTTCAGTTGTCAGGAATTGCCTCTGGCCTCATGCCTACCATGGCCCTTCTAGAACCTTCCATGATCTTCCATTCTTGATACAACACCGAAGTCCCCTGACTTATGGCTTAGGTCAGATACATACTGTGACCTGGGACTAGACCCATTCCATCCTTGATCTTCACTCTTCCTGTTACGATCTGTCTGTATTGGTCAGGGTAAGCGGGATGACGAGTCACTCCCGAATCTTACTCATAACATGCCGGGGCTTACTCTCATATTACTGTATGATTACTGATGATGACTGATAGTATTAGTGGACGATTACCTAGCATTAGTAGTAGTGGCTGTATCGCTGACGAAGGCGTACGGTCAGGAATCGGTTATAAGGTAGCTATCGACTGATGTGGTCGATAGCTTTACTCTCTTGTATCATTCTCAAATCTAGTCAGGTTTCCTCATCCCAGAACCCGCCTCATACTAGCTCCCTTAGGAAGGCGCTTTCAGGCGACCTTGATCACAGTCACACCTACGTGTGTTGACACGTGCTGCTAAGTCACACTCTATCGTCATTGCGTGTATTGCCTAAGTCAGGCTTGGTGTAACATTTCCACTAAACGTTGGTTCGACTTGAACCCGATGGGTTTCCTTGTATCACCTTCTAAGTCAAGCGCATGGCTTGCAACCTAGGAATTGCTCGAGAAGGGCGAATAACCACAGATGGTCCCCTTATACGACGTCACTTGAAGATAACTCTTGACACAAGTGAACAATGAGAGAAGAATAGTCACAATGACCAATGACTCTGCTATAAGAATGCTTGGCTATGCCTGAGAGAAATACAGGTGGAAGTCCAAGACAACTAAGCTATCAACTACTGGCGAAACCTGCCAACTACTTATAGTACTCCAAGACAGTATTCTAACTGAGCTCAAACTATAGTAAACACGACTCACGACCTAATCTGCCAATGAGAATTGTCCATCAAGCCACAGGGGCTTATCATGAAACATACAGTACATGAGGCATACGGCCTCATATGAGTCAGAGATAAAGACAACCATATGACTCACAAATGACATCAGAACACAAGATAACAAGAGAACAAATGTCTCGGCGCAATACCAGCGCATCAGAATACCTTCCATCAGAATCGACCCATACTGGGAATTGTCCAGACCTTCGGCTATCGGGAATGCCGCCTCCGATCTCGTGCCTACCATGGTCATATCATACTATACTCTAGATCCTTCCATCCTTGAAGTCCCATGACTTGTAGATTAGGTCAGATACATGCCATGACCCGGGACTATCACGTGACATAATCACGTGGTCTTCATACGTCCTGCTGTAGAGGTGCCAGCACTGAAGGGTTCTGCATGAACTAGCATTCCACTCACAAGCTGGGCAATCCTCAACGCTTCTCCTTCTCCAAGGTAGTCTTCTTCATCTGTTCCTTGAGCCCACACTAGATGTAACGGCCCGGGTCACAGTACGTATCTGACCTAACCCATAAGCTAGGGGGCATTTGGAACAGGCTGGAAGTATAGTGATCGAGTATGGTAAGGGGGATGACGAGTCGCTCCCTAATACTTACCAAGGTAGTGTGGACGATGACTGATGAGCTTACTGTACGATTACTGAGCAGATGTGGACGATTACACAGCAGAGGAGAAGTAGTAGTAGTAGTGGTGGTCTCGCTGACGAAGGCGGACTGCAGTACGGTACTATATAAGGAAGCTATCGACTGTTGTGGTCGATAGCTTGGATTTCTTGTAACACTCTCGCCTTGTTATCCAAGTCGTGTTCTCTCTCTCTCTCTCGTCCCTTGGGACCGCATATCAAGCAGTTGCCAGCAAGCTCCGCCTTCGCACGTTGAGACGATACTCTGCCTTCGTGCAAGAGACAAGGAACTGCTAAGTCACCGCGTTCACTCGACGTAGCCTAAGTCAGGCTCATGTGCAGCTCACACGTAACATTAAATCCAAGCTCTCCTAAATCACTGAACACCGTGGCGACTCTCAATACCAAGGACGGCTGGGACTTTGTACCCTATTGCATCGACACAAGAGAACGAGACGCGCCCACTTGTTACCTTATAGGACGAGTAAGGTGGCGACACGTACCAGACACCAGAAGATCCGACGAGAACAACACAGGATACTACGCAGAGGCAGCTACCTCACAAAGATATCATCCTGTAGTTTTCAACAAGGAACGCTGTTGCTGGATCGAACTCCGGTGGAGCAACACTAACAACTACTTCGAAGCAACACGACCAGCAGCCGACGATCTACATATCAACATACCATTGGTCGACGCGCGACCAATTGATCAACAAGGACCTATAGACGGTCAAGAAGAAGTAGACCTTGAATCGGAACCACCAAGAACCGAATTCCAACTACGATCAGAAACACCGGCTGCATCAAGCCATACTAGCGAACGATTGCCAACCCCACAAAGTGAAGTAGTAGAACCCAAAGAAATCGCAGTGCACTCGCCGGAAGTAGACGCACTAGCCGCACAAACAGCTGAGTTGCATATCCCTGAATCAATCAGGGGAATACCATACAGCTATATGACTACCCAAACAGAAGTATCGCCACCCCGACTTGTCATTAACGAACAGACAGGTCACGTCCAACAAATACAACCAGAAGACATGGAAGCCGTTAACCGAGCAATGGGACCAGATGTCCCCAATGCACCAAGCATTCCTGAAGGAACTGAAATGTTCTACAAATTCCGGCTCAACCGAAACAGAGTACCATCACCCGATAACAGGCCATTTCCGCCTAGAGGAGGACCACCAGGAGGAGGACCACCCAATGGTGGTTGGCCACAAGGAGGAGGAGGAGAAGGACCACCCCCAGCAGGACCACCAGCAGGACCCGCAATAGCCAATCAACCAGGAAGCGACAAGTTCATCGGAAATCCGCCGCCGACGTTTACAGGGAACAGATCCCAAGCCGAATCATTCATCCTCCAATGGGAGGTATATGCGGGAGTCAACGCCAACCACTCCGCTATGAGAAACAAGTACCAAAAAGCTATGTTGTTTCTCACATACATACAAGGAAATGCGGTTAACCAATGGGTAATGTCCGCAAGCCGATGGCTTGTCAATGAAGTGGCAACGGGAACAGACCAATTCAACAATAGGCTATGGGAAAACCTGCTCAATGCCTTTCAAAGACAGTTCGGCGACGTTCTTAGCAAAGAACGAGCTCAAGCCCAGCTCGACGCTGGCATACACATGAAGGATGGAAGAATCGACGACTATATCGCGCAATTCGAACAGCTGGTTCGACACGCCGGGTACAACATCAATGCTGAACAAACTATCAAGTACTTCACAAAAGGACTACCACGAGCATTGTATGAAACCATGTACCAACACGACGACCCCCGAAACTACGAAGAGTGGAGAGATTCTGCCCTGAAAAGGCAGCAGAAGTGGATCCACATGCAGACGGTCAGGGGTAACCTGGACGCCTTCAAACCAGGACGGGCTCCAGGGGGAGCATTAGCTAAGTTGCTCGCATCACTCCAGAATGATGATCGAATGGACACATCCGCAGACTGCATACGAGGACGACTAGCAGGAGCTGAAGACATTGTAGCAAACCACTACAGGAATACCAAACCCCCGCAACCACCATTCCCACCACGAGGGGGATTCATCCAGAGACAATTCAAACGAGACCACAGCCAAACGCAGTGTTATAACTGCCAGAAAATGGGTCACATCAGTCGCGACTGCAGGCAGCCTAGGAGACGCCGCGACACACAAGTACGCACCACTGAAGCTGCGCCAACTAAAGAAGAAAAGGCAGCGGAATGGCTACGAGGAGTAGCAGGAGATGACGAAGAAGTCAAAGACCTGGTCCTACAGCAGTTGATGGGACAGGATTTTGGAAACGCCTGAACCCAGCGGCCTGGGTGAGGGCAATACGTTGTAACTCTGTGTACATTATGCGCTACCGTTCTATGAGAGTACCAGTGTCTATTCGTGCAAGTTACAACATGGCCGACATCAAAGCATTAGTGGACTCAGGAGCCACTGATAACTTTATCCATCCACAATTCATCAAAAGGATGGGTTTAGGACAACGGGTATTAGATAAGCCCAAAAACATTTACAACATCGACGATACCACTAATAAAGCGGGACAGATCACACACTATCTCATGCTTAACGTGGAAACGGGAGGAACTCAAAGAGAAATGTGTTTCCTCATCACCGACATAGGAAAAGAAGACATACTGCTGGGATATCCGTGGCTCACAACCTACGAGCCAAGGTTCAGCTGGCGCCACGCCACCATTGACGAAAAACAGCTCCCCATAGTACTACGATCAGTCAATCCAAACGACAAAAAAGCAGTACTGGCAAGGTTGCTTAACGAGGAAGAAAACAACGAAAAAGTGTCGCAAATGTTCACCACAGAAACAAAAGAACAAATAGTGACAAAATTGGAGGAGCAAGTATATGGATGACGATCGGCGGTCGAACTTGCAATCGAAGCCAAACAATACACCAAGGAAGTCCATATACCAAAAGAATACCAAAAATTCACGAAGGTATTCAACGAGGACAAAGCAAAAAGGTTCCCACCAAAATGAAGTTGCGATCACGCAATTGAATTCAAGAAAGGGGTCCCTGATGTAATCGACTGCAAAGTTTACCCGATGACAAGGGTAGAAGACGCAGCGCTAGATGAGTTCATCGACGAACAAGTAGAAAAGGGATACATTCGTCCCTCAAAGTCCCCGTACGCGTCATCCTTTTTCTTCATTAAAAAGAAGGACGGAAAGCTATGACCCGTACAGGACTACCGAAAAATTAACAAATGGACAATACGAAACCAGTACCCGCTTCCCCTTATTGACGATCTGATCAGGGATCTCGGAGGAGCGCAAATATTCAGCAAACTAGATGTCCGACAAGGATATAACAACATTTGAATCAAGGAAGGAGATGAACACAAAGCCACGTTTAAAACACGCCACGGACTCTTCGAACCGACGGTCATGTATTTTGGCCTGTGCAACTCGCCGGCCACATTTCAAAGCTTCATGAATGACATCTACCAACCTACGATAGCGAAACACGAAGCATTCGGAACGAAAATCAGGGTCTATATGGACGACATCGCCATAGCGACCAAACGACAACCACTATCACTCAAAAAACACCAGGAAGCAGTCTGCGACGTACTCGCAGTGGCACAACAACACGACCTATTCTTCAAACCCGAGAAATGCGTCTTTAACGCTCCCAGTATTGATTACCTGGGGGTAATCCTTGAAGAGGGGGTAACACGTATGGACCCTGTCAAAATTTCGGGTGTTCGCGACTGGCAATCGCCAACATCAGTAAAAGACGTACGATCATTTCTCGGTTTTTGTAACTTTTATCGGCAGTTCATCAGAGGCTTTGCCGCCATCGCCAAACCACTAAACGAACTAACACGCAAAGACGAACCATGGCAGTGGAGCACAAGACATCAGAAAGCATTCGAAACGCTCAAACAGCGGGTAACAACAGAACCCATTCTCGCGCACGCCAACCAGACACAACAGTTCGACCTGGAAGTAGATGCATCAGGATTCGCAGTTGGAGCGTACTTCTCCAAAAGAAGGCAGACGGAAAATGACATCCTGTAGGATACTACTCGGCGACGCTCAACGCAGCAGAGCGAAACTACAACATCTACAACCTCGAACTATTGGCCATTGTAAAAGCATTGAGGAACTGGAGACATCTATTGGCAGGATCTCCACACAAAGTACGCATATTTTCAGACCATCTCAACCTTCGATACTGGCGAGATCCCCAGAAGATCAGTTGCCGAATCGCCAGAGAAGTACTGGAACTAGCGGAATACAACTTCGAGATACACCATGTCAAGGGGACAGCCAATGGAAGGGCTGATGCTCTATCTCGAAGACCCGATTACGATCAAGGGGAAAAAGACAACAAAAATGTCGTCGTACTACCAAACGAAATATTTGTACGAACGGCAAACACACAACAAGATGAACAAAGAATACGCAAGTGGGTTGATCCCCACAAACTAACGAAAGCAGAAGGACTCTGGTGGTATCAAGGACAAAGGCTCGTCATAACGGGAACAATGGAGGAAATCAGAGAAGTAATTTCAGCACACCATGATCCCCCGTTCACGGCCATCCAGGAATAAACCGAACAATGCAACTAGTGGAGCGCCACTACTGGTGGCCCACGATGAAGCGAGACGTTGCCGAGTACATCTGAGGATGTGCTGAATGTCAGCGGTGCAAGGTCAACACACAAAGAACGAAAGCACCATTACAGCCTATATTCCCAAAACTGGAAGCAATGCCATTTGAGGTGGTTGCACTAGACTTCATTACTAAACTCCCGGTATCACGGGGATACGATTCAGTACTCACAGTCACTGACCATGACTGTTCAAAAGTGTCCATATTCATACCATGCAGAGAGGAAATCTCAGGCGAGGAAACCGCGACGCTCTACGCAAAACACGTTGTAGCGCGGTTTGGACTACCATCGAAAATCATCAGCGACAGAGACCCCCGGTTCGCGTCAAAGTTCACAAGAGAACTATGTCGAGTCCTGGGGATACAACAAAACATCTCAACGGCCTATCACCCACGAACAGATGGACAATCAGAACGAACCAACCAATGGTTGGAACAGTACCTCAGACTATGGGCCAATGAACGACAAAACAATTGGGCTGACTATTTAGCGCTCACGGAGTTCGCACACAACAATTGGACTAATGAGTCCACACGTGAAACGCCGTTCAGATTGCTAATGGGCTATCACCCTCTTACCAACTGGACAGATAAGAAGTCGCCGATACCGCGAGTCGAAAATCGACTAGAACAATTAAAGGAGATAAGGAGTCAGGTGCAGGATCACATGCGACGTGCACAACAGTCATGGGTCAAGCATCGTGACACCCTCAAATATCAAATAGGGGACAAGGTCTGGCTTGAGGGACGTCACCTCCGAACCAACCAACCAACCACAAAGCTTGCGCCCAGGAGACACGAACCATTTCGGGTCGTTCAGGTGATGTCTCCTGTCAACTATCGACTCGAGCTTCCCACGCAGTGGAGCATCCACGATGTTTTCCACACAGATCTCCTTACCCCTTACAAAGAAACGCTGACTCACGGCGTAAACTATCAACGCCCACCACCAGAACTAGTAGGAGACATGGAAGAATACGAGGTTGAAAAAGTACTAGACTCGAGAAGGCATGGACGCGGGCATAAGCTGCAATACCTAATCAAGTGGAAAGGCTACGCCGACTCGGACAACCAGTGGGTCCCATGGGATGATGTGCATGCGGACGAAGAGATAAGGAAGTTCAAACAATCCAACCCAACCGCCGAAACTCACATAAAAGCAGTATCGACAGGACCATTTGCATACCCATCCTCTCAACCCACTCACAACATGTCCTATGTCCCTCTCACCATTGTCAACATTGATGAGATCCCCAATGTCCACACCCTCGCCACCTATGACACCACAAACAATGTCGACGACCCCTTCTGCTCAGCAATTGAGCATGTCAGGACCACAGCTATCAACGATCAAGCCGCCCGAGACCTGGCTGAGGCTCGCAGGCGATTCCCCACACCCGCAAGCGGCCAAGTGGAAGAAGATGAGGGCGGAGTACGGCCTCTTGAAGGAGGTGATGACAGCATGGAGGCAGGATCAGGTAGTGAAGAGGACGGCAGCGGAGAGACGGATGAGGATACAGCTGCTGATGAGGCAAGTATCCTCCAGCCCTCCACCGCTAACACCTCAACCACCGCTGTCGATCACTACAGCAGTGACAGTGAAGATGAAGACGACAACTGTAGCGTTATCACCTAACGCTTGTTCGACTTGAACACTTCTGTGGCGTGATGTTCGAGTATAGGGATGAATCGTGATAGTCACTGGCAACTTAGCTTAGTTGCACTGCCACTAGGTCGCTTCAATAGACACTAGGGTATCCAAAGGATAAGCTTCAATCGATAGATTGGAAGAGGAAAGGAGTCGACTGGTGATGATTCAAGAAGACCAAGCTGGAGAGCCTTGGTCTTTACTACATGACTTATATACAGTTACGCACTGGCTTTAAAGCGCAGCTTGAAGTCCAAACCCTAAGACAACTATCCTAGTAATGAGTCATAAAAGAAACCTGAAACACCGGTGAACCCAAGTGCCAGCGACACGTAAGTGTCCATGACTAATAACGGCTTACTATCGTAGTCATAACCAACTAGTAAGCGTCCTGAACTCCGAGACCTCGTAATGATGATGATGATTAGTCCGCAACATGTCAAATCATGACATTACCCCCTTTTTAGGTAGAACGTCCTCGTTCAAACACCCAAGGGATAATGGTCGCACCTCGACTGATAGACACTTCCTGGTCCATGATCCTCTGTAGTCCGTTGGCCTCCTCTAGCCGACGCGTACACTTCCTGACCTCGTTACCAACCACGTACTGCTCATTTTCCAGAGCAGTAATCCATTTTGCAAGCTCGGTGTATCGACTGGTGACAGCCCGATATCGAAGGACCTCCACTCACAGCAACTGATCAGGGATCTGCCCCATGGCCAGGTCGACCCCTTG
This sequence comes from Lactarius quietus, assembly GCA_015025155.1. Lineage (NCBI taxonomy): Eukaryota > Fungi > Basidiomycota > Agaricomycetes > Russulales > Russulaceae > Lactarius > Lactarius quietus. Next base: position 132,099 of record WITN01000010.1, read on the forward strand.
GCGATCACCAAAATCCTGTCGCAAGTACCGCAATTGGTCATGCATGTAATGGCGGTCGTTATCCACGGCATCGAAATCAGGAGCGGCATGTACTTCACCTTGTTGAATTTCCCCTCCCTTCCTCATACATCCGTACACGATCGGGTTGTTCCCAGGCATCACATGAATGTACTTGGCCACCGTGAGGTGACCGTTTTCGGTCATGTGGAAGGCGATGAATCTGGGGGGAATGTTTAGTTCAAATCCATCGGGGGCGTCGGCTTTGTCTCGAGCACGCTGTTGCTCGGCTGGTACTCCGCCTCCTCTGTAGTCTGGGAAACAAGGGCTCTCTTTTGGTACTGCCACACCAGCTCTTCTTCCTCACCTCGCCCTCCTCGGCACAAGTGGTATCCCTTCATCTTGGGATTCTGGTACTTGGCGGGGATCTTGGTTTTCTTTGTCCGAGTCGTCTTGCCGAGCTCGGAGGGTGGCACGGATGTGAATACCCCAGGACGTCTCGGGGTCCATGATGACGTTGGTAGGGGGGTCGACATTAATATATCGAGGCGTTGGCGGCGGAGGGATGCGGACGGGGTCGTTGTTACATGTACAATTGTAGATGAGTTGTCCGCAATCGTAGTGGATGTGGGAGTCGTCGGCGTCAGGATGGCCTGGACATGACAGGGCGGTTTGCTTACAACTTCCACAAACTCGGACCACGTCACTGAGGTCAGAGCTGCTTGGAACCTTGATAAGCGTCTGTGGAATAAGGAGTTTCTCGACGCAAGTAGTTGTTCCCTCTTCCACCTCCGATGGGTCTTCCTCCAATCCTCCAGAATCGTGTCCACATACATCAGGGGTTTCGGGGATGACATCGGATGGCCCGATGCATCGGAAGGCAGCGGCGACTTCGGCATAGGTAGGTTGAGTGACATTGGGAAGATAGTAAGATGTTTGAGAAGTAGTGGATGTAGCAGTGGGGGAGGTGGTCATTGTTCGACAAAGGAAGAACTGATGTGCTTCATCCATTGAGCGAACTGTCTTTATACGTGAGGAATTGGGATTCAGAGTCCGTTTGAACTCAGCTAAGGCATCAGGGGCATGTACGTCAGTGGTGTTGACCCACTGTGACTCCGAGTCTGGATATCCCTTCCATTTGATAAGGAATTGTTTGCGCCTTGTTCTGCCAAATTGCCGTTGGTCTAGAATCTTCTCGATTTCATATTCTTCTTCTCCATCGATTAATTCAGGGGGAGGTCTTGTGAAATTTGGGCCATGAAAGGAAGTCTCACGATAAGGAGTGAGAAGATCGATGTGAAACACGTCATGAATACTCCATTTGGTGGGTAATTCCAATCGATAATTGACAGGGGACATCACCTGGACAATCTGGAAGGGTCCATGTCTTTTGGGCGCAAGCTTGGCGCTTGGTTGATAAGTTCGCAGGTGACGTCCTTCCAGCCATACACGATCCCCTATTTGGAATTTGGGCGTATCTTTATGTGATACCCATGACTTCTGGGCCTTGATAATTTGTTTTTGAGCGTGTTCCCGTGCTTGTTTGAACTGATCAAGGCGCAACGCCACTTGCGGCAAGGGACTGGGCATTGAATTCCAATCAGCATGAGGATTATGCCCCATCAGAAGGAAGAATGGAGACTGTCCTGTGGCTTCGTTAGGCCAATTGTTATGCATGAACTCTGCTATTGGAAGATAAAGATTCCAATTGTCTTGTCTTTCATTTACCCAAAAACGGAGATATTGTTCGAGCCATTGATTGGTTCATTCTGATTGTCCATCTGTACGAGGATGGTATGCGGTGGAAATGTTCTGATTGATCCCTAATTGTTTGCATAGTTCTCTTGTGAACTTTGACACAAATCTGGGATCCCTATCACTAATGATTTTGTTTGGTAGTCCATACCGCATGAACACATGTTTGATGTACAGCGCGGCCGTTTCTTCTGCGTTGATTTCCTCATTACAAGGAATAAACACGGATGCTTTGGTACAGTCGTGATCCGTAACTGTAAGGATCGAGTCATAACCCTGTGCAATGGGTAATTTAGTAATGAAATCAAGAGCGATGGTCTCGAAAGGCATAGCTTCCGGTTTAGGAAATATAGGTTGTAACGGAGCCTTGATAGGGCGATTGTTGACTTTGTGTCGTTGACATTTGGCGCAACCTCTGACATACGCCAATACATCTTGCCGTATCGTTGGCCACCAATAGTATCGTTCTACTATCTTGCCAGTTTTATTGATCCCTGGATGACCATGTACTGGAGTATCGTGATGAGTGGCAATTACCGATTTTCGCTTTTCACTTCCTTGAGTAATTACCCTTCTGCCTTCCTTGTACCATATCCCGTTGATCTTTTTAAGTTTGTGCGGGTCTACCCATGGTTTGATGATACTTTCGTCTTGAACATCTTCGTTATTGGTCGACATTAGTTCTTCTACCGTAAATGTTGTGAACGAGTGGACGGGCATCCCGGTGCAGTGTGTTGTTGTGGTTCGTGCGAATACTTTGTCTGGTAATACCGTGATGTTTTCGTTATCTTGTTGTCCCTGATCGTAGTCGGGTCGTCTTGATAACGCATCTGCTCGTCCGTTTGCGGTTCCTTTTATGTGATGAATTTCAAGATCGTATTTGGACAGTTCCAGTACTTCCCTTGCGACTCATCTACTGATTTTCTGAGGTTCTCTCCAATATCGCAAGTTCATGTGGTCCGAGAATACTTTGATCTTGTGATGTGATCCTGCTAGTAAGGGTCGCCAATGTCGTAACGCTTTAACAATAGCCAATAATTCTAGATCATAGATGTCATAGTTTCGCTCCACCGCATTTAGCGTCGCGGAGTAGTAGCCTATGGGATGTCTTTTGCCATCAGGTTTCTTTTGGAGTAGTACTGCTCCCACCGCGAATCCTGATGCATCTACTTCCATTTCAAACTGGTCTTGTAATACCGGGTGTGCGAGTACCGGTTCGCTTGTGACTTGTCTCTTCAATAGATCGAACGCATGTTGCTCTGTTGGGCTCCAATGCCATTCTGTCGTTTTCTTTGTGAGTTCATTCAGTGGTTTGGCGATTGATGCGAATCCTCTGATGAATAGGCGATAAAAATTGCAAAAGCCCAAAAAAGATCGTACGTCCTTAACCTTAGTTGGCGTTGGCCAGTCTTTTATGCCCGCAATTTTGACGGGATCCATACAAGTTACCCCCTTTTCAAGGATTACCCCCAGGTAATCGAGAGATGGTGAATGGAAAGTGCATTTTTCGGGCTTGAAAAAGAGGTCGTATTTTGCCGCTACGGTTAGTACATCGCGGACTGCGTTAACATGGTCCGCCAGATTTGTTCACGTAGCAATACCGATATCGTCCATGTAAACACGAATAGTGGTTCCCTTTGCGTCATGTTCGGCGATTGTATCTCTGTATATGTGGTTCATCATTGACTGAAATGTAGCGGGTGAGTTCGTTAGTCCAAAGAACATCACTGTAGGTTCAAAAAGCCCATAAGGCGTTTTAAATGCCGCTTTGTGTTCGTCTCCCGCTTTGATGCGGATGTTATTGTATCCCCATTGCACATCAAGTTTGGTGTAAATGTGTGCACCACTAAGGTCTTTGATGAGAGTTTGGATCAGCGGTAGAGGGTAGTTGTTGCGGATGGTGAACTCATTGATTCGTCGGTAATCCTGTACTGGGCGTAGTTTTCCGTCCTTCTTTTTTACAAAGAAAAATGGTGACGCGTACTGCGATTTGGAGGGTCTGATATACCCCTTGTTGAGATGTTCAGTTATGAAATCTCGTAGTGGTTTGTCTTCTAATTGCGATAGTTCATATATGGAGCAATTGATGTGATCGGGAGTGTTTGTCTTGAATTCGATCGCATGATCCCATTCTCGAGAAGGGGGAAATTGATGTGATTCTTCTTTGCTGAACACCTTTTCGAAGTCTTTGTATTCTTCTGGTACCTCAACTTCCTCTTTAGGTCCTGCGGCGATAGCGAGATCAGTGGCTGCTCCTCTAATAGAACATTGTGCTTCCAATTTAGCGACAATATTGTCTTTTATCGCTTCAGAAAGCACATGAGCCACTACACTGGTATTGACCATGGGGTGACAGGACTTGATTATGATTGGTAACATTTTTTCGTCGATAGTCCCATGTTTCCAACTGAACTTTGGTTCAAAGGTACTGAGCCATGGATATCCAAGGAGGAGATCTTCCTTCCCGATATCCGCAAGGAGGAATCTCATTTTCCTGGTGATTCCTTTTGTCAATATTTGTAAATCGATGAAGTGAGTGACTGATCCCTTTTTGTTTAGTGTGTCATCAATATTGAATAACTGTTTTGGGTTCGGCAGTGGGGTCGTTCCTAACCCCATTCTTTTCACAAATCGTGGATTTATGAAATTGTCCGTTGCTCCCGAATCCACTAATGTTTTTATGTCGGCCTTGTTGCTGCTGGTTCGGATCGATACTGGAATTCGCATAGAACGGAAGCGAGTTATGTATACAGCATTACAACATAGAGCCCTCACCCAGGCCGTCGGGTTTAGGCATCCCCAAAATCCTTATTTCCCATCAACTCCTGCATAGCCATGGCTTTAAATTCTTCGGTTTCATTGGCCGCGGTGCGCAGCCAATCATTCTTCCTTTCTTCGGTAGTGCGGTTGTCTGCTACCATTTGAGCGATATGAAGGTCTTCTCCTATTTCGGAGCGATCGTCTACCACTTCCATGCCTCTAGAATTGCTAAAGACTCTAGGTGGATTTCGTGGTTGATGTGGCTGGGAACAATTGCGACTGAGGTGTCCTTTCTTTTGACAATTATAGCAAATTACTTCCCTGAGATCTGGGGGTTGTCTCCTTCGCAGGAATCCCTCACGAGGTTTGAACGGTGGTTGGGAATTATTGAGATATGGTCTTGGCTGGGCCAAGACCTCTTCCGCATGTGCTAGTCGTCCTCTAGCCCTGGCTCAATCGGCGGATGTATCCATCGCATCTGGATGACGTCTGAACTGCCTCCAATTGGTTTGAGGTGCTGGCGATGGTCGAGGTTGTATTTTGTATTGATTGATTTTGTTCTTCATATGAAGATACTGGCCCTGACGTTTAATGGCTGCTCTTTTCCAATCCTCGTAATTGGTAGGACCATCATGAAGATAGATGGTTTCATGTAACTTGGTCGGTAGTCCATTTGCGAATAGATCGAGGACCATTGGTTGATCTATATTATAGCCCGCATATCTGACCAGTTGTTCGGATTTCGCCACGTACGCATCAATATCCCCTTTCTCCATTCTGATGCCTCTTCGTAGTTCTGTTTGTGCCTTCTCTTCTTTTAGGGTGTCCGCGTATTGCCTCATGAATGAGGAATGTGTGTTATACCATAGCCAATTGTCGTGAGGGTTTCTTCTGTTGACATCTACTTGGACTCGTAACCAAGCCACCATTGATCCTACCCATTCTGTTACCGCCATTCCTTGGATATAAGTGAGGAACAACATAGCTTTCTGATATGGGTTGTTCATAATGGAATGGGTGGAGTTGATTCCTTCGTATAAACTCCATTGCATGAGAAATTCTTCTGCCTTTTCACGGTCGCCCGTGAATATAGCTGGTGGGTTTCCACAAAATTTGTCGTTGGTCCTTGGTAAGGGTGCTTGCGCTGCTGGTATCGGTGCTGGTGGGTTCCCAGCAGGTGGTCCTGCTCCACCATTTCCTCCTCCACCTGCTCCACCTCCACCGTCGCCTCCTCCTCCTCCACCTTGAGTTCCTCCGCCTCCTTGAGTTGGGTCCACAAGTGCTCGAAATGCCATAATCGTTGGTGCCACTGGAGAGTTAGTGAGAGAGTAGACTGGTTGTGTAGATGAACTTCCCGTGGCAGCCTGAGATTGGACATGAGAGGTGAGTGTCGTCATGGCTCCTAGACGTAATGATTCTGTAGCGATTGCTAGAGTGATTCCTTGTTGTGATGGAGAGGATAATCTTGCTCCAAGAGATGCGTTACTCTTCGTACTTGGTGATGGGGATGATGTGGCGGATGATGGTTTGGGTATGATGGCTTTGTTCAATTCTTGTACCTCTTCTTGTGTCAGTTCATTGATGTAGATGTCACAGCCTAAATCTTCCAAGGCTGGTCGAAATCCTTCCCACTCTCCGTCTCCGTTCTGTGTTTGAAACCAGCGAATTTCCACCCAAACGTATCGATCGTAAATGAACTCAACTGCGACGGATCGATCGTCTTCTCGACTCCTGGCATGATATCCTGTGGTACCTGTAGTACTACTATACCGGTACTCTGTATTCTTGCGAAATCATTGTGGTACGTTGTCAGCACCCCTGTGTTGGAACCAGAGGTCGTCACAGTTTTGGCAACGTTCTCGTGTAGTTTCTAACAACGCCACATTGAAGCTTGGTCTTAATGTAGCGTTATCACCTAACGCTTGTTCGACTTGAACACTTCTGCGGCGTGATGTTCAAGTATAGGGATGAATCGTGATAGTCACTGGCAACTTAGCTTAGTTGCACTGCCACTAGGTCGCTTCAATAGACACTAGGGTATCCAAAGGATAAGCTTCAATCGATAGATTGGAAGAGGAAAGGAGTCGACTGGTGATGATTCAAGAAGACCAAGCTGGAGAGCCTTGGTCTTTACTACATGACTTATATACAGTTACGCACTGGCTTTAAAGCGCAGCTTGAAGTCCAAACCCTAAGACAACTATCCTAGTAATGAGTCATAAAAGAAACCTGAAACACCGGCGAACCCAAGTGCCGGCGACGCGTAAGTGTCCATGACTAATAACGGCTTACTATCGTAGTCATAACCAACTAGTAAGCGTCCCAAACTCTGAGACCTCGTAATGATGATGATGATTAGTCCGCAACATGTCAAATCGTGACAACGACAGTGATGAGTCCTACCACGCCGCCCGAGTTGTCTGCATCGCATGCGACAACCCACCAAACTACTGCCACTGCACTCCCGTCCCTATTCCTCACCAAGTCCGCATCCTTACCAGCGAAGCCAGTGATGAGACATCCCGACCACCTGCAACTGCTGTTGTCTACGGACCAACAGCCGACGTGGGGTACGAGGCCCGGGGATTACCCCCCTATCGGGAAGGGCGTGACCCATCGCCCCTCGCTACACACCGAGCGCATGCGACGCGGGTCCCTCTCCGTGCCATATCGCCTACCCCAGGCGGATTCATCCTCAACAACGGGATGAATTGGGTACCCATGATCATCGAACACGAAGGACGACGCATCCCCACAAAGTATGTGCGGGTGCGGATGCTCGACAACCCAGAAGTGTTCGGAACGATGGGGCGCTACTCGCCCATCTACCAAGCCAACATTCACGCTGAGCCGTGCAGAGATATGGGCCCTGCCGCTGAGTATTCCAGAGACGAGCTCCACTACTTCCGCGCTGACTTCCGTGGAAAGCGCCAGGTGGACGAAGCCCTCGCCCAGCTGGGGGACATATCCCTCCAAGCCGAAGTGAGGCGCTACTGCGCATCCATGGAGGTCATTGCGGAGCTCGAGGCAGCCATCAAAAAACTCGAGGACGATATATACGTCCATGTCGACCGAGTGCAGCATTCGGTGACAAGGTTAGGGCGAGCGCATGCCCTTAGACGGGTGCGGGAGGAGCATGAGACAGACGTCGGACTAACAACAGTGACCAATTGGGTGGTAGAGCGAGGGCGCTCACCCTTGTGAAGGGGGTGATGTAACGGCCCGGGTCACAGTACATATCTGACCTAACCCATAAGCTAGGGGGCATTTGGAACAGGCTGGAAGTATAGTGATCGAGTATGGTAAGGGGGATGACGAGTCGCTCCCTAATACTTACCAAGGTAGTGTGGACGATGACTGATGAGCTTACTGTACGATTACTGAGCAGACGTGGACGATTACACAGCAGAGGAGAAGTAGTAGTAGTAGTGGTGGTCTCGCTGACGAAGGCGGACTGCAGTACGGTACTATATAAGGAAGCTATCGACTGTTGTGGTCGATAGCTTGGATTTCTTGTAACACTCTCGCCTTGTTATCCAAGTCGTGTTCTCTCTCTCTCTCTCTCTCATCCCTTGGGACCATGTATCAAGCAGTTGCCAGCAAGCTCTGCCTTCGCGCGTTGAGACGATACTCTGCCTTCGTGCAAGAGACAAGGAACTGCTAAGTCACCGCGTTCACTCGACGTAGCCTAAGTCAGGCTCACGTGCAGCTCGCATGTAACACTAGAGCGCGTACCGCATCTTCTTCGTCATATTCTGGATCTTTGCCTACCCATTTGTGTGCTTCTGGGTAATCTTGGCAATCTTTCCAATGTTCATGCATGCAACAGCGTGTCTTGACGTTGTCCGAAGGCGAGACGATGTCAGATCGTGACACTTGGGTCGTTGCGACCATAACACTTCCGCACTTGGGAATTCCACTTCCAAGGCCCCTACAAGTCCCATGACTTATGGATTAGATCAGCTATCATGTGAGCTGCATGATCTGGGACTTTCACATGATTTAATCACATGACCTTCCTGCAATGCTTTGACCAGTATCTGAGGGTGGTGCATGAACAATCATACCACTCACTAACTGGCCAATACAGAGGGCTTCATCCTCCTCCACAAACTCTGTTTCTTCTGCCTCAGGGTATCCATCTGCCTGGGCCCATACGAGAGCACGTACTTCTTCTTCTTCTTCACAACGTTCTGGTTTACCTAATACCCAGGTGTGCACTTCTGGATAATCTTGACAGTTCTTCCAGTGTTCATGGATGCACTTGTGACGTTTGGTGCACGCAGGGTTCAGTATGATGTCACCATGTCACACCACTCTTCTTCACCATAGTCCTCTGACTCGGAATCCATTTCCTGCAGGTTTTTGGTGAGAACTGGTGGGTTAGGGCTCAGAGAGTGAGGCCCTTGGTGTTGCTTATTCATGTCTTCAGATACTGTCTTCATTTTCATGCCCAAAGAACAGCCATGCCACTGCTGATGGTCCATGGTTTCATCGGTGGTTCGGTCACGTGGTATCTCAAATGCAGGATTTACGAAGCCCATAGAATTTTATGGAACACATTTGGTGCCATTGCAGTGTGTGCATCATGTTCAGATAAACAAAACGAATCGATTAAGCCCATTTTTGAGTGACGCACGCTAAATTTTGGGGGTGGCCAACTTTTGAGGGTGTAAAGTATTAAGTTACATTTTTTGAGTGAACCATTACACTACGTCCAACAGGGAAGCTACCACACTATCCCTGACCACTCCCGCACCCATTCCAGGCATTTCCAGATCAATAGAAGAAGGTCGACAAAAATTGTCGAGTTTGACTGTCCGGCACTGTACACCCAAAGGTGACAAACTACGTGACTAATTTGGCGTGCATACACAGACAATCTGCTGTCCGGATGCTCCCGTTGGTGTGACAAATGCGTGACCAAAGTGCAAAAAGGTTGGGTCAAATTTATATATTCACTGCCCATTGAACCACTTCACCAATAAATAAGCAGTAAAATTCAGTGGATTAAGGGTCTATTGTTCTATGAGTATGTACAATTTCAAGCGTTTACGAGGAGTCGTTGAATTTACAGAAAAAGCTTAGTGATTGCCGCGAAAAAGGTGGGACCGGATAGTAATACAATTTCAGAGGGCACGTGAGTTATACCACTGGCGCGGTTAAATGGAGTCAGTATTAAAGACCATCTCTCGAAAGCTAACGCGTGACAAAAGCTAGAACGAGAAGTGTTTAATGAGCTTGCCTCGAAACGAAGGTAGAGATGCTCCATAGGGCACGACACGGAAGTGGCCGAGGATGGATAGAAGAGAAGCCAGTGTGCACGCATTTGAGCAAAAAGAGCGGGCGCGTATCAGATCGCACACGCACACGATATCAGCGCTAACGTGAAGTGACGCATTGACGCGTGGTTCCATGACCAGATTCGTAGCGACAGCAGACCTCCTCTCACTGCAACTTCATCATCCATGGTTGAAATGACGCATATCTCGTCCCTAAGTTATTTTTGTACTGCCTCAGTGCAGCCTCACAGTAGATCAGGCGAAACCGCGGTTACTCTAAGCGAGTGATCCTCGGGATTGAGACGTTAATTCTCACCACCAGAAAACATTATAGGAAAAGTCGTCGACAATTCTCAAAAGAGATGTCGGAAATATCGATGATATGAAAATTTCTGTTGCAGCACCAGGTATCTGCAAGGCACAGGGATTTCTTATCTCGGACCTCCTCTCATCGAGACTTATTCCGATATAACACGGGAAGGACAACTTCTTATAAAGTTGTCGTGTGGGACACAGCTTCTCAGCTGGATCTTGCACCATACCCACGCACTCCCGCCCAACTGCAACAACAATTCCCTACCCTGGGGACAATTACAGGATGTCTGCGGAAAGGTACGACACGGACTACAACGACAAGTCCCTTGAAAAGGGCCTCACAGAACGTGTTCAACCCGCGGATGATCGCTACCGCTTCGATCAATCCGACCTTGACCGTGTTCAGCGTCGTCTCAAGCAGCGCCACGTGCAGATGTTCGTACTTTTTTCTTTCTCACGAGGGCTTAGTTCATCGCGTTAATATGCTCTCAATTTTACAGGATTGCCGTTCGCGCTCTCCACTCGTTGCCAGCTACAGTCTTAGCCTAACCACCTTCCTCAGATCGCTGGGACCATTGGAACGGGTCTGTTCCTTGGGTCGGGGTCTGCCCTTCAGGGTGCAGGACCTTTGGGCGCACTGCTCGCGTATCTCTTGGTCGGCACGGTCGCATATTCGTGCGTCAACCGTTTTTTCTCATGGGACCCTTCTCTAACAAAGGTACAGGACACTGTGCTCTGTCGGTGAAATGACAGCTTTGGCACCTATCTCGGGGACTTTCCCTCACTTCGGTATGTTCCATTGATGTCAGACAGTGTAAAATCTCTTATGCTCGTATCTCATGTGCAGCTGCTCGATGGGTTCAGCCTTCTTTTGGTGCTGCTGTAAGTGTGTCTTCCCGTATTGTGCCAATCATGCTCAATGTCGCTATGTAGGTTGGCTGGGTACGTAATTATAAGTCACTTCGAACTTTTGAGTGCTCACGATTCATTTCCTGACTGAATAGAATTACTTTTATGTAAGTAGCGTTGATCGTTGCATTTCACTAGTAAAGTATTGAATGTGTTCTCCGTAGGGACAAGCGTAAGTTTCTGAGTTCCGTCGGAAATTCACCCCACATTCAAACCCTACCGGGGCCTACCCGCAGTATCACCATTCCAGTTGAGATCACAGCCGCAACCATTTTGATCACTTTCTGGGACGATAACGTACGTGCCGAATTCTCAGCTGCCAAATAAGCTACTTTTAACCCGTGTGTCCCACCAGCACAAGCATCAGGCTGGTTATACCGCCTTGCTATGCTTCCTCGTCTGCCTCATCAACATTTTCGGGGTTCGATACTTTGGAGAATGTCAGGACCGTTACCTCTCTCGAAATAATTAATCTGATCCTAGTTTCAGCCGAGTTCGTTTTCTCTATCATCAAGCGTATGATTGTTTCTCCGGGTTTGTAGACGATGTTGACTCTCCTGCTCAGTTATCCTCATTACTGGACTCATTTTCTGTGGTTTAATCGTCGACCTCGGTGGAGGCCCCGACCATAAGCGCCTAGGCTTCACCGTAAGCATGCAGTGAATTACCTGTGTCAGGGCGTCCTAACTATGGGTCTAGTACTGGAAGAATCCTGGTGCCCTCACCGGTCCTGGTCTCGTCAAGAACAAGACAACCGACCACTTTCTGGGTTGGGTGTCTGTCCTCGTACAGGCGGGCTTCTCTTTCCAGGGTATGGAACTCGTCGCGATGTCTGTTTCTTGTCCTTTCTCCCCTTCCTGTACCCATCCTGACATTGATTCATGCAGCGCAGCGTCTGAGACAGAGAACCCACGCCGCAACATCTCGAAGGCTGTCCGTCGCGTGTTCTGGCGTATCGTTATTTTCTACATTCTCGGAATCCTCATCACTGGCATGCTCGTCCCGTACGACGATCCTAATCTACTCAACGGTAAAGGCACCGCCTCCCAGTCGCCATACGTCATTGCAATTCGCCGTGCTGGCATCCGCACACTTCCGTCCATCATTAACGCGGCTATCTTCACGAGCGCGTTCTCTGCGGGCAACTCGTTCCTCTTCTGCTCGTCGCGTATTTTGTACGGTCTGGCTATCCGTGGTCAAGCCCCCCGCATCTTTACGTACTGCACGAAGAACGGTCTACCGATCATCGCCGTTTTGTTCTGTGTAAGTTTATTCTTGTAGAGCCACAGCGTGTGCGGCTCATCTTTCACGGGCTTACAGTGTACCTTCTCCCTTCTCTCTTTCATGAACGTGTCGTCCGGTGCAGGCAAGGTCTTCGAGTAGGCTGAAGGCGTTTTTTTACAAACAAAGTCTTCTAAACACTTGTTCATTTTGTAGCTGGTTCGTTAACCTTTCTACTTCGGCCGGCTTTATCATCTGGTGGTCAATAAACGTGACTTACATCCGTTTCTGTGCGTCTTTTTGTTCACCACCATCCTTCTTTGCGCTGATGACCAAAATTCGTTCAGGGCGTGGTCACAAAGTTCAGGGCCGCGATCGCACCGAGCTCGCGTATTGGAACCCGTTGCAGCCTGGTCTCGCCATCTGGGGTGCTTTCTGGACGTCGATCTTCATTCTCGTTGGCGGATACAAGGTTTTCTTTAGGTGGAACATACAAAGCTTCCTTACAGCGTACATCAACATCCCCATCTTCTTCACGCTCTGGGTTGGCTGGACATTATACATGCGCAGACCTTTCTGGCGTGCCCACGAGATGGACTTTGTTACGGTGCGTTAAAGTGGTCACATGGTGCCCCTGCACGTTGTTTCGTTTTGCTCACGTGTATGATTTACATAGGGCATTCCAACGATCGAGGAGACTGATGCACCAGAGGAGCCTCCGCGTAACCTCACCGAAAAGATTTTCAACGCCTTGTTCTGACCATATGGGTTCTGGGAGCCTCACTCGTTTCATCTGCTATAACTTGTTTTGTCGGCGACTGCAGCCTGAGCGATTAGTACGTTCGGATGTAATAAAGACCTTTCTTTCCCTCTGGAACCAGATTGTCTATTCAATTCGGGGCGATCTGGAAAGATACTTGAGCGCAACAGACACATGAGAATGATGATGTCATCAAGGTGGACTGTTACATGTTCTGCAACTACATGCGGCAGCGAACCGTCTTTCTCGGTACGCCGGAATTTCCCTGCGTCCAAACGCGATCCATCTTGAGCTGCTGCTTGCGGTTAACCAGCAGCCTGCAGTCGAAGCCAAGATGCTCGATGACGAAGAGGGGGTGGGACAAGGTAAGTGCAGCAGAGACGCGCAGGGACGAATGGATCGGGTCGAGGCTGGGCGTGAGGGCGACTGCATGTCTCTTGGTCCCTAGTAGTCCATTCCTTCCGGCCACTTCTTCATTCATTTTTGCTCTTACATGGAAAAAGTCTCGGAAGGAATAGGCTACTGACGACAGCGGCCCAATCGGTGCATGCTGCATTTCTTGATGCTACAGTACTACGAACGCGCATTGTACTCAGTCTGAGTCACGCTCTGGTTGATGCCGGCCCTGCCTTGCACCTACCGGCATTGTCCGGCATTACTTGTTGAGCAACGACGGACCGTGTCGAGCGTATATTGTATGGGCGGTGTTGTGGAGGACCACAAGTATCTTACCCCCCGCATAGGCATAGTACAAGATACAGCACTAGCAACTAATTGAACCTGAATCATGCCTTTTTCGTCTTATCTTGGACCGCTCAGCCGATGCCAAATGCCTATCCACATCTCCTCCACTCTACCAACTCGTGTCTTTATCTGCTTATTCGCACTTGCCCCACCCATGTATTCCTTCGTTCCTACGATAGGACCTCCTTTCTCGGTAACCACCAGGCATTGCCTGAAATGGAGTTCGCACTAGACTGCTATGGTGTTACCGTTACCGTAGCTAAGGATTGCTCAGGATCGACAATACGCGAGGAAGTTGACTACTGCAAGACGCATGCCTGCAACACAAGCTGCGTGCAGCTTGTAGGTACAACAATCAACACATCATCACCACCTTTCCGCCATTGATGTATCTTGTCACGCACGCTCTGTCACTCCTTTTGCCTTTCTTGGCTACAGCATGCTCTGCAATGCCTCCCAAAAGGCAGTCTCCTCCCGGAGTTTCTGCAAGTCCTATGCCACTTACCCCCCAGGTCTTGGTCCTCGACCAATCGCCATCCCGTAGTTTGTCACTCTTGCCGTCGGAACGTACAATGCTTCATCATGTACAAACACAGAAACCTACAGGTGAGTCGTGTCTACCCTTCTTGTTTGTTCACGGCGACATGCCTAAAATACGATGGATAGGCCTGACGCGGCCTTGCCCAATTGTTCGATATAACCAGTCTGGATGAGCTAGTCGGTGGTGAGATAGGGGCAGATCCCTTCGATTCCCAGGATGAAGAAGGCGATTGATCAGGATCCAGTGGAAGCCGCACCGCCGCGTGTACGTGCGTATAGTTTCTACATACAGTTGCAAAGAGATGACGATTCGATCTCGAAGGAACTATCATAGATTGATAGTAGCTAGCCACAGACTGAGATAAGGGTCATGTTATCGTCTGCACTTGTTCGTCGATTGCAGGCAATGGGAAGACCCGTACAGCTGGTTGTCTTGAAGATGTTTCCTCGATTGCGATTGAATGCCATTGACTGGCGAGCTTCTACAACGTATACCGTAACAGCGCAGGGTCACATCACCAGAAAGAAGGTTCGGCACTCGTACAACGACGTCCAGCTAGTTTCACCAGAATTTGGTTAGCTTCCCCTCATTGTCCAAGAGTCGAATGGGGACTCGGAGTGGGGGAGTGGGAGTGGTCAGGTACGAGAACGATCCCACGGGTCTAATCCGACTCCAACGATAAGAATTGAGGTAACTTAGAGCCTCCTAAGGGGCATCGTTGCTATACCTTTCTGGGAGCACACGTCCGAAAAGACTAAAAGTCGGGGAATGCGTAAGTACTGCATTAGTTACTTGGCATATCGGGCCGTCAAAAAATGACTTTGCTTGTTGGCAGTTGTCCGACCCTCTGGAGTGCCAGTTATGGTTGTCTCAATATGGTGTCTTCTCTCGCTTGTAGAGTATCGTTGGCCATAATCGAATAATCATTCACCGGGACCGTTTGATGATCAGTCCAACAGTGACAGCTCTTCCGAATCGGTTGCGCCTCCCTCCCTAGGGATCATGTTTCTTTTTTCCTTTGCACGGCCACTGGACCTGCCCATGCTTGAGTTTGAGCCGGATAATGCTGAAGTGGGTATAGCGGAAGATTAGTGTAGACTGAGGGCCATTGTAAACTGAGTGCGAGTACATGCTTACCACGGCAGCGCCTTCCGCATCTCCACACTCACGCTGCCTTCTGAGTCCCTGTGCCGTCGTGCCGTCGTGAATGATAACGCGCCCCAACCCTGAGCCAAATGCCAAGGCAAAAGCGCACCCACGAAGGAGTTACAATATGGCATCCCAGAATCGGAATGGTGAACACCACGAGGCACACCTTCCAACACGCACCACTAGGTACCTCTAGTGTTCAAAAGATGTTCACGAGTCCCACTGCAATTAGCGAATTAGCACTCTGTCCGCATGTTAGACCCACTGTCAACTCCACGAGACGTCATCACAAGCGTCAGCCGAGAGTGTCGTGACCACGAGTGCTGAGGGAGGGCATTGATATTTCGGCTAATTACTTCAACACTATGGGCAGCAACTTCGGCGTTCTCTCGCTCGGGGATGAATGGAAGAGAAGTCAGTGTGCACGCGTTGGGCGGGCGCGTATCAGGTGGCACACGACCGAGATCAGAGGCGGCGAAATGACGCATGGTGCATGACCCGATTCGGCCCGGTGATTGCCTACCACAGCACAGTCCTCTCACAGTCCTCTCACGCAACTCAATGGTCGAAATCACGTATATCTCGTCCCTTTTTTCGTGCTGCCTCTTCATAGTAGATCAGGCGAAACGTCGGTTACTCTAAGCGAGCGATCCTCGAGTAACTCTACTGCTTGGGGCATGGACAGCCATTGACTCTGACCACCACTAAACTTTCAAGAAAATGCCATCGACTATTTTCAAAAGAGATGTCGGAAGTATCGAAGGCCGGTGTTATGAAATTTTATGTTGCAGGACCAGGCATCTTCAAGGCACATGAATTGCTTTGGCAGGTGCTTATCTCGGACCTCGGCTCATCGAGACTTCTTCCAATCTGACACGGGAAGGACAACCTATAATAGCTGCCGTGTGGGACTCTGCTTCTCAGCTGGTTCTTTTTTTCTCTACCCCCGCACTTCCTCCCAACTGCAACAATTTCCTCCCTGGGGATAGTTGCAGAATGTCCGCGGGAAAGTACGACATGGACAGCAACGACCAGTCCCTTGAAAAGGGCCCCATAGAACGTGTTGAACCCACCGATGATCGCTACCACTTCGACCAATCCGACCTTGACCGTGTTCAGCGTCGTCTCAAGCAGCGCCATGTGCAGATGTTCGTACTTATTTTTTCCTCACGAGCATAGCTTATCGCGTTGATATACTCTCAATTTTACAGGATTGCCGTTCGTGCCCTCCGCTCGTTTCTAGTTGTAGCCTTCGCCTAACCACCTCCCTCAGATCGCTGGGACCATTGGAACGGGTCTGTTCCTTGGGTCGGGGTCTGCCCTTCAGGGTGCAGGACCTTTGGGCGCACTGCTCGCGTATCTCCTGGTTGGCACGGTTGCATATTCGTGCGTCAGCCATTGATCCTCTTGGGATCCTTCTCTAATGAGGGCACAGGTCACTGTGCTCTGTCGGTGAAATGACAGCTTTGGCACCTATCTCGGGGACTTTCCCTCACTTTGGTATGTTCCATTGATGCCAGAGAGTTAAAATCTCTAATGCTCGTATCTCACGTGCAGCTGCTCGATGGGTTCAACCTTCTTTTGGTGCTGCTGTAAGCGTGTCTTTCCGTATTGTGCTACTCGTGCTCAATGTCGCTGTGTAGGTTGGCTGGGTACGTAATTATAAGTCAATTCGGACTTTGAGTGCTCATGATTCATTTCTGAATAGAATTACTTTTATGTGAGTGGCGTTGATCATTGAATTTCACTATGATACTGTAGTATTGAGTGTGTTCTCCGCAGGGACAAGCGTAAGTTTCTGAGTTCCGTTAGAAATTCACCCCACATTCAAACCCTACCCGCAGTATCTCCGTTCCAGTTGAAATTACAGCCGCAACTATTTTGATAACTTTCTGGGACGATAACGTACGTGCTGGATTCTCAGCTGCCAAAAAAGGCCACTGCTTTTAACGCGCGTTTCCCACTAGCATAAGCATCAGGCTGGTTATACCGCCGTGTTATGCTTCCTCGTCTGCCTCATCAACATTTTCGGGGTTCGATACTTTGGAGAATGTCAGGACCATCACCTCTTTCGAAGGAATTTAATCTGATCCTAGTTTCAGCCGAGTTCGTTTTCTCTATCATCAAGCGTACGATTGTTTCTCCGGGTCTGTAGACGATGTTGACTCTCCTGCTCAGTTATCCTCATTACTGGACTCATCCTCTGCGGTTTAATCATCGACCTTGGTGGAGGCCCCGACCATAAGCGTCTCGGCTTCACTGTAAGTATGCACTCAATGATCTGGGTCAGGGCGTCCTAACTATGGGCCTAGTACTGGAAGCATCCTGGTGCCCTCACCGGTCCTGGTCTCGTCAAGAACAAGACCACCGACCACTTTCTGGGTTGGTTGTCTGTCCTCGTACAGGCGGGCTTCTCTTTCCAGGGTATGGAGCTCGTCGCGATGTCTGTTTCTTGTCCTTTCTCCCCTTCCTGTACCCATCCTGACATTGATTCATGCAGCGCAGCGTCTGAGACAGAGAACCCACGCCGCAACATCTCGAAGGCCGTTCGTCGCGTGTTCTGGCGTATCGTTATTTTCTACATTCTCGGAATCCTCATCACTGGCATGCTCGTCCCGTACGACGATCCTAATCTACTCAGCAGTAGTGGCACCGCCTCCCAGTCGCCCTACGTCATTGCAATTCGCCGTGCTGGCATCCGCACACTTCCGTCCATCATTAACGCGGCTATCTTCACGAGCGCGTTCTCTGCGGGCAACTCGTTCCTCTTCTGTTCGTCGCGTATTTTGTACGGTCTGGCTATCCGTGGTCAAGCCCCCCGCATCTTTACGTACTGCACGAAGAACGGCTTGCCACTCATCGCCGTTCTGACCTGTGTAGGTTGCTTTTTGTAGAACCACAGCGTGTGCGGCTCATCTTTCACGGGCTTACAGTGTACCTTCACCCTTCTCTCTTTCATGAACGTGTCGTCCGGTGCAAGCAAGGTCTTCAAGTAGGCTTAAGGCGTTTTTCGCAAATAAAAGAGGTCTTCTAAACACTTGTTTACTTTGCAGCTGGCTCGTTAACCTTTCTACTGCCGCCGGTTTCTTCACCTGGTGGTCAATAAACGTGACTTACATCCGTTTCTGTGCGTCTTTTTGTTCACCGCCACCCTTCTTTGCGTTGATGACCAAAATTCGTTCAGGGCGTGGTCACAAAGTTCAGGGCCGCGATCGCACCAAGCTCGCATATTGGAACGCGTTGCAGCCTGGGCTTGCCATCTGGGGCGCTTTCTGGACGGCAATCTTCATTCTCGTTGACGGATACCAGGTTTTCTTCAAGTGGAATACACAAAACTTTCTCACGGCGTATCTCAACATCCCCATCTTCTTCGCGCTCTGGGTTGGCTGGACATTATATATGCGCAGACCTTTCTGGCGAGCCCACGAGATGGACTTTGTTACGGTGGGTCACAGTGGTCACATGGTGCCTGTCTCATTTTGCTCACGTGTATGATTTACATAGGGCATTCCAACGATCGAGGAGACTGATGCACCAGAGGAGCCTCCGCGTAACCTCACCGAAAAGATATTCAACGTCTTGTTCTGATTTCGGGTTCTCTGGGAGTCTTATTCATTTCCTCTGCTATAACTTGTTTTGTCGGTGACTGCTGCCTGACATTACAGTACGATTAGTACGTTCGGACGTAATAAAGACCTTTCTTCTCCTCTGGAACCAGATCGCCTATTCAATTCGGGGCAATTTGATAAGACATTTGAGTGCAACAGACACGTGATGTCATTATGATGGGCTGTTGTGACGTTCCACAGCTGCATCCGGCAGCGAACCGTCTTTCTCGGTACGCCGAAATTTTCCCTGCATCCAAACGCGATACATCTTGAGCTGTCGCTTGCGGTTCACGAGCAGCCTGCGGTCGACACCAAGCTGTTCGATGACGAAGAGGGGGTGGGACAAGCCGAGCGCAGCAGGGTCGCGCAGGGAGGGATGGACCGGGTCGGCGCTAGGAAGAGAGTCGAGGCTGGGCGTGAGGGCGTCTGCACCATCGCCTTCTGCACCTGAGCCCGCACCGTTGTCGCCACTCTCCTCATCGGCTTCGGTCGACTCGTGTGTGTGCACCTGGATTTGCGCAGTTGGTGCGGATAAGCCGGTAAACAGCAGCGCGAGCTCGTCTGCCGGAACGGGGACTTCAGCAAGATAAGGTAGAAATGAGAGATAGTCACGCAACCAAGTTCGAAAAAGTACACGCGTGTGCCGTCGCCGCGGATGTAGAAGTTGTCATCGAGTAACCGACCGGCCTTGAAGCGCAGCTGGGTGAGGTCGTACCGTCCGTAGTCGCGCATGAGGACGAGCCCACCGGGTTTCAGTATCTAAATACGTGAAGTGTGAAAAACGAGTTAGTTATTAATACAAGCGATGGTCGGACCTGCGCGATGTTGGATATGGCACGCGGCCATTCGGACGGGTGTAGGGCACTGAGCACAAACACGAGGACGAGAATGTCGGCAGAGCGTGGCGCAAGACCGGGAGGTGGTGCGGCGGAGGATAAGTCCCAAACCGAGGCGGTGATCGTCCCGCAGGGTGGGGATGTGTACAGCGTATTGTGCTTCGAGTAGATGAGACGGAGGACCAAAAAGAGCGAACGGAGAAACCCACCTGCACGAGCTTTATGGCATGAGATGAATAGTCGAACGCATGTATGCGGAGCTCAGAATTGCGATTTTGTTCTAGGAGCGGGAATATGGCGTTTCCGGCGCCTGTATGAAGATTGGTGGCGGTCAGGCAGCGACTTATTATAAGCGGTGGTCCACATACCACATCCGACTTCGACGACAGTGCAGGGTCCCGCCTGCACAGGGCGTACGTCACGGTTATGGTGAAGGAAGGACGGACGAGCGCACCGATAACTCGGCAGCGGCGACGAGCTCCGGGAACTCAAGATGTAACCTAATCGCGGATTGAACAACCACGGGTTGCATAACGTAAGTGAATGCAATGCTGCACGCACCACTTGCGATTCTTGAAGAAGTTTGAAGCGTTTGCCTTGTAGAAGTTATCCCTGGTGAATCGGTGAGTGGGAGGAATGGTGGAAGGTGTAGGGTATGGACCAATGTTTTGCGGGCTTGGCGTTGTACTTTTGCTTGTCGACGTGTGGGACTGGAGCAGCTTGCTGGCGAGCCAACGAGGCAGCTATGGTAGCATGCTGGTCTGGGGGAGACGGGACGTGATCCCAAGCATTCTGAGACCAGACATCGGCGGTGTCGGTGAGGAGCCTGTGTTTAGATGAATACTCCGAGGGGGGTAGAGAGAGAAGGACTTTCCTGGAACCGAAGGGGGGGTTTACTGTGGCGATGTTGTGCACTGATGAAGTGAACTTTGACATTAAGATTAGAAAATAGAAATAATTATGTTATCAGAATAAGAGGAGGCAGCATCTGGATCCCATCCTCACCACGATGCCGCCAACGACGGTTGCTTCCTCATCATCCCCCCGGGAGACGCTGACCTCCAAGAGCTGTACAATCAAGTTCTCAGCGCCTTCGCAGAAGAGTCGAGTCCTTCCAAGTTTTCCCCAACATTCTCGCCTAATAGCGTCGATCACGATCCTCCTTACAGTCAGCATAGCGACGAACCTGTGAGCTCATATATCTCGACAAGGCCGCACACTCAATCCCGCGGTAAGCCTCCCTCCCTCTCTCTCCGTCCCCATTCCTCACTCTTTTCGCACAAGCCTCCGCCAGCCCCAGAGACAATAACCGTCCCCTCCCTTCACCGACAACGTATCCCACCTCTCCTACTCAGGGCAAGGGCCCCCGCCCTCTCCCAAGACTCCCTGGCGCCTCTCCCACCTCTCCCTCCGCTTACCCCTCACACATGCCTGAACCCCGACCCTTCTTCCATGATCCCAATCCCCCGGCTTCTGCGCCCAAGCCCGCAGCCGAGCAGTGCGTGCTTCCCCCCCTCTAATTTCTCTTATCTTTATTGCGTATCGCTGCAGACCTCGACGACAGTATACATCCGAGCCCTTGGGGAACGGCACTCCCGCACCCCCTGCAGAGCGCCCTCCGCGCGGCCTACCTTCAGATCCACGGCCTTGCAACATACCACCCGCAGCACTGCGTCCGGGGAGCAGTAGCAGTCTAGATGCGCGATCATCGTCCCCTGCAGCCGGACACTCGCGGGGAGCGAGTTCAGTCCAGTATACTATGCCCGTTCCCGATGCATCTGTTGGATCGTACGGCCAACAGTGGAGTGCATCGCCCGTTGGAAGGGTATTCAGCAACGGCGTTCAGACCGCCGGCAGCGCCGCGCAAAGGCAGATGTCTCACCGACCCCCGGGCGCTTCTGCACCCCGGATACCTGGCTACGACTCCCGAGAAGATTCTTCCGGCGCATCACCATCAATCGACCACCATTCGTCCTTGACCAATACTCCTACCTCTTACTTCTCTCCCGACGCTACCTACTCATCCCAGTTCAACATGTCTAGCATACCCCCGCCGCCACCGCTTTCCCACGCCCCCGCACCTTCCCGTCCAAAGACCCTCGATCGTGACTCTTCTGATGACATCCTTGCCGCCGGGTCTCTAGGGTTTGCCCGTCCGCTCTCACACAGTGAGTGTTCTCATTTCCTCTCTCTAGATATCGGCAGGCCTCAATGGACCGTCGTTACCTTGCAGTTTCCAGCAGCGAGCATCCGCTGCGATCAACCAGCACCGTTTCGACTTCTTCTAGTACACAGATGAGCCTGGAGCGTAACATCACCGCATCGACTGTCGCAACCGTGTCCACCGCGGCAACAACGCACAGCGGCAACAGCAGGGATAAGGACACGATCGTGGAACGCACTCCCGTCGACCGTTCAGAGTCATACGGCAATAAGTTCCGCGAGGTTGGGCCCAGCCCCACTCCACTGAGCGAACGTCAGCCATCTGAGACTGCTCGATCCGTGGCGACTGCGCGTTCGCACCTGGCCACGGAGATTAGACGGCTCAAAAGCCAGGAAGCTAGAGAAGACGCGGCGTATTCATACGGAGATGACGACTATTACGACGAGGACGACGACTACTACTCGGACGAGGAGAGTCTCGACTCCTTTGTCAACTTTTCGCTACTCAGTAACATTGCGGTGTGGATGCGTGACCAGGTGCCACGCGGGACACATGTGAAGGGAAGTATCCCATACCCGCGGGCATTTACGGGAAAGGATATCGTAGTATGTACTTTTTTTTTCGCCCTTTCTATGTACCACTTTTGACTAAATATATTTCCATGCTAGTCCACACTCCAGTCGCGCATCGTCTCCGAGCTACTCATCAGCCAAGGTGTCGCAACGAACAATCGTGCGATCGCACTGCAAGTTGCGCGCAGCCTCCAGCAGCAACTTTTCTTCTACGAAGTCGAGTGGGGCGGGCGTGTCCTTCAGGATGGCGTCGAGGACGTATACATGTTCCTTGACGACCAGGAGGGCGGTGCTGATGCTCCACGCGACCGCGAGGAACTTCCGACGAGCGTGATCACTTTATTAACTCGGTGTTACTCGCCTAGCTGCTCCGACGCTCAACCGTGCTATTCGTTTGCATGTCCGCGCCGTTTAAGGGTGGGTGATATTGATTTTCGCGAATCTCACCTTACGTGCTCTAGGCGGACCCGATCGTCGCGGAGGAGACGCCTTCGCCCGTGCCGGTCTCACTGGATGAAGACTGGGCCACTCACGTAGACCCTGCTGTGTTGTCCGCGCTTCCCGACAGCGAAATAACTCGCCAGACGGTCATACACAAGCTTATCACCAAAGAGGCCCAGTATCTCAAGGATCTCGATGTCATCGAATCTGTACGAATTTTTTGGTGCATCTTTGCCAGGATGAGCCAGCTTACGGTCTTGCGTCGTATAAACAGGTTTTCATTCGGCCACTACGCAATGCGAACCCATCTGTGATACCTTCCAGTGATCTCGACGGGTTCATAGATGATGTCTTCGGAAACTTCTACGATGTCCGCCGCGCGAATCGCCAACTCCTAGAAGTGCTCAACGTGCGCCAGCGTGAACAGTCGCTTGTCATCCAGCGCGTGGGTGACATCTTCCTTGAGATCGCGACAGAGTTTCGGATCGTGTACCCTATCTACGTCGGCAATTTGCCACTCGCGGAAAAGCGATTAAAAGAAGAAAGCGAGTCAAACTCCGAGCTCCGGCTGTTCCTAGAGGTGCGCCGCGCTGTATCCCCATTT
The DNA here is from genome assembly GCA_015025155.1 of Lactarius quietus. NCBI lineage: Eukaryota > Fungi > Basidiomycota > Agaricomycetes > Russulales > Russulaceae > Lactarius > Lactarius quietus. The sequence continues at coordinate 155,757 of WITN01000010.1, forward strand.
ATCAGAAGATTCCTTAATGGGTAGTAGAATGCCAACCGCAACCCAGACGCGCGGAGGATGGAGCTTAAGGTTTTCCTGAATCGTCCGGCGGAGCACTTGCAACGGTACGAACATGTGCTAGAAGCCATCGCAAAAGAGACAGCCGAGGGCAATCCGGATGCGGACTTCCTGATGGAGGCTGTGCAATCATTTAAAAAGGTGCAGGCGGCGTGCGTTTTGCAGACATTCCAGCATGCGATGGGCAGAGGCCCAACAGGCTCGTTCGAATGGCATAACCTGGTCTCCGAAGATGTTAGAGCTGGTATAAGCAAGGGAGAGCAGAAGCGCCAAAAGTGAGTTGTCATCACCAGAGGTTATGGAACACTCTGACACCAAGTTTCGTAGCATCATTTTTGAGCTCATCAAAGGTGAGATGCAATATGTACGCGATTTGGAGAACATTGATGTTGTGAGTGACGCCATCGCTCGTCCGGCATATATTCTGTTTGACGTAGGTCACTCTGCAGATGTACGTGCAGCCGCTACGCGCGGCGGAACCATCTGTCATCCCCCGCGAGCGGTTGTCGGCCTTCATTATGGACGTCTTCCACAATTTTGGCGCGCTGCACGCACAACACCGCAAGCTGCTTGATCGCCTCCATGCAATCCAGCGTGATGAGCACCCGGTCATCAACAGTGTCACAGCTGCGATCTTCGACGCTGCGCTCAACTGGCGTGATGAGTACATGGAGTACATTACGAACTATCCCATCGCCGAGTATCGCATCGTCGACGAAATGGCAAACAATCCTGCCTTCAAGGAATTCGTTGTGGTGTGTATACAAACTGCGTTCATAACACATGTGCATATTAAATCCGCCATTTTTTTTACCTTAGCAATGCACGCGGCATCCAGATGCAAACCGTCTAGACATGAAGAACTTCGTGAACCGGCCGATCCCACGTCTCGCGCGATACGAGCTGCTGCTCAAGGGCATCAAGGACGCCAGTCCCGAAGGCCACGAGGATCATGATAGCATTCCGCAGGTCATCGAGGTAACCAAGTCGCTACTGAGGGAAACACAACCGGGAGTCGCATCTGCGGAGCAAAAAGTCGAGCTTTGGCGGTACAACGCCAATTTAGTGTTCAAACCTGGGGAGGCCGTGGTAAGTACCGAACTAGTGGTGACCAAGTACCTATGAGACTCATGTTTCGTGTGCCCGCAGGACATGGACCTATTAGCTGAGAATCGCTCACTCATACACGCCGGAAAACTCTTACGCCAGCCGGATACTGGCTTCGAATGGAGTGGGTGGAGTGAGCTGTTCGTTCTGCTATTCGACAACTATTGTAAGTCTAGTAGACGGGCAGTATGGCGATCTCGTTTTTTGACTATGGTGGCGTACAGTGGTCTTGACAAAACCAAAGGAGAAAGATGGCATCACAAAGTACAACGTTAACCGCCGAGTATGGTTCCTTGCCTTTCCTTCGCACGTTTCCCAAGACTGACTCTTATAATTTAGCCAATTCCTTTAGATCTGTTGACACTCGCAAACTTCACCGATCCTCCTGCGCAGCGCGGAACTGGACTGCTACGCGGCTTCGGTGGCAACAAGGGAGGCGACGCACAGGCAAACACACCCGGTCTCACCCCTGATGCGGCAACTGACTCGCGCGTCGTGTTTCCATGCACTATTCTGCACACCGGCCGGCTCGGGGGGCTGTATACTGTATACGCCGAATCTTCACAAGCGCGCACGGAATGGAAGGAGAAACTTGAGGAGGCAATTGGCTTACGCAAGGTGGTGCAGGAGTCGAACAAGGTTTTCGAAGTTGAGACGCTCAGCTCGGACACATTCGTCGTCCCATCGATGCTTTCGCCGCCGACAAACCAATCATGGAATTCAGAGAGCTCGTTCACGGGAAAGGTCACTTGTTCCGTCCCATTCAGTAAGCAGAACGACTTGAAAGTCGTATATCGAGAGCCTGATCTTTTTGTTCTTACAGCTACTGCGGATAAGCGTGCTCTCGTAGCAGTTGGTTGTGCGGAAGGTGTTTGGATTGGGTTCCGTCACGATTCCAGATGTGAGATCGCGTTACAAAATGTCCAAAACTGTTACTCATCCGACATGCAGCCATGCGTAGGGTGCTGCACCTGAAGATGGTCACACAATGTGCGATGCTCGAAGATTTCGGGATCTTCCTCGTGCTAGCCGACAAAGTAAGTTGCTTTCGCATACCGTATATGATCTGATTGACCCTTGGTTATTAGTCGCTATTCGCGTACCACATCGAAGCACTTGTACCCACATCCCCACAGAGCGCGAACACTACGCAGACACCGCAGAAGCTCAATGGATCAAAAGACGTACATTTCTTCAGCGTTGGGAGTCTCGGTGGGCGGACCCTCGTGATCTACATGAAGAAAAAAGGGGTAGGGTTGCTGTTCTGTTATATCCGCTCCCACGTAGATCTCACAGGGTCGACCAGTTGGACAGCGTCTTCCGCGTTCTTGAACCTGTTGTTGGCAAAATAAACGAGAAGGCTAAGGCTCCAGTGTTTCTCAGTTCTCGATTTGGTCTGCGGCAACCCCGCTCGGAGTGGTTCCGTATCTACAGGGTACGTATGTCCCCTTTCCATAGCCAGGCGAAATAATTAACGCTGTTTGACAGGATTTCTTCCTACCATCCGAGTCGTATGATCTTATCTTCTTGAAAGCCAGGATCGCCATCCTCTGTACGAAGGGCTTTGAGATCATGGACCTTTCTGAGTTAGTCTTCATCATGTCCTTTACCTTGTCTCCGACGTCTGACATGTGAGGCGTGTAGCTTCAAGAGTGTCACGATCCCACAACGTGACGATCCGCGCCATGAGAAACTTGCCAAGCGTTGTGAATCATGTCGGCCAATGGGGATGTTCCGCTCTAGTGAAAACGAATTCCTCCTTTGCTACGACGGTAATATTCAGTTCGGGTGCTCCCTCCATCCGTAAACTGACCATCCTTCGCAGAATTCGGGTTGTATGTCAACCGGCACGGCGACCCGAGTCGTACCAAGGGCGCGATCGAATGGGAAGGCACAGCGGAGCACGTCGCATGGCACCCGCCATACGTACTCATCTTCGACTCTCGCTTCATCGAAGTGCGCCACATAGAAACCGGCCGGCTGTGCCAGATCATCCCCGGAAACGACCTGCGATGCATCTGGGATGGGCGCGGGGGGTCGGCGCCACCGATCGCGCCAGGTCCCGGTGGGACATGGGAGGAAGCGCCGTCGCAAGAAGCACGCGTGCACGGCGTCATGCGCGCAGACGACTCGCCGCAGGGCCGCGGGTCGAACAACGGGCGCGGGGTCGAGCAGCACGTATTTGAGCTCATACCCACCGTCCCGCTCTTCCTCCCCGAAAAGTTCTCGTCGCCCACGCAGCACTCGTCGTTTGTGCACCCGTCGCTCAACGGCTCTCCATGAACTACTATCCATCTCCAAAAGTGAAATGACCTTTGACGAACTGTGACGTGTAAAAATAAACCGATCGGGCTCCTACTTTACTATTCAAGCAACCCATTTATCACCTTCCTTCCCGACCTTCCTCCTTCATACCCCGCTGGGCGCCCTTGGGTTGCTTTCATTATGACCTGTACTTCACATTTTCACGTTCGTGGATCGTTGTTCATTACGTTCATTGTTCATATACGATATGTATGCCAACAAAGTGTTATTTTTGTGTCTTTGGAAATTGAACTACGGATTCTGCCAAGACCAAAGTTCGTATCATGGTGCCACCACATGATCGTGACGACGTAACTCGCCTTCGACATATATGATCTGAACCCACACGACTGCTGCGTAATTGACTGTTTGCATCCCAGGCCGGCGGTTCTTACTGTATGGTCTGACACATCTTGCAACGCCTCAGTTTTCTCATCATATTTTTGACTATATCAGCTCCACAGCCGCCCTGCCACCTGAATCTGGCACCGTCCCTAGTGAGGGATACAGCGCCATATTCTTATGATATAGTCCTGAGCGAAGACGGTTAGGACCGGTAAAAAGCGGGCTGGATGTTACTGTAACGTCCTATAGGCTCTCACCAAGGGGCTAACAATTGTTCCGGCAAATATTTTCACTGCTATTTTGATCGCACCATTGATAGACACAGAGATCATACAACAATGATTGAGTGAATGAATTGTACCTTATCACGATCCCGACGTCGCTAATGATGGCTCTGCAGCATTCGAGTTTCCATCTGTCCGGGATGAGGCTGTTTATCCCCGTTTCCCATTTCTGGAGGTAAGTCCGATCAGCCCTACAATTACCGAGAAGAACTGTTGATGGGCAAATTTGATGGGCAAATTATACTTGAAATTAGGTCCTTGTGTGCGGGAAGTGAACCCCAGTCGTCTTGACCATATCTGTGTTTGGGAGGGTAACGCTGCGATGAGCGTTACTAGCACAATCGCACTAGTAGCATGAATGGACACTGTAAGCGATGTTCGTGATCTGTATGGCACTGATTTACCACCCACTGGCAATAAACTGCTTCGTTCTTGTCACCTGGTGCAGTCCAGCTGGGGTCGCTCTCGCAAAATTCCGAGCGTCTGAGGCGGCTCCGCCGGCCCGTCAATCTTTGTGCGAAATGACATCATGCATGCAATGCGATGATAGTTCACACATTACAATCGAAGAGTCAATGCCCGCCTAGCTCAATCGGATAGAGCGTCAGACTCTTAGGCGGGTTTCATAACACCACTGTGATCTGAAGGCTGCGAGTTCGACCCTCGCGGTGGGCTACTAGTTTTTGCACCTTCTGAAACTTGAATGCCACCCCAAAACGTTAATCAGGCTACCATTTGAATATCCAGTACTCTGCACGCTTCCGGGATACAAGGGGTCCCAATATAGCCTCTCTAAGTCTCACGTGGACTGAATGCGCCGCTTTTCTCGTTGAGACAGTCAAAGCTTCAATAACGCAATAACGACAGTACTTCATATTGTGTTGGTGAGTGGAATTCAAATCCGCCCTAGGCCATCTCGGTGACCTCGCATGCCACTGTACATATGTATTGCTGCATATGTGATTGAAATTCGTGACATGTTGCACGGTTATATTTACTGTAAGTCGGAAGGCGTACTCATAAAAACCCTCCTAGGTTCATCGCAATCGCCCGCTCGTCCAAGCTGGTGAGGATTTTTGGGGCTTTGCCCAGATACTTCAAGGTGTCACTACGACAGATACTCACTCGTAGAAAACTAGAAGGGCCACAAAGCCTGTATCTAATCGTGATAACGCGACGCTTCGTCAATGGGGGATGAGACGCTCAATGATGAGCCTTCTTCGCCCTATCGATATGCGCGCGCAATCGTTTCTGCTTCTCCCGCAAGGACTGCTTCTTTTTGCCTCTGACGCCCTTGCTGCCCATTATCATCATTATCGGCTTGTTACGCGCTTTCTCGCGGTTCGTCGAGCTGCTCGGCATCTCCTTGTTGCGCTTGCCTTTCAACGAGCCAAACTTTTCCCGACCTTCGCGGCCGCGCGCTATCGATGCCATGCGCTCCTCGTAGTCCGCCTTCGCTTTCTTGCGTGGACCGAGAATGTCGTTTTCTGAGACGAAAGTTGGGGCGTCACCCGCGCCTGAAGATGCCGCCTTTTTGGCGGTTTGGAGAGACACAAGTTTGCGTTTTGCAGCAGAACCGCCCCCGCTTTCAACTGCTTTGGTGGCAGCTCGCATTCGCAAGTCGTCGATTAATGCGAAATCGGCCGGGGTAAGAATCTGCATGAAAAGATGTGCGTCGAATAATCGGAGATGGCAAGATTAAACAAACCTTCGTCGTCGCGAGCGTTGAGGTGCGGTTTGCATCAGTAGAAGGCGCTTCATTTGCTGAGGGCTTCTCATTGCTCCTTTTATCCTCGTCCTCGCTGTCGCTGATATCGAGACGATCCCCACCATCACTCTCGACATCGATCCACCGGCCTGAGCCTGACGAGTCATCCGACGACTCCGACTCTAGTTCCCATCCCTCCCAGGCGTTCTCGTCGTCTTCCTCTCCATCGCTAGGTGACTCGTCTTCCCCACGCATGGTCTTTAAATGATCCTCGAGGAGCTATCCCATAGATCATTCCGCTTGGCCTCAAAACGAGACATGCACGAGAATGACATACCACAAGGCCTTCAATATCGACCGCAGGTTTCTCCACGTGTCCAAATGGATCAGGCTGAGTACCCTGGGCCAAACCCATGCTGGCGGTCTTTCCCCTCTCGCGTCGCTTGAGCATGCCGGGATTGACCTCGCGGTACAGCTGTAACAAGCCACGCGCTGCGCTCATGACCGCTTTATCCCTGCTCTTCCCATAGGCAATGAGGTCACCAAGTAGATCTTCCTCCATTGCCCATGGTTGGCGGCGACATATTTCTCTAATCGCATTGAGACCAGCGGCCACCACCTCCGGTCCGACACCAGGATGTACAAATTCGTGAGCCAATTTGCGAATCGCAGGGGTAAGTACGTCTGGCGGTGTAAGCGCATGCACAGATTGTGCGAGCACAGCGAGAATTGCCGGTGCACGCAACTGGTGGTGTGTGAGGTATTTGAGCACGTATGTATAGAAACTAAGGATGGTCAGTTGGTGTAGTGAGGTAACGCGGGCCAAGAGTTGCATGATGAGTATTTTGTGGTCGAGGGAAAAACGAGCGTCATATTTTTGCAATAGGTCGTATAGTTTTTCGCCAAACGATTGAGGATCGTGCAATAGCTGGATGGCTGGAAAATTTGGCGTGGTTCCAGCATCTTTGCGTTTGCGTTTCTAAGGACAGGTATTCAGCCAAGTTAAAGATGAGTTACAGTCACTGTACTTTCGACGCAGTCTTGAGCATCTTACGCATTTTTTTGTCGCCGCTGCGAGTCTTTTTTTTGACTTCACGTTTGTGCTCGAGTGATTTGACATCAACAGTCTGGAACAGGTCACGTTAGCAAACATCTTGTTATTGAGCTATTGAACCCACATCATCTTCACTCTCGTCTTCACTGTCCTCGGATTCTTCGTCACCGCCAAGGAAGAAGTGCAGAGATGCACTCTGAACTTTGGTGACAGGGTGAAAGCATCCCAACGCAACAATGGCGACAGATTTGGCGTCATCCCTGTATTCGTTTCAGTTATAGATATCAGCGTTACGCTGCCAAAAATAACTTGAACGAACCATACGCCTTTTTTCCAGAGCTCTTTTGTCAACACGACTGCCCACATGGCTTCACCGCCGCTATCTGACGAACGCTCCGCGCCTAAATTCAAGTTACCCCTTACTTTGCCCTTGTCCCCCAGCACCGTGCCGCCCATTCCACGCTCAATCATTCCGAATAGCATGGCTTGCACGGCGCGATTAAGTTTGTGATTCTTTGTGCGCTGGTTGGCTGTCTTTATGTCTGTGAGAATTGTTCTGCGGATGACTGCGCGCAAGGAAGAGGACGTCGTTCTAGGAAGAAGGGGGAATAAAGTTTTTAAGAGCCTGATCAACTGTCATTCAGCTCTGTTTAGAGAAAATAAACACAGTTCTCCTTACTCAGGGGACGTGATGACGCCTTTATTCTTAAGCATAACCAAGTTCTGTATGAGGCTGTGACGAATATCCGGAGACAGCGATCCATAGCTTTCGAGTAGTAAGGAGGACAAGTGGGATGGAAATTCCGAAGTCTCAGTGGGATAGAACTGCGCTACCTGATAAAGACTTCGATGAAGTTTCCCGCATACATGGACAAATTCCCTACTTGTGAGATGAAAGTGACCAACTCCCGAAAATGAGTGGTTTGGTCGGCAGGATTAATCTGGAAAATTTGACGTATAGAACTGTAATGATTCCATTGCTGCAAAAATTCCTCTTTGTACGAGACCGGATCACGCTTTATGAGATTCTGAAGCTGGGGGAGGTTGGAAGTGCGAAGAATTCCGCGTACCATGATGGATGGTAGTGCAGATTACAACGGCCAACTCGGCCCGCCAAGCCTAGTGTCATGTCAATCAGTGTCTTACTGCAATTTATTCTTTTTCATCCACCAGTTCAGACGGTTCACTGAAAGTCTTGGTCAAATCTGAGCTGAAGTCTAACTCGCTCATCTGTGTTGAAGATGTCGCTCAAGCTGCCACCTTGATGCGAGCACACGTCGTCTCGAGTCTACGCGGCTAGTATACCTCTTGCAGCCGTCAAGCCTTCCCTCGTCGCGATGCGTAGGGAACAGCACCCTACTTTCATATTAATGACCAAACAAGGTCTTATTACGATTTGTAAGCTGAGGCCAGCCTGAAAGTGTGGGAGCTTCAGGAGCCTCACTTGCACCTTACCCTCACACATTGTTCTCGCACACAATTCATCACCTTCACGTGGTACGGCCTTCTCCCACATCCACAGGTCAATATCGAAAAGACTGGTGCCAGCCCAAGTCCAACTTCCACCTCCTCATCTTCGCCTTCCTCACTAGATGGACCCAGCATCCTAGGCCATACTGACCGACTGGACGACTCTGAGATATCCGATTCGAAGATCTCGTCAGTTACCCTATGCCCCTTTTCGGTCGCTTTGCTAACCTTCAGACAAGATAGTTCAAATCTTATTGCGATCAGAGCCGTCTTCTACTTCATGTAGGAATCGGTTGAAGTCATCGGCATCGCTGTTATATCGCGATGGATTCAGCTTCTTGAAACCCCCGCCTCATCGTGCGGTCTATGTTGTGGGTTTCCTGGTCCAGTGTTGTACCTTTTCTTGGCAATTGGCTCTCATATCCGTATGGTGTGATAGCGAGATGCGCTCGCGGTTCAAAGCTCGAGGCCCGCCAGTTTCATGCGACAACAAAGTTTCTTTGAATATAGACCGGCATCGCTTGCCAATGGTACTTGGGCTGGGTCGTGACGATCCCTACCAGTGTGGTGCAAGTACCTGTGTTGAGCCAACGGACTATGCACCTTATTACCGACTCTTCACCCTTCTTCACCTTCTTAACATATATCAACTTTCCATCTATTCTATATTTCGCCATTTCACCCGACGCACTCAATCAATACTCGGTGACCCTCCCTTTACGTGTCTCTGGTCCCCCAACTCGCCTCTCCCCGCTTCCATGCCTTGGCTTGCCAGCACACGCTACCACATGGTGTCCTCCGTCACATGCATTCATTTATTGTGATTGTTTCCCATTCGGTTTTTCCTATCAGAAAACACTTGAAGTTTTTTTAAAAGCAACAATCTTCTTACCCAGGACCAATTACTCCGGATAATCACATGCTGCAGCAACACCCAAATCCCCCCAACTGACCCGCGTGCGCACCTACTCGGTGGTTCCACGTGTAATGCATTGACCAACATCCCGCTTTACTCCAGGCAAACGCGAGTTTTTCTGGACTACTGAGAAGCACATAAAAGGGCTGTTCACAAGGGACTTATGTCCTTCAGTGCACTTCTGGGCTCTGCAAAACATTCTTATAACTACTCCCGCACCTCTTCTTACCATTCGTCTTCCTCCATCTCTTTCACGATAATGCTTACATTTACCATCCATCTCGTCTCCGTCATCGTGGTCGCATATCACCTGTTTAGCCATGTCGCCTGTATCCCAGTTGACGACATACACTCGTCAAGAAACGCACCTCTGGTCGAACTTGAGACAAGCGCAACAAGCGCAACACCTGCTGCATCCCATTGGGTCATATACAGTGACCAGTGGGTTGGCGGTGAGAACGGACCTCCCCATCCGTCTGCTGTCAAAGTATGTGTACAACCAGTAGTTGCGGTTCGGCACCGCACTTTTCTGATATCACTACGCAGGGTTTCAATACTTTGTGAGTCCCCCGAACAAGCAACGTGTATTGGGGGTGTGTCTAACACGTGTTGTGAAGTATTCTCTCATTCTTGATGACCACCGGGGCTGTTGATCAGGCGCTCGAATGGCAAACCCTGCCGGCGTGTGACCGATCGGCCATCAAGTCTCAGTATGCCGCTGCTGGCATCAAGCTCCTCGTGTCCGCGTTTGGGGCGACTGACGCCCCAACTACTGCGGGTTGCGATCCTACTGCTCTTGCCAATACTATGGCTGCTTGGGTGCAAACATATGATTTGGACGGAATTGATGTTGACTATGAAGATTTTAAGGCATTCGATGGCTCTGGCAGTTCGGCTGTGACCTGGATCAGTACCTTCACAAAGCAGCTGCGCGTGCATTTGCCACAGGGATCTTATATCCTAACCCATGCACGTGTGTTATTTCTGTTATTTTTCAAGAGTCTCAGGAGTGACCGCCTATCACCAGCTGTTGCACCGTGGTTCCAGTCTGGTGCGTGGTCAGGCGGTGGTTACCTTGCCGTCGACCAGGCTGTCGGAAGCCTCATTGATTGGGTGCGTGGTGTGTTCATCTAATTTAAATATGACGAAACCTTACCTGGATTCACGATGCTGCAGTACAACGTGCAGGTTATTGCTTGAGCATATATACACGCTTCTTGATATTGACAATCTACCTTCCTTCAACTAGTTCTACAACCGTAGGTTTCACTCTATCTGCAGAGGATTGATGTTATGGTTCTGATACAATTTCGATCAGAGGGTAGCTCCATGTATGGAACGTGCACCAGCCTACTTACTAAGTCCGGTGGTGCATACCCTGGCTCTTCGGTCTTTGAAATCAACGCGAGCGGCGTTTCTCTCAGCAAAATTGTCATTGGGAAACCAGCTATCCAAGGTGACTCCGCCAGTGGATACATGTCCCCCAGTGCGCTATCGAGCTGTCTCGTCACAGCCATGAACAAGGGCTGGAGTGAGTGTAGTAACTCGTTTATTTATTGTCACTACTCATTGGTTTCGCATCCATCGCAGGCGCAGGTGTCATGACTTGGGAGGTGAATATCTTCTTTGCCTTTCCATGCCCCACGCTGAGATGTGTACCATTCAGTTCCCTGACGCCGAAGCCTCGTGGATTTCCACAGTCCGTTCGCAAGCCTTCGCATAGATCCCGAGTTGGGAAGAACAGCAATCACACTTCAATTTTATATTTAACTTCGCACGAAAATCCGGAGCTTTGGCGGGCACTTGTAAGCTTTTGTTGTATTCGTGGAGCTAAGTATTTTTGGGAATGTAATATCATTATATGTTGCTTCGGTTCATCTTGGGGGGAAGCAAGTCGTTGTTGCATTGTGTCAGGCCATCGTGCCAGGCCTGTGCAAGGTCACGGTCAGGCCTTTGCTCGATCGTTCTACAGTATATTGTGTGTTTGCTTTGCAAAGCTTTGAGTTCAAAGTTACAATCTCGCGTTCCAGAACAATGAGCTTCCGAGATCGTCCCTTCACGAGTCAGTGAGAACACCTGTCAAATTTCGCCGAGTTGAAATGAACAGACCTACTCCCAATTCTGGAACTTTATCCTGACAAAATTATTATTTGAAGGTAATACTTTCAAAAGAAAAAAAGAAAGTAGCAGCACCTCGTTTCGATCGAGGGACCTCAGGGTGACCAATTTATGGGCCCTGCGCGCTATACCAGCTGCGCCATGCTGCTTCAGGAACGTGACGCAACATTGTATTGTTGTTTGTGTCAGCGACATGCGGAGTTAGTGTTAGTCAGTCCGGATTGCGAGTCATCACTCCTTGTTCCCAACCAACCAAGATGGCTACACCAGAGGCCGCTTTGAAGCTCGAAATCGCTCGTCTTACAGGTCCGTCCACTTCCACACTTGTATTGTTATCTTAATGGAAGTTCTAGGTGCAATCAATCGCCATCGATCCGGAGAGGTTCGCCCCCCGCACTCGCACACAACAACGCGCACTTCCTATGTCAATCCATCGTACAAGCCCCCGTCCTCGAAACTCGTTCGCCCCGCATCTCAAGCTTCTGGCCCCCCTCCAGCCTCAAGTACAAGTTCACTCCCAACAGTACGTCCCCCATCCGGCCCTGGTCCATCGCAGTCACAGCCCCGCGACGTGACCATTAATGGGGTCGTATTCGAGACCTCCAAACGCTCCCTCGTTCGCAAAGATAGTGCGTCCATATATCCTTTCAGTCGACTTCTTGCGCAACCATCGCCTCTAGTCAAGCCCTCCTCCAAGCCTCCCTCTTTTGGTCCTCGTCCCCGCGTGGAGTCGCAGTTCTCCCGCAACAAGTCTCAGGTGGGCTCAAGAGCTCGAGTTTACAAGCCCAAGGGTCCTCCACGGAGCCGCCTCAGGCTCGACAACACCCGCAGAGCATACCAGTCTGTTCATCGACGAAGCTCATATCTGCTTCCACTTGCTGACGATCTCTTATAGTTCACGCGGACCCACTTACAAGAAGAAGTATGTCGATAAGCCTTGTCCTAGGTTCACTACGACTGGTGCGCTCTTATCTAACTTGGATATCCTTACCTCCTCACCCCGGGTTCCGGTTCTTTTTAACCATTTCCACCCCTTGCGACAGGTTCCTGCAATCGTGGCCTCACATGCGCTTACAAGCACGACCCAGCCAAAATCGCAATATGTTGGCCCTATCTTCAAAACAACTGCCCGCACACCGCAGAGACCTGTGCTCTCTCGCATGAGTCGAATCCTCATCGCACGCCTCTCTGCGTGCACTTTGCGAATGCGGGCCGCTGCACACGCGCAAATTGTCTATACCCCCACGTACGCGTTGGGCGTCGTGAGGGCGTATGTCGTGACTTTGCTGTGCTCGGCTACTGTGAGGCAGGCATCGAATGCCCCAAGCAGCACGTTCGCGAGTGTCCTGACTTTGCTGAGAATGGGGTGTGCCCGAACAAGTTCTGCAAGCTCCCACATGTCATCCGCGCTAACCGTGCACGCAAGCCGGCTTCCACTGGTGTTCTTGCGGAAGCTGGCCCTGCATCCGCTTCTGTTGCTAATGATCTAGTTTCTGCTGTAGCTGCGCCAGCGACGACAGTAGAAGACGCTCAGGTAGGCGATGAGTATATCTCTCTTACCTTCAACGAGAGCGAGGAAGATGAAGAAAGTAGCGATGACAACGATGACGGTGACGATAGTGATGATGAGGAAGATGATGACCAGGAAGAAGGCGACAGCCCCAATCCAGGTGACGATGATATTGCTCAGGATTGATTTGACTCTATATCTCGCTGTCTTGTTTGTTTTGTCCCAGGCTTGTTGAGTTTGTGAATATATGCTTTCGGATTTGAATCGTGTGGACATCTGAGTCGCAGTGTCTGCCTCACTATTATTACAGAGCTAAATCCGTACTTGGCATGTCTTATCAACTGCGTCATCTCATAAGTTTCAACAAAGGACTCTCTGACACCCGCAATTTGGCATCTCTCAATAAACCAATCATGGAGGCATATGGTCATTGGTCTTTATGTGCATATTAAAAAAAAACTGAGGTAGAACTGAGAATGCTTTGGCGAAACACAGTTTTTATGCCTCCGTAATTTCACGCAAGCGGCGTATTGTGCTGAAAGGGCAGGGACGGGTTTATAAGCTCTACACAATTTCGAACAGAAAAGGCTAAGGTTGAGCGTACCTGCGCACCGTCGCAGCGGCTGTAGTGGACACGGTCCATGCACCGCCTGCAATGGTCTTCTTACATGCTTTGCACTTCCAGATGCCGACTGCCTGACGTTTCACGCTGTCCTGAATGAATGCAACGAATGTACGATCAGCATTCATGTGTGTCGTGGAAGTCGCGCGCTTGCCTTGCCGCAGAAGGTGCAGGTGTATCGCGCGTGTTGTGTGATTTCCATCTTGTAGGATCGAACAATAAGTCAGATTTCTCTCTAAACATGGTCGTTGTTGTTTTTCAGGAACCGCACCTTTTTAACCTGCTTTCTCAGGGAGGCACCATAGCGCTATCCGAGAAACTCGTCAGCCCTGGGGAGGCGTACAGTTTGCAGTGGCTTACCGTGCCGTACTTGCCAGTGACACCGACCTTGCGTGTACGTTTTGTCTACGAAGCAGCTCAGTGAGAGCTAAAGAATGGCGACTGAACGTATCCGCCTACCATCGTGTGGGGTCTTGAGAAAGTGTTGAATGTACTGATCGGGCTGGCAGCGAGTCTGTCGATAGTCGTGGGTATTATTGATAATCTTATGTACAGCTATTACAAAGCATGTCTCACGCTAGAAAACTACCTACTTCCCCGAAATCGCCGTACGGTGCCTACCAGCTCATTTTCAACGTCAGATAGACTCGTCTCCTTCCGCAAAACCTCCAGGTACACCATACCATCTGGCTCACGCCGCGCAACGTGCCAGTGTTGCGGACCCTGGGTCCGCGAGTATACTTCCGTGGCATCGCCATTACTGATGACCTTCAGTACCTGAATAAAAGCGAGGAGGAACTGCTCACGCGATCAATTGGCTCCCGTTGAATAGGTGCTCAGAGCGGGAAGAAAACTCTGCACTCGTAATTGTGGTACCTTCGCTCGTCACTATAACGAATTTATCTTTTGGCTGGAGAATCTTCGCCGCCGTGACAGGTGTTTCGGTGTTGCTAGCTTCGTCGTGGTCTATCAACCCTTGTATGTTCGCCAAAAGCGCGGATGATGCCTGATACAGTGCGGTATTGTCTTCCTCTGGCGTCATATCTGTTGGCTCCAGAAAAGCGAGTGTGATTTTGTCTTTCTGCGACTAATTCCAGTCAGTTGCAACTACAAGTAGGATAACCCCTCACAATAATGTATAGCACTTGACGCTGTACAGTGACCAGGGGGTCGTCGTGAGCGAAATGGAGGGAGAATGACCGGAAAGACGGGGCGGGAGGAGGGACAGGAAGAGTGCCTTCAGATGACGACGGAGAGGGAGATGACACAAAATCTGGAGGATGCACGACCGGCGTAGATGGAGATGCTGGCGGTGACAATTCTTGTTCATCTTGCAGGGGTTGACATGCGCTCTGCAGTGTAGCATCTGCCGCAGGTGTTGTTACGTCTGTGGCCTCTGATGCCAATTCCGTAACTGGAACAGTCACCTCTTCGACGGTTTCTTCTCCATGAGGTTCGCTTATACCATCCGACATAGCCTCGTGTAAACTCTCTCTATCAACCTCTACCTCTATTCTCGCCTCAGTATCCGGAGGAACAGGTTCACCAGCGGCTTCGTCCTCCGCCGGCTCTGCATGTTGCTTCTCTAACCCGTTCTCAGCACCTTCAGGTTGGTGGTCCTGGAGTCCAGTCTTCTGCAGCGTCGCCTTGCTGAAGGTCAAGTATCCCGGCCAGTTCCACTTTCGCACGTCCATGCTCGCTCCAATGGCGACAAACGCCTGGCCTGTTGCCCCCATCGCCCCACGCGTTGCGTTCACGCTGCTCGCAAATATGTCTGTTCCCTGCTTGGGTAATGTAGGGGACGGTTCGCCTGACGAGGCGGGGGGAGGTGGCAGGATAATTCGTAGGCGCGAGCGGACGTAGAAAGGCAGCACGGAGGAAGGAGGGTTCGTCGCGAAGCTGGTGGAGGGGATCATATGGGGATGTGCGAGTATAAATGGCACACAGCCCTTCAAAGAGGGGTTGTCTAGAACAAAGTCATCCAATGCTAGACTGATGGACTTATGCAAGGGATGCAATGGCACGCCTTCTTGTGATCAATGATTTCAGTGCTACGAACGAGAAAGGGTAGAAAGAGCCGTCGGCAGACGCACCAAGGCAGTTGCCAAACTCCGAATCCTCCTGGATATCCCATCTCCATGCCCATATCGTGAAAAACCTCTCGAGCTGTAGCTCCAGTGCCTGTTGGCCTAGTGTCTTAAGGATAGACGTGAAGGATCCGTGTGTGAGCTATGGGTGATCATAACTTAGTCCCGCAGACGCAAGGCAGTGCCACCACGTACTTTGAACTCCTCGTACCCCCTCAAGATCTGCGTGCGCAGCGCGAGGTCATGCACCGAGCCGTCGTGATAGTCGTAAACGACACTGCTTTCCCCGTTCTTCCCCTTGTCAGCTGCCTTTGCCCCTGACTTGCCCTTGTCCTTGCTCTTCCCCTTATTCGTGGGGAGTGGGCGTGGCGTCTTTGCTAATTCAATACACTAAAACCTCCCTTTCGAATCAGCCATCTCACTTCCACGAAGAATTTGAATTACTCACTGCGTGGATCCAGAAGCCGGGTTCAGGTGAAACCATGAACATCCGCCGTGAATGTGAATGAACATTGTCGCACGTGTCATCGGAAACGAACAAGCTGCGGCGCGCATGTCCACGGTTTTAGTTTCACGAGTGCATATAGGAGATAATAGCGCACTCGGAGAAACTGATCAGGGCTTTGGCAAGGCCAACCTGCCTCAGCATCTTGTCGCGCGAGACGGCCCGTTCGCGCGATGTGTAGAAGAGTATATGCGCCTGCTCCTCAGCATCTTCGTCGTCGTCGCTTACTGGGCCACTAGGTCTAAGCAACGGGTTATAGATGGTCAGGTAGAGGAGGGCGGGCGGCAATCTGCTCATCTGCCCTTGTTGGTAGAAAGCAAGCCGCGGCGAGAGCAATTGGGGTGGACGGTGGATGATGTCAAATTACAATTGGGGTTTCCTAGCAATGGACAGGTTTCAAATATGTATGTGTTACTACTACTACCGGCGACTACCATTACACGGCCGTTAAGTACACTCTTATCGGTTCTCGTATCAGGTATTCCACGTTTCCATCCTATACTGCGTAGCTCGCGGAGAGGCTCGTGTAGAATCCGCTTCTAGTTCATCATCTGAATCTATCTCCACCTCGTTCGACGACGTCGGCGACGCCTTCCCCAAATCAAACCGCTTTGAGGCGAGCACAAGCGGGTCCAATGAGTCCTCATCGACAGAATCAGCGAATGACGGCAACTCGCCATCACCCTCATCCAGTGGCGGAGGCGAGGTAGAGATAGTAGACGACGACTCCGATTGTGGCGTCGGCCAGCGGCCCGTATTTGTCCAACTGTGTGAGGGCTCCTTTTTCGCTGTCGCTGGGCCAGATACTATAGAACTAAGGCGACGGGTTCGTCGGGGGGCGTCGGAAGTTGTTCGTTGATGGACACGGGCATTGGCGTTTCCGATACACTACTTGGTTCTGAATTTAGTCGCGCAGCCTCGATTTTATTGTGGGTTTTACCCCCGAGAGGGCGGGATGTCCGGCGTTTATAGAACAACAAGTAAGCATCGGCGTTCTGAAAAGGTTTCAAATGAGTAAGCAGTACCATGTTTGGGGATCGGGCTTACCACAGCTGCCTCCGGCCGTGAAAGGGAGACGAACGAATCGTCGAATTGATACCACTGTCGAGTAACGTCGTTGAACGCATAGGCGCGGTAATGTCCGCCTCCAAGTCCGCCACGGTGCTCGTCTACGGCATAGAGGTCGTACAGCAACGGCTCGTCGAGATCTTCCGAGTCGATATCCATGCCCTGCTCCTGAAGCTGTTTTGCGATCTTGCCCTCCTGTACCATCTCCGTGAGGTCGAGCCCCTCAATTGGGAAGTCAACGAAGGCCTCAATTTTGTCGCGCAGCGCACGCGAACTCGAGAAGCGTTTGAGGTGCACGACGAGGACATCTGGCACACTCCACAAATCGAATTTCTTTGTCGCCTGCTGATGCTTCTGCATTTAGGGCAATACCAGGGGTCATCTTCCCCCAATTCTTCCTCCCTCGTAAACTCATCGAGGCAATCTTGAAGCGAGATACCCCGTTGACTCTTGGCAGTAGCAGCCTTGACCGCTTCGCTATACTCGGGATGTATGAACACCTCCCATGTATTGAATAACGCGTGCTGGAAGGGCTGGGGGCCAGAACCAAAGTAATATGCCTTCATATTCGGGTCAAACTCGAGGAAGAGCCCATCGTCTGGTAGGAGCAGTATAGGATCCTCGTTGCCCAATGTGGTCAGTTCGTCGCGGCGTATATCCCACGAATCAAAGCGCGAGCTGCTCAGACCATAGGCGACACCAGTCCCAAAGTCCTTGTGCCCCGACTGCACACGAAGGGTGAACGCGCCTGCTTTGACCCCGACTCGCCGCGGCTCTCCCGGAGAAGTCTCCGCGAAAATGTCACCAGAGTGAATTAATGGAGCGGCTGTAGAGGACTCGGCGGTCACCGGAGGAACCTCCTCGTCGTCTACGTAGAGGAGGTCCTTCTGATCGGCGATTTCACCCTCCTCTACTGGAACGACGTCTCCGTTTTCCTTGATCTCAGTCACTGCGTCTTTCGGGGGTGCCGGAATGTGTACTTCTTCCATTTCCATGTCAGGATCAGGTTCTTCGGGTGCCTCCCACGACCACAGGTCACGTGCATTCTCCGTCCAGCGCTGCAACTGTCCAACGACGACCTCCTTTATGCATATTGTACTGCGAGCCTCGTCCGGAGTAATTGCAACAACGAAGGGATACCCAAACAACGAAGGGCTCGGTCGGCTGAACGCGCTGGGTGTGATACGTGCGACCGCGGTGTCACATAAGAAGATAGGAATAATGAACGGATCTTCCGGCTTGCGTGTGAAGTTACGCGCTTGTTGAGCATGGCATGGTAACTCGTAGCATACAATCTTGTCATTCTCTGCCATTTCCCCACAGAGTTGCATATCATCGAGGTTTTTGTAGAAGCGATGTGAGAAGATCTCGAGGGTGAGGAGCTGCATAAATGTCAATTCAGTTGGGAAAAAAACAGTGGGACTAGAGTTTACATTGTCTGGGTTTGTGTTCATCCATCGACCGAGGAGCGCGCGGAGATCTCGGAAAGTGGCGTCACGACTAAGCTCTACAGGAATCTTCACGTGTGTTTTGTTCGTATCCCAAGGGATGTAATAGATCTCGTGCCTCCACTTCTTGTTGATCGGGAGTGGCAACGTGAGGTACATGAACGGATCAAAAGTGATCGAGACCTATGGTGGCGGAATCAGCACAAGAACCGAAGGTAGAGTCAATGCCCACACCTTCTTGCACTCCGGACATACCAGCGTGCTCTTGTACTGCCCCTGGAAAAGATCGACAATGACGCTGTCGTTCCGTTTCATATAACCTTCCCAGCTCGATTGTGCAAGCTTCACAAGTTCGAGGTTGCCGCCGCCATGCCAATCCGGTTTCTCGACATACGGTTTCTTAAGTACGCGATTGAGATCCTCGTGCAGTCCGTCCAGTAGAAATGCAACAAACTCCTGCGTGTCATGTTGCTGATACCCAGAGAATTGGGGGGCGAAACGCGACAATATCGACTTGAATTCACGTGGAGAGTAGGAAGAGCTCTGAGCAGTGTCCGACCAAATGCGCTGGAGTAGCGCACCAAAGGACTGCGCGATCTCTCCGTGCATACCGAGAGGGTTATCAGGATTTAGCTCCTGTGTGAACACCCCAGCTGTGATCCTCGTTTAGATAAGGACAGTAATGAAAAGGGAACGCATACTCAGGAAGTAGTCGGTCAGCTGAGGAGTGTGTGCGAGGCACTGAAGCGCAGAGTTCATGAAACAGGTGTTGCCTCTGCAAGACGTCAGTCCAGGGGCGCCTCGGGAACGAAGAACTTACAAATTCCCCAAACCAAGAGTACCCGGCTTAATCGACGTCTTCGGTCGTGTGGTAATCGCGGTGGATTTAGTCAATGCGGAAGAGCTAGATATACTCGATGACGAGGTTAACCCGTTCACTGTGAAGGTAGAACGGCTGAAGGAGGTGCTGCTACTTCCACCCACGCGGCTGAAGAAATCATTGTCTTGATCGAAGAGCGGGGGGGAGCATGATCCTCGGCTGTGACAGTGTCGTTCGTATTCACCATGTCGGCGTTGTCGGTAATCCATCTACCATTCTCCTTGAACTCCACGACGAATGCGTCACTCGCGCTGATGACATCGCCGATCAGCTTGTCGCCCGGGTCGATGATACGAGCCTCTGAGTGTGAGAGAGCGCCCGAGGGGTAATTTGTGCCAGTTGGCTCAGTGCCCAGGGTCACCTGCCAGATACGATGCTCCTCGGTACGATTAAACTTGGCCGAAAGATCACGGTGAAGCGCACTTGTTGTAGAAATGTAGGAGGTGGTAAAATAAAATTCTTTGTCCCCATGAACCATCCGATTGGCGGGTTCATCCGTTAAGAGGAAGTAACGGAAGCGTGGCGGATGGAGCTCTATGGATGATTCTGCTTGAATGCCACGGGTGATGACTCTTCTTTTAATGGGGTCTTGCTTTGGTGCGCCATATCTGCACTCAGTGTGTGAGCAGAACAGCTCTGAACGGTGCTGTAGCACGTACAGGTTGGTAAGCCAGTCCAAGACAGCCTCAGGAACACACTCAAAGTCGATGCCTTCGAAGATATTCTCTTTCAAACTCCCATCAATCTCGAGTAGAGGAGAGTTGTCGACAGGACCGAGATCTTCTTCTTTGACGCCCCCTTCTTTATCCACCTGACCGGTGGCAGCCTTCTCAAAACGTCTGTACCAAGACTTTGAGAGGGGTGCCCAGGTTGTACCCTCTACGAGCGGCAGGCCACGCATAGTTTCGACAGCGTGGAACCGAAGAAGGGTGAGAGAAGGGAGATCTTTGCGAAGTGAGTCATCGGGGGATGAATTGACTTGAGGTGGGTCTGGAAGAAGAGTTGTTTGGAGGACATCGGGTTCGCCCTGGGCATCCATGTAGGCGTCGATGTCGCTGGGAGTGGGATCAGATAAGGAAGGGGCAGTATCATCGAGACGCGTGCTGCGCGTGACGGGGGAAGACGCGGTTGGATCTTCGGACGCAGAACGTTTCCGGGAGGAAGCGGATGTCGATGATTCCATTGAGAGCGATCTGTAGCGTTTACGGCCCTCTGCGGTGGGCAAAAGAGTGGGTTGTGAAGGTACCGAGGAGTTTGACAAATTCTGCATTGCCAGGCGGGGAAATGTCTTGCGTGTCTCCTGAACCCCTCAATGTTACGGGGATCGTCTATCTTCCCACGCTCATCTCAGTTGAGCTCACTGTTACAGATGGGCGTACAGAGTGGGCCTTCCTCTTAGCCCACCTCTCACGTTTATTAATAGGATCATCAGCCAAGCACTTCTTGAACAACTCTGCTTCTCTCGTCGTAGAGTCACTCCAAGGACTATGTGCGATCAACCCAAAGCTGGGTCTTGATACTGCAAACAAAGGTTCGCCCATTCGTACTACTTGCCAAAGAATAAGTTAACATCTCTATTAGTCGTATTCCTCGCCGACCAAGACAAGTCCACAGTCGCACTCATTTGTGGCGGGGGTTCTGGTCATGAGCCATCTCATGCGGGCTTTGTTGGTAAGAACCGAGCTTCGATGTACTGCCATTGCCAGATACAGATGCGGGTTTTGACTAGGCAGCGGCATGTTGACGGGTAATAATGTCACTTTTGGCAGATGGCATTGACGTTCATTGACGTTAGCTGCTGTATGTGGTAACGTATTTGCCTCTCCTGGTCCCACCCAGGTACGCCGTGCAATCCAGCTCGTTGACAACGACAAGGGGTAAGATTAGCCAACAGTCTGGCCCTCTTTTCTATCGACTCATTACGGCTGTTTTGTAGAACCCTTATCATTGTCAAGTAAGCCGTATCCTACATTCTTCGCCATCTAGTATCAAACTACCACGAAGAAATTACACGGGAGACGTGCTCAACTTCGGTCTTGCAAAAGAGCAATTCGCTGCGCAACATCCATCTAAAGCAGATAAAGTCAAGTTCCTTGTTGTCGGAGATGACGTCGCCGTGGGTAAGACCCAAGGGAATATAGTGGGGCGCAGGTAGTGCGCTTTCTTGCACTATCTACCTTAAGTTGCTGATTTTAGCAGGGGCCTTGCTGGGACTGTCCTTGTGTATAAGATTGCAGGCGCGTTAGCCCAGACTGGCGCAAGCCTTGAGGAGGTTTATTCGGTGGCTGAATGGGTATCAAAAAATATTGCCACAGTCGGCGTCGGTTTGGAACACTGCCACGTAAGATCGCATCCATCTGACTCTGGACTTTCTATCCTCAGACTCTTCTCACAGGTACCTGGGACGGCCGCAGGTGAAACGCATCTGGGTTCTTCGGAAATCGAAATCGGAATGGGTATACACAACGAAGCTGGGGCCCATCGCGTCTCTCCTGTTCCTCCTCTAAATGAGCTCGTCCAAATTCTGCTCGACCTCCTCTTATCCCAGAGCGACCCAGAGAGGGGATTCCTTCCTACCCAGGGCTCGGGAAGAGACAACGTCGTACTTCTTGTCAACAATCTTGGTGGTGTGAGCGAGCTCGAACTTGCGGGAATCGCCCGAGAGGTTGTCTCTGCGTTGGCGGCCAGGGACGTGTTAGTGCAGAGGCTGATTAGCGGAACTTTCATGGTTTCTCATTCTACTTAATTGCACACGCATCTCCGCTGATGCGAACACATGCCAGACAAGTTTGAACATGCCCGGGTTTTCTCTCACCTTACTGCTTCTTCCGTCTTCCTCTGATTTTGCTCCACCGTCGGATGTTATACTCCGCTCGCTCGACGCCAGCACCTCTGCCCCTGGCTGGAAATGGAATTCTGGCGCTGCACCATCTGCGCCATCTGCGCCCCCGGCTGTCCTCCCATTGGAGCGTGACGCAGATCAAGGCCAAAGAGTGCGTGCACCGGATGTGAATGGATTCGAGCGCTCTGTGGAAAGGGCATGCAACGCCTTGGACAGGGCCGAGCCCGAAATTACAAAAATGGACACCGTTTCCGGTGACGGTGATTGTGGTCTGACGCTACAAACGGGCGCAAATGGTACGTCTCTGACCCCCACGAATCACTGGCTACGGCTCATTACGCCTTGGTGATGCAGCCGTGCTTGCGCTTGTCCGCGCAGGCTCGATCAGTGGTGCAGATGTCGTCGGCGCTCTCGTCGCCGTGTCTGAAGTGGCGGCCGAGAAAATGGGCGGCACCAGCGGCGCATTATACTCGTGAGTTCCTCCATCTCTCAGCGACGCCACATTTATCCGGTGGAATTATGTAGCATATTTTTTTCCGCTCTGGCGCAGGCACTGTCCTCGTCAGGCGCTGGCGTAGCAACTGCTGAAAACTGGTCTCGTGCCGTCTCTGCGGCACGTGAGCAACTGTACACATACACGCGGGCGCGCCCCCCATCCCGCACCCTCGTCGATCCCCTCGCCGCCTTCGCAGACGCGTTCTCTGCTAGCCCGTCGGACTTGGGAAATGCCGTAAGGAAGGCCGCGGAGGCTGCTGAGGCGACGAGGGACGCAGAGGCCCGCGTTGGTAGGAGCGCGTATCTCGAGGGAGGGCTGCTGAAGCGGGAGAGGGTGCCAGACCCAGGTGCTTGGGGCGTCAAAGTAATCCTGGAAGCATTGATAGGCGCTAACTCGGTATAAGGGCAGCGGATGCTCTACGTGTGAGCTCTAACTTTTTACTGTACTGTAAGTGGCCATGTATTGTACGATAGGGCGGTGGAGGCTGCTGAGGTTGTAGTTGTTGCTGTAGGACAAACTTGCGTTGAATTAACTCGTCTTTGAAGAAAAGAGTAGCTAGGATGGACGTGGATAACAGAAAAATAAAAAGATTCGATCTAATCCCGGACCAGTTGGCTGGCAATTCGATCTCTGATCCATGTGATATGCCATTTGAGTGGCATGTCGAGTTTTTCGTTTCTTTGGCCGGGCCCAGGACCGCTCTCCCTCGATGGACTCGTTATCTGCGACTGCATGCCATTCGGCTGTCGTGATTTCCGCCGGCTTCTGCTGCCACTTCATTTCGGACGTTGGGAGTCTGGAACTGGCACGGACAGCACAAAAAACATCACAATACCTCCATCAATACGCTGCAATGTCCTCGCACGCATATGGGACAAACTCCGTGGTTCACCTTACCCCTCTCTCCGCATGTCCTAGATCCACCCCTCGCCCCGTCGAGTTCTGGCTTGCTACAACAGAATGTTTACTGGGTACGAGTATTGTCTTCCGTTTAAAACACGATATTCGCCTCGGTTCTCGTCAAGCAAATGATTGATTGAAGGGTTGTCCTTCAATGTTAAGGCAGGCCAGCGCCAGCGCGAATGCAAATGTCAGCAGTCTTGGTTCCGAGTCAGGTCCTCGTTCACGGACGCGATGTTCCAGCTTTTCCGTGTCTTTCTCGTCATGCCCATCCTTGAGCTCATCAATTTCTTCCTTTTCCCTGTTGGCGCTACGATCTTCGTCATCTGTAGTTTACTTGACGTCTTCAGAAAGACACCGACTCGAGGCCGTCCCAGAGCACAGCCGCATCAGAACTTCCTTCTCATCCTCTAAAATCTGTGGATAGACATCGATTAGACATGCAGAGACTCGGAAGCGTTAGAGGCTTTGGGCAAAGGCGAGCGACAGTGGATCCGGGATAGGGTTGACAATGACAAAGGCTGGCGGAGAGCTAGCACACAGTCTAATGTAGCAGTGACGACTCATTGGAACAAAGTGAAGCGTGTGATACCTCGAGTCGAACTGTGTGCTAGGGGCCAACTGGTTGCGTCGAAGGTCCTCACTCATTTGATTTGTTAGTCAACAGAAGCCCAAGGTCACAGTACGGTTTGAGTGAGTTCCTCCTCTTAAAACGGGGGCCAAATAGTTGAAATGTTTTCTCAGGAGAGACTAATCAATTCAGAAGCGTTGGGTAAGAGCAGAAGGCTGAATCGGAGGTATAGTGGCGTGGTGTTGGTCGCGGTGCTGATGTCCTCTAGTCTGCCGCACGTGAGCGGTTGAGCACTTGTACACGTGCTATTACAGTAAACGAACCCGACATGATCCTCCCACCCTCGTCGATCCTCTCGCCGCATTGGCCGCAGACGCCTTCTCTGATAGCCCGTCGAACTTGCGAAAT
This sequence comes from Lactarius quietus, assembly GCA_015025155.1. Classification (NCBI taxonomy): domain Eukaryota; kingdom Fungi; phylum Basidiomycota; class Agaricomycetes; order Russulales; family Russulaceae; genus Lactarius; species Lactarius quietus. The sequence continues at coordinate 180,457 of WITN01000010.1, forward strand.
GCGAGAAATGCAGGGGCTTGTGCTAGTAAGCGCGCATATCCCGGGGGAGGGCTACTAAAGCAGGAGAGGGTGCACCCTTGCCAGATAGCTTGGGCGTTAAAGTCATTCATGCGCTAACTCATGAGGATTGATGCAGTGATGGGGCAAGAGTGTGCTCCACGCATACAATATCGGAAGGGTACGATTGTCGAAGGTATGGTGAAATGTTAGGTGATGAAGGGGATAATACGGGGAGGCAAGGCGTGTGTGCGGAGTGAGCGCATGTGAGTTCCCAAATGTCTTTCCGAATTCAAACCATTGAAAGTGGCGCACAGGAGTATGTCAGCATGTCAGGCTTCTCGGATACATTTTCGAGAAACTCGTCGGTGATTAATGTGATTTACCATCTATAGAAAATGTAGGTGTATCGTCTGCTCGGGGAATGGCCAAGTTAAAGACTCCGATGGTGGATTCCGAGTCCTGAGCTAGCGCCAACCGACTGGCGTTCGTTCCTAGTGACAAGCTGGTCGTAGATGCCAGCTTTTAAGCCAGAAAGATGAGGTTGGATTGTGATTACTTCTAGTTTGTAGCGTTGTGGATTCACCATCATTGTCAGACCTGGGAACCGTGGAATAAACTACCAGTTATCAAAGAAAACTGAACCTGGCACTGAACCCAGGGGTGGGTATCATCAAATAAGCTTATTCTCGTATCTAAGTGGCTGGTCGCGCATCAGTTCTCCCGGATCAAGCGAAGGGTACGACGGTCAGAATTTGTGATGTGATTGATATGATCACTGGCTGGGGTCCAGGCTGCTAAAAACGCACGCCCCATCAGAACCCATAGAACCCACTTCTGTATACACCCGCTTGCAATATGCCCACGACTTGGCAGGAACTTGCCGCAGAGAAGAAAGCCCGTCAGGCTGCGTCCATTCCAAAGGAGTGGCTGATCGATCCTCCTTCGGATGAAATATTAGATGTGACTGACATCCCAGCCAAGTGTGGTTTGTTATCAGCACGCGAACTGGAGATCACGGAGGTTAGCAGCGTTGCGGTTCTGCTTTGCAAGATTGCGACTGGAGTATGGTCGTCCGTTGAAGTCAGCACGGTGTTCTGCAAGCGGGCGGTCATCGCCCACCAAGTTGTACGTGCATTATCGCTTCCCCGAACACCCAACTCACGTACGCCTGTGCTACCTGTCTCACAGAAATCTTCATTGATCGTGCTCTCGAGAGGGCTGCGTGGCTTGATGAACAATTAAAAACGACAGGGAAAGTTGTTGGCCCTCTCCATGGCCTTCCGATCTCGCTCAAGGACCAAGTAGTTATAAAAGGATTGGAGACAACTATGGGTGTGTGACCCGTGTAGGTATCTCTGCGAGGTCGCTGGTGACACTTTTGCGTATTTTAGGATATGTCTCTTGGGTCGGGAGAGTAGCTGAACGTGATGCTACCCTCACAGAGATCTTGATTGAGTGTGGTGCCGTTCTGTATGTTCGCACCAACGTGCCACAAACACTCATGGTATGGCTTCTCGTGGCTAACATACTGTATCTAATTTTATTGTTTAGTGGCCGGAGTGTAACAACCTTCTGTTCGGAAGGACTGTCAACCCCACCAATCGCTCCTTGACCTGTGGAGGATCCACCGGGGGGGAGGGTGCCCTGCTCCGAATGAGGGGAAGCATCCTAGGAGTTGGCTCTGATGTCGGCGGGTAATTTCTTTGCTTAGCACGACAACAGACAACGGACATACTCACGTATTCCGCCAGTTCTATCCGAGTCCCAGCGGCGATGAATGGGATATATGGCTTGAGGCCATCATACCACCGCATTCCTCATGAAGGTTGTATTAATCCACTGGACGGCCAGGATTCTATCCCATCTGTGCTCGGGCCACTCTCAACCGATATCGGTGGCATAGGATGAGTATCGACTTGTCGAGCACGGTGGCGGGCAGAAGCTCACTTTTGGTATCCTTTGGAACGACAGTATCGTTGTTCCCCAACCCCCGATTACTCGTGCACTTCAAATGACTAAGGAAGCTTTGATTGCTGCAGGCCATGACGGTAGTTATGGGATTATTGATCTCGCAAAAACATTCACTCAACTTCTTGCAGTGGTTGACTGGAAACCTTACAAGCACACCGAACTTTTTGATGTAACCGTAAGTGCAAATATTGTACCACACACGCGCAGCATGCTGACCCCTTTCGTAGATAGGTATTTGGGCAGCAGCTGGGCAAGAGGGGCCCTTAGCCATCACATCCCAAATTGGCGAGCCTCTTCTGAAAAGCATGGAGGGCACCAACACGATAGAAGGAGCCACACTTCTTGGGAACAAGGTCATATCCGCTTTCGAGCTTTTCAAGATTCAGAAGCAGCGAGCGGCGCTTAGGAAGGAATATCTTGACCAATGGCATAGCACGAGAGCGTCAACATCGACGGGGCGCCCTGTGGATGCCATCATATCTCCCGTTGCGCCGTCCCCACCGCCCCCCCATGGAAAGAACATGTACGTTTGGCTCTTCCCACTCAGGACAATATTACTCTGACCTTTCTCACAAGGAACGTGGGGTACACGTCGGTCTGGAATGTGCTGGATTATCCAGCTTGCGTCTTCCCGGTCACTAAGGTGGACCCTGTACTCGATCAACCCAAGCCAGCACATGAGTTCCTGGGCGAAGCGGATGAAAAGATATATGAGCGATTTCCTTCGCGGGTTCTCAACGCTAATCATTGATTTCGGGCAGACGACTCCCCTGAGACGTTCAAAAACGCGCCTGTGTCGCTGCAACTTGTGGGACGTAGTCAGGAGGATGAGGACGTCATCGCGATGACGGAAATTGTTAGAGCTGCACTTGATGCAAAACAATACGATGGGCCAAGGTTGTGAAGCGGTGTGTAGATAGTAACCGGGAAGCGTAGGGTATGAGTAAAAGTTGGTGTGCTGTGACGCATCTAGAGGAAGATGAAATGTGTAGTATGGCAGTTTCTGCTAGACATGCCAGCGTGTATCACTGTTTGTTGAGGCGGCACTCGGCACGTTCTCTTCGGTTCGGTCAACTGAGTCAATTTACACAGACTTTCGGCTCACACGTAGGTAGCGAAGTAAAGAAGTCACCATGTCTGGCAAGTGCCGTTTCCCCAATAAATTTTATTGAAAAGCTGGTACCCTGGTAACGTACTAGCTGGCTTTCTCGAGAGCCCCTTTGTGGCGCGGATCCTGCATGCACAATGCACAATAAAGTGGCACGGGGTGACGTCACACGTGTTATCTGCATCTGCCTCAGTACGACGAGAACATGTCGCTCAATACGAATACGACCGAGCCACAGGCTCGAGCAGCACCTTATAATAGCGACACCTACAATAGGGGTAGTCAAGGAGCCGAAAGCAATAACGAGGCTCTGATCATCCGACGCTTGGAACAGGAGGAAAAGGAGATGAATACGTTTCTCATTTCTGTACGTGTGTTCGGTTTTCTGCTGCACCAGTATGGTCATGAATGTTCACGCCTGCCGCAATAAAGGCTGGCGGATTTTCTTTCAGCACCATCTGGTTGATCGTGCACAGCATTCTGGATCTGCAGGAGAAGACGGCACATAAAACAGCACATCACCTTGCTGAGATATTCTCCTACGTATCCCAGGGAAATTCTCCGCCAGTCGCCGTTCCTGATACAGCCCTCACCCCATCGGGTTCCAGCCTGATACGAGCAATTGTCTACTGGTTCACTGGTCTCTTTTTCGGTCTTTCCGCGATTTTTGTCGCGATTATGGTCAAGGGAAAGATCCGGGATCACAGGGTCGCCCTTCAAAGTCACAGCCAGCCTTGGGAGAAGGTAAAGATGCAGGAGGCCTTCGATAGAAACTTGGAGGCCTGGTACGTGGGGCGGATATGATGTACCATCTTTTCCAGGTCTCTCTCGTCGTACTCATCCTTGGGCACGTTAATTTCTTCCTTTTCCCTGTTGGTACTATGATCTTCGTCCCGACTGTCATCTTTGGTTGGAATTACGTCTTTGGGCCATTGCAAAGGCCGTAGTGTCACGACAGCCGTCCCAGAACCCATCTCAAGGTGTAAAACTTTGAGCAAGGGCGAACGACAGTTGATCCGGGACAGTGTTGATAACGACAGAGGTTGGGGGGGAGCTAGCTCACGGCCTAGTGTAATAGTACCGAAGCACAAAGTATAGCATGTAATACGTCGAGTTTGACTAGTGTTTGACTGGGTCATGTCGCAGAGGTTCCATAAATTTGGACTTGCTAGTCAACGGAAAGTAAAGCTAGTGAAGTTTCAACAGATTAAATCCGTCGTCGTCGTCCTCTTTTCAAGATGGTGGCTAAATAGTCGATTTGGAGAGACTAATGGCATCCTCAGAAATAACGTGAGAAGGAAAGGAGTGCACTAGGTAGGAGCAGAAGTAGCATTGGAAGAAGAACAACGTGGCAATGGCGACCAGTCGTCATATCCGAGTTGGTCGATGGGCGCTATAATGACAAGCGCCGACTCGGAAATTTACTCGGAAACACGAGCGCCTGACATGAGCTTCCAACTCTCAAACTCATCTTACCTGTGTTCCGTACGACTTTTCGTGACCCGGGGCGCCAGCTTCTACATGTTTGAGGTGTCGGTCTCAGGACCCACCCGAGGATTCGGGCATGTGTTGCATTTTCTCTCGTACTCCGAGTCGGCTGTACGATGAAGTTGGAGGCTGACATTTTTCAATGAGCGTATGAGCATCTCGTCCGGATGCAATCAATGGTGCCAGGAATGCGCCCCAGCGAAGCGGGTGTCGAGGCCAGATCCGGCAGGCTCAAGCGCTCACTGGCAAGCGCTCTGGCTCATTCACTGGCGAGACGGACGCGTACTCAGGTTCACCCAGGTCGAAGGATTCCTCCACTCTTGTTATCTCCTTCCAGCCCAGCGATCGACCAATCAAACCAATCGAAATGATGCGGGTGATCATGAAGGTATCGACAACAGCGATGGCGCTGCTTGTACTGTCGTCATGCGAGGGAGGCAAGGAACAAGGTTGAAACTTGAATATTATTTCCAGACGTCATCAAGAAAAATGTTCAGACCACGCAAAAACGGTTGTGCATCCATCGTTTGGAATTTTGGAAACGTGTACATGTTTCACATATACTCGAGTATACAGCTACGGCGCGACAAAGAGCACATGCACATAGCAGAAAACAATGCAAGCAACAAAGTCAAAACCTGCTTCATACCCTCCGTAAAGTACATTGCCACCAGAAACATGCAAAGCGCACACACGTTAAGCAGGCAGACCGGACGATTCGGGGGTAGCGTCGAGGGATCCTGTTAGGCCAACTGTTGACGTTAAGTAACAGAAGAAGATAGAATGAGTTGGCGGCGTACCTCAAAGAGCGGGTTAAACCCATGCAAATGGAAAGAAAGAAAGAAAAAAACAGAAAAAGAAAAATGGTGGACCGCCCACCCACCCACTGTACTTACCGACGAACCTAGGGTCATTTCAAATCATGAAAGCAAAAGAGAAGAGAAAAAGGGTAAACCGCCCGCCCACCCACTGATACGCACCAAGGAAAAGGTGGTGACGCCTCTGGCGTCACCTTCAGTAGAGTGCAAGGACCTTACCAGTCACCCACCCTCCTTCCCGCACTTACCCATCACCCTGCTTGACCATGGCACCTAGGCGAGCGCAGGCGAGTTGATCGTCGAGAGCTGGTTCACACATAGGAGGAAGAGTCCAGTCACACTAGCCCATGAAGGTGCAGCGTTGCCGCGCACAACTTCAGTGGCGCCAAAGTACTAGAGCAGTAAACGCGCAGCCAGACACAGACACCAAGAGCATGAGCATGAGTACAAGTCGAGAGATCGGGCGGAAATTGAAATCGCGTCCAGCGCTGAAGGTGCAAACAGAGGTGCACAACTTCCCGCGCGGAGAAAAAACACACAGCAATCAAAGTGTCACACCCAGAAAGCACACCCAGAGAGATAGAGCCCAAGTTTGCCTCAGAACCTGAGCGGCAGACAGAACTTAGAGCGCTGGAACGAATCAGACACCAGAGAAGACCGATTGCCATGTCTTTCGAGTATGCGCCGGGAGGACTTGAGGAGATAAACGGGGAGTGCGTGCGCGATTGACGTTTGCGACAGTAAGGTGGTCGTAGCAGAAGAGGACCCGTGGCGCAAGTAGATCATGGCTGGTCGCGGGGAGATGCCGATTGAAACAGACTGGACTCGTTGACTAGCTCCAAGGTCACGAGGGGAGGAGCTACTGTAGAGGCAACTTGAACGGGCCATGGCGAGACCGGGTTGCAGAAGTAATCGGTACCAGAGGACAGGGCCACAATGAAATGCCGCGAGGTTACCGATGCCAGAGATCGGAGCGAAGCCATAGCTGACGGGAGAGGAAGCAGGTTGCCTGAGGGATCGAGAGTGCGCGTTAGACGCCGACAGACGTTGGACCCAGTAAGCATAGGTATGGCCCTATATATATGCGTAGAAGGGCCCGCCACCTGCGGGGGGTCGTGTCACGCTGGTCGATGAGGTCGATGAGGGTCCAAGCCTTGCATAGTACCACGTGAAATGCCTCTTGCGCAGCAAAATTGCACTGCGTGAACGCCGAGGTGACCTGAGACGACCGCCAAAGCCAAAGACGCACGCCACACAGGCGCTTGATTCACAAAGACCGCTCTCCTGAACCGCCACAAAGGAAAAGACCAGGCTTGAATCGGTCGTCGCAGAGCATGGCCAAAGCCATTCATTGTATGCCATCGGCCCTGACCCTGGCCCGCCACCCGACAGACGACCATCACGCGACCAGTTGTGAGCGGATGAACTGAACCTGAGATTTCGATCTGCCAGTTGGTGATGGCCAAGCTATGTCGACAGGCGGCGGTCCAAGACGGTGAAGAGACCAGTTGGGTAGCACGCCAATCCGGACTGGTAAAGGCGCATAGAGGCATTCAGGAAGCTGAGGGGGCGTGAAATGAAAGGGTCCTTTGACGTTGTAGGAGCTGAGCAACAGAGGTATTCGAGTCGAGTACACCATTTACAGCATGCTTCGTGGCGACGGAAAGCGGTGACGAGAATAAAGAACAGCCCGCTTGCAGTCCGGGAGAGGAAGCAGGAAGTGGAACTATGTGGGCGAAGTGCAGATACCTTTGAAGCAAACGCAGGCATATTTATACCCTGGTTGCTTAAGAATACCTATCGGTCTCCGAGGTGCTATGGATTGCGTCCTCCGCCATGAGTTACGTATACCTATTCCATCAGCATGACGAGTTGAATTCATTTTGGCTCGGGAGCGATCTCGAGGTTTTGAACTCGAAGTTATCAGAAGCTGAGATGCCCTGGTGGTGTCAGGAAAGTTTGGAGCGCCTCACAAGCTGTGAAGAGGTGACAATGCTCCGTCGAGTTTGCTTAGAAACAGCTACGACGCAACTGCATGTATTCCATCGCCAAGTTATACAAAACTAAAGGAATGTATGAGCACTAGCGGAGAAGAGATGATGTCATTAGGAATCTAAATCATTACCCCCCCATGCCTAGAGGAATTTATGTCTATAATGAGATGAATGAGGGCAAGTTAGGCATGGGTCGACGTTGCCTCCGGAGTCGCTTTTACCCATGCCTCTCGTGTGGCTGCGCGAACGCGCATGCTGATACTACCAAGGTCGTCCAGTGCGGGGCGGACGTCCAGCGAGAAGACCGGTGATCCATCTGGGAGCGGTGGCGCGCCATAGTAGTCAATAATATAACGGATTTCTTCTCCGGTGGACGGACGCCGAACAATCCAGTCGTGACGGTCGAATGGAGGCTCGGTGCTAGCAGGCCAGTAGTCAGCATGGTTGGAACCGCAATGCGACGCGTAGGACTCACTTGAAGCGCTCTGGTAAAAGCCATCCGAGAAATAGCCAGAATCTCGCTTTCGGAGAGAGCTCGCCCGGACGACCCTTGAAACGCACGAGTTGCAAACTCTCGTCCCTTTGCGGCGCCAAATGTCAGAGAGGGCAGATCGTCTCAGGTCGAACGGAGGTGAAAAACATGGACGTACTTGTTGACCTGCGACTCCCACTTGTGCACTTCCTCCCACGCCTTCTCGTTCAAAAAGTTATGGATCTGCACCATGGTCTCGACTTCGTTCTCCGGAGTTTCCCAGCCCTTTCGGACTAGCGCATTATAAAATTGCTGAGGAGATGGGTACTCCCAGTTGCCTGCGGCATCGCGAGGTATCGAAGACGTGGTACGGTCTCTGGGGAGATCTATCGTTTGCGAAGGAGCGCGCTCCTGCGTAAGAGTCGGTAGATGATTGCGCGGGTCTAGCGATTCTGGTTGTATGGGGCACTGAGCGGTGCCGGCGGATGATGATTTTGAGATGGGGGCATGGTCAATCGGACAGCTCGCGGCAGAGGACGAGGACTCTGGGCGTTTTGCTAAAGAGGTGTGGTCCACCGGACAGGAAGCGGAGGAAGGGGTCTCCGACGGATGTTTTTTTGCGAGCGCCGAGTGGTCGACTGGACAGCGGGTGGGCGTGGACGACGACGGGCTTGGCACAATCGGTTGCTGGGTGGAAGACAAGGTCTGGCCCATCGCTAAGGATCCAAAAAAAAGGATGAAGCAGCTGACTCGGGATGAGGCTCGGATGTGCGCTGGAAATGAGCTAGTCACGTGAGTCCTGCTCTAAACTCCGTGTCAGGCGGAGTCGGACATGTCTATCCTGCGACGTTCCACTTCAAGGTCACTGGTTCCCACAATCGACGAAAGGTTATCGAGTCTTGCACTGTGCCTAATATACCATATTGATGCGACAGGGCGCACGTGTCCAGAACGGATAATCATGACCGCGGGGGTCGCATTGCGCTCGTACTTTGTTTGGGTGAGTATTCATCTTCTTCACGGTCTAACGCCGTATTGAGCTGCCATTTGATGTTCCCGTGTCACAGGCATCATGTATTGCCTCCAGATGACGTTATACCAAGTCGGTTGTTACGTTTGACGCCGTACGAAGTGTATGTGTTCTCGCATGGAAGACAGGCGAAAGCCGTATCAGCAACTCAATTCCCATCAACCGCATGCATCCACTATTGTATCCATGGCTATCTTCCCAGAGACCCCTGGCAGCGCAATTCGTGCTTCTGCCGACTCCATTGCGCGGTATTAGTCGGACGCTGAGATTCTTATCCTGCCCCAAGCCGACATTCTTTGCAACGAAGCACAGACCTTTGGCTCAGGTGACTACTGAGGAAGGACCTAGGTGTCTATGTAATGAGCTTCTTTCCGAGTTGCTTCGTAGTCAACGACGGTCGAGCGACTTCTCCGCTTCGTTCCTTGTCCGCAAAGTAGGGTATTACTGGATCATGATGCACAGCATTGATTTTCGCACGGTATTCTCGATACGGTACGTGGCTATGATTGTACGCACGACCACATTGTATGCACGATCACACGTGCTCTGGATAACAGGGCCTTGGCGACAAGCCCGGCCAGATTGTCCGATTCGACTCCCATGACCGAGCAGGTTATGCCTACACGAAACCACCCTCAAGCTCAGTTTACGCTAAGACCCACACGGGCATAATAAACCCTCGTGCGAAGAGTATTGGAGTGACATTGGCGTTGACATGGCGAGAGCAACTGGGACCCACGTCGTACAGTAATTTTGATGTCGACGGCCGGAGCTATTGGACAGTGATGCTGCTCGTTCAGATGTACCACAGACTTTCGGCCGAACAATCATCGATCATCACCCAAAGCCTCGGACATTGTCATAGCCTGCACTAGAGGTAGGACCGGCATTCGACCGGGAGATCTTGTACTGGCGTGGGTGACCCCATGCCCCATGGGGTCACCAGGACGTCGCTCCATACCAACTATACTGTAACAGCCACCGCGGGACTTCCGGGGGGACGGTTCCGCCAACGGTAGGCACCGTCAACCGAGCTCGTGACACTTACGCCGGTAAAGAACCACGCCGTTCACTGGACTGTCTCCGATTTCCTGCCACCGTATGGAGCAAGAAGGCCCCCTCAATTTGCTTCTTTGAGAAACCAATCCTCATGTGACCTTGAATACCCCACCTTGTTCACCCCCGCATCCGCGGTATGCAATACCTTGGAGAAAAAAAACTCATGAGAGCAGATTTGGAAAGATCCCGTCATATCGATACATACACGAGCTGGGAGCTATTCTTCCCCCAAATAGATCCTGAAAAGGAGATCCGTACATATTTACGCAAGTACTTATGAACGATTTGCGACAGAAAATTCGAGTCTGGGTCTCAAGGAGGCAAGACCCTACGGGCCCTACGTATGAGAAGATGATACGGTTCAACACTTCTGAAACACTAAAAAAAGCTAGAAATGAAACAGTTGTGGAAGCGCTGTCACGCGTCACGCACGTGCAAAGAAAAAGACAAGGGCGTGACAAGGTGAGTGCGTCAAGTAAATTTGAAATTGGACAATTTATCTATCTCTACTCCAGTGTCGTTGAGATACAGAAATGTTTGATGCTTTTTTTTTACAAAAAGGTGGATAGCGTTTCGGTTGATCTGTGGTTTCACCTGCAATCACGTAATATTACTGACTTAACTACGGTCAAAACTGTCCAATCTGTATACTACTAATTCAAATTCAATACGCCCCAGACCCCGTGCACCGGCCAGCCCCGTGGCGTTGGGGAAGAACATACAATGAGTGAAAATAATAGATTGTCATGACACTTTGTAGCATGTTTATTACAGCACTACGTTCTTAAGTTCTGGCCTCTTTGGCCCCGGCAAGGTTTTTGATCCGAGTCGGTCCAGCCTAGGGAAGCATCAACTAGAACGGGCAATGCGTACATCGGCTTGGAAGCACTGAAGGACCATAGAAAAGAAGAGATATATCTCGTCCTAGCGAGAAACCTTCGAGAGTTCGAGACCTACTTGTTGATCTACGGGCGCGTCAGGTACTCCAATCGGCCTCGCGTTCCGTGATGCTGCAGGATGTGCAGCTTCTAGTTCTTTTCCGCTTTGGCCAGCATCAAGAAGCTCGCGGTCGTTATAGACGCCGGGCCTGTATAAAGACGGTATGAGAGTATACTGCGTAGCACGGGGCACAGACTCGGAGAGCATTCGCGATGTCACAACACGACACCACGCTGCCACCTGCATCTTAGGCGTCAAGAAATACCCAAGGCATGGGGTTAGATAGGCAATTGGACTGGTGCACAGATCGATGGCATTTAGAGTAACCAGTGATTGCTCACTCAAAGAGTGGGACAAAACGGTTGGTCGTGTTTCCAAATCCATACGACTGGTGGTAAGGGACAAGTGCTGTCGCTAACGCGGGTGATTATCGGAAATAGATGCTGTTAAAGAAAGAACCTTTGTCTCCATTCCGCGGGCGAGAAAGGATTGGAGAGGTCGCGACGCCACACGGAATGCCCTTGTGAGTTTTGCCTCGGTTAGAAGGACCAGGTGGCCGGTTCTCAAGTCGAGCTGGAAGGGTAGTCGATCTCGATAGGAAAGTCTAGGGAAATGCTACGTGGGTGATCCGCCTCGGGCACATAATTGGACTTTATAAAAAAAAGTCGAGCAAAAGGTGCAAAATGGAAGGTAGGAGGCTAATGATGGAATGATGGATCGGTCTTTCATCTCTCGTGTCTCGATCATACGAGCGCGTGAGTGGTGCACACGATGTACGCGAGAAGGATTGGTCCCATGTAGGTCCGAATTGGAGCAACTGGTCATGAAACGCGTAAACCTTAACACGGTGTAGATCTTCTGACCACTGCGTAGTGATAAGTCATCTCTAAGGCGGGAAATTTGTTCTTCCAAGTGAGGCCATCCGTGTCGGTACTAGGATCTGGCAATGATTCAAATCGCGAAGCCCTCAGCGGGTGAGAGAATCAGGTTTCTGAGGTGGTAATTTCAAAACGATTTGTGCAGGCATGCAGAGGGCATGCTGCCCAGTCGTTCGAAAGGAAAGGCAACGCGTGAATAAGCACGAGGCCCAACTCCTCGAGTAGAAGGAACTCTTGAGGCTTCTATCTCCCCGGCCATTTACCGGGTGGCAGGGCGGACACGAGATGCAGGGCCGTGGAAGTTGGCGTTTGGGGGACGCCCCAAAGGAATAATTGACAAGTAGAATGGATAGGATGAAAGCACAGAACGTGAGGAATTGACTAGGGCGAGAATTGCGGGGCTCCACTAGGGAGAAAGGACAGGCACACAGATCACCGGAACGGAAGCATGGGGAGGAGGAGCGGGGAAGAGAGGGTCCGGCAGCTGGAAGGATGAGGGGTGTCTGGGGGGCAAGTGGATCTGAGATTGAAAGAAGGAAGGAGCACGCGGTTGTAAGAAAGGAAGAGATGAGAAGCTGTCGCAAACCAAACCAACGCATAGAAATGCAGAACTAAATGAACACGCCCCAGCCGCATAAATAGGCCGTAACTTCCCATGAAGCTTTTCTTCCCAACGGCCCTTTTTTCGTCGTTTGCCCCCCCACTCTCTCCCGTCCATACCGTCCTCTCAGCGTTAACCACACATCATGCCAGGTGGTCCAGTTGACATGAGTGGGGGCATCGGGGCAAATGCCCCCAAGAGTAAAATAGCTGGCATCCTTATGGTCGGTGTCATCGCGTCTTACTCCTCCCTCCTTCTCTCACACCTTCATTATAGACTAGTTTCGCTGCATTTGGAGGAATCCTCTTCGGCTATGATACTGGCACCATCTCTGGTCTCCAGCAGATGCCTAACTGGCTTGAAACTTTTGGCCATCAGGTTCCTATCTCGTCGACCTTCCCCAATGGCTATGGCATCTCTTCTTCTCAAAGGTCCCTCGTTGTGTCCATTCTTTCCGCTGGCACCTTCTTTGGTCAGTGATATCTTCTCACCCTTTTTTCATCTTACACATTATCTGATCCTCTTTATCTAGGCGCCCTACTTGCGGCCCCATTTGGTGATGTTCTCGGTCGTAAATGGGGTCTCATTGCGTCATGTCTTGTCTTCTGTGTCGGGGTCGCCATGCAAACTGCCGCAACTAAACTTCCCCTCTTCGTCGTTGGTCGTGTCTGGGCTGGTCTCGGTGTTGGCTTGGTTTCCACCTTGGTCCCTATGTACCAGTCCGAGTGTTCCCCCAAGTGGATTCGTGGAGCCATCGTTGGTCTTTACCAGTTTGGAATCACCATTGGTATCCTCCTCGCCAATATCTTCAATAACGCCACCAAAAACCGGCCTAATCATTCCTCGTATCGTATACCGGTTGCAATTCAGTTCATCTGGGCCGCAATACTTGCTTTCGGCATGTTCCTTCTTCCAGAGGTACGCAGTATTCTTGGTCAAATAGGTTCAAGGCACCTAAACCCTCTATTTACAGTCCCCTCGTTGGTTGATCAAGAAGCATCGTGATGCTGATGCCGCCCATGCACTATCTCGTCTCACCTCACTTCACCCTGAAGACCCAGAAGTCACTAACGAGCTCGATGAGATTCGCCTCAACTTGAAACACGAGGAAGAACTCGGAGAGAGTTCCTACCTAGATTGCTTCCGTCCTTCGGACAATAGGATCCTCTTCCGTACACTCACTGGCATTTTCATCCAGGCCTGGCAACAGCTCACTGGGATCAACTTCATCTTTTACTTTGGCACTACATTCTTCACCAACGCTGGTATTCACAACCCCTTCCTTATCTCTATTGCCACTTCCACTGTCAATGTCGGCATGACCATACCTGGAATATGGGGTGTCGAGCGTTTTGGTCGCCGTCGCCTGCTGCTCGTTGGCGCCATTGGCATGACCATATGTGAATTCATCATTGCCATCGTCGGTTCAACAACAAGCACGAGCAACCAGTCTGCGCAGTCAGCTGAGGTCGCATTCGTCTGCATCTACATTGCATTCTTTGCCTCGACCTGGGGTCCCATTGCCTGGGTCGTCACAGGCGAGATCTTCCCTCTCAAAATCCGTGCCAAGGCCATGTCACTTTCCGTCGCATCGAACTGGCTTTGGAATTTTGCTATTGCATACGCCAGTACGTTCTTTGCCCTATAATGGTTTTATAGCGTTCTCATTCCATCGACAGCGCCCTACCTGGTGGACTCTGGCCAAGGAAACGCTGACCTCGGCACCAAGGTGTTCTACATTTGGGGTTCGACATGTTTCGGCTGCATCATCTTTGCGTACTTCTGCATTCCGGAGACGAAAGGACTTTCACTCGAGCAGATCGACTTGCTTTACCAGAATGTGGCACCCGTTCATTCTGTCTCCTTCCGCAGGCGACTCATGGCCGAGGGCAACGAACTGTCTCAGGTCAAGGCTACCCCACGTGAGACGAAAGACGATGACGTGGCATCGCAGGAGAAAGTCTGAAGTCTGCGCATCCATGTGGGCAGTCCCTCTATCCCTTTCAAACGTCGACACATGTATTTCTTTAATAACATTTATATCCTGTGCTCAAATTTCGGAATACCGGTCCTATAGGATCTGACTTAATGTTTTCTGGGGAGCGTTGGGCATGGACGTAGAACTGACAATGATTATGATAAAAATGCACACGACCCGCTGTATCAACGTATCAACTCCTAATGAAATTTGTTTCACCCGTTTAACGTTTAACTTTGAGGTGAACCAACACGTCAAGAGTCTGCTTACCGCGACAACTCCATTTTAGGAGTGTTGTGCTGTGATGGAGCTATTTGGGTGTAAGTTGCGCTCACATGTGCGACCGTGGCGTTACAACCTGCCTCAGTTTCTCTGCGGTCCAATCTTTTCAAAGCCAAAGCGGCGTCGGTGATAGCGACAAAGCCGGTCAAGCCAGTCGGCTGCCACGAGGTTTTCCTCAAGTATTGATGTAGATTGGGCTGGCTGGGAGTCTAGTAGTTGCGCCGCGCTCTCCGCGCCCGCGCCTTCGTCTCGGTTCATGAACAGTGCGGCTAACATACACTGTGAGAAAGCGTTCTCGTGTTCCCGTGATGGCGAGTGAAAACCTTGATTGTCGGCCAGGACCAACCCTTGGTGTTCCATTTCCATTCTAAACTGGACTTTGCGGGTCATGTGGACTATCGCGATTGTGATTGGCACGACAACGATTGCTCCTCCGTGAACCGTGAAGTCGGCCAGTTATCGCGGTAGCGGCGAGAGCCTCAGTCCCCTCCATGGTGAATGTGAATTAGGACCAGGCTAGAGCCACAAGCGTTGTATCCCTTGATTACCACTGCAGCGACAATGCGGGGTACATAACAAGAACTCTTGACAATCAAGGAGACATGCAAGTACAATTCAAAGGGAGCCAAAGAACCAGTTTATTAGACTGGTGAATAGTAAGTTCTTACCCAGTGGGGTGCAGGCTGTTCTCAGGACGACATAGCGACCGCACTTCTGCCAGTGAGTCTCAAATGGGGACTCGGAGATCAGTAGCAATTCAGTGAAGCTTGAAGCTTGAAGTGCAATACCGTACCGTTATGATAATGATTGCCCACGAAGCATTGGTATATTACATAAGCATTCCCAAGCCCCGCACTATATCCGATTCCACATTGTGGCCTCGTTACTGTACGTCTACCTCTATATTCACGCACAGTATGGTAAGTTTAGGTAAACCGGACGACGACCTCGAATTGGAACAAGATATGTCCGAAACCAGTGCCCCAGATACACAGGACCCCGTGCGTGCCATACTCACATTCGCATCGCACCGATGAGCATCGTACTAAGTGGGTATGAGCCTACACCACCCAAGATACGCAGCACACCTACCAACTTTTTGCTCGTTTCCAAGAATGGTGTCGCTATTCAGGGACAGTACTTTCTTGACCTTTCTATTCCACCAGCACCACAGTTCGTGTCTGACGCCGTCTCTGGGACCGAGAACCTCTCTCTTTACACGACGAACGGAGCCATCACTGCCGATGTATGGGCGACCGGAAACAACAAGTCGAAACGAGTCTCCATGAAATTGTGCAGCGACAATGGCAACATCCGCGCTAAAGTCGTACGTCTCCCATTATGCACTATACGTTGTCCAGAATTCCTCAAAGCACAAACAACGTACAGTATGATGTCTTTTGTAATGGTGAGAGTGAACACCGCCTTTCCCTTAACATCGAACTTCGGGCCAACTATGGAGACGTCTCCCTCTCGCTGCCTCGCCATTTCCGCGGGCCAATAACCATCCGCACCTCTCATGAACGCATTGCGTTCTCACCTGCACTCGAGAAACACATGGCACCGGTCTCAGACGTCCAAGGTGTCCGCGTATACTTTGTTGGCGATCGACCGCGCTCTGGGAGGTGGCGCGGCAACGACGATGACGACGAGGAAAGCGAGGAAGACACGAGCGCGGGCGGACCCCCAGAAGAACCGTTGGATGAGTTATCCGTGGGCGGTTCGCATACGGGCGTGCGGATCCAATGTCACGGCGAACCGGAGCTTCCTCCGATGCCACAGAACGGTTGGGAGAACTTCTGTATGGGCACAGTGAGATTCTTTAAGAGCGGTCGGATATCTTGATCCTCTCTCTCTTCTCATTTCCCCTCGGCGTTCCGGCGGATTTTTTATCTAAACACTCGATGGCCTCGCGATTCTTGTAATATCTGAAATGGCGCATTTGGCCCCCTTCGAGAATCGCACCTGCATGCTCTCTCTCTCATTTGGCACTGTTTTCTACTGTAGTTGTTGCTGTATCCTGCATTGTAGTACATGTTGATTTGAATTCAATGACCGAACGACCTGTCCCATCACTCCAGAGACCGCCATGTCCTTATGGCTTTAGCACTGAGTACTGAGCGGTGTCAAAAAGTTGTCAAAGTTCGGCTTGTTGTGACTGAAGACTGGACCGGCAAGTGAACTTGAACTGATAAATGTTGGTTCAGTCCAAGGCCACCCGAATGCTTAGAACTGGACCCTCGAAATTCAGGCCTGAAAGTAGCGTGGCGGTCCCTGGTGGTGTGGTGTCGACAAGTCGAAAGATCGTTCTGGTATTTAAATTCAAATCGACGTGTACTACATATAATGCAGGATACATAACAAGAAGGATAGGAAAACAAGGAAGACGCAATGATTGAAAGTGAGCTAGTAAATATGCGCTATTTATCTCGGCAAGAGGCCTCAAGAGTTTCGACTCCGGAGCCATGCGGGCGGCATTCGGAAAGAGCTAATTAGTTTACCCGACCTTTCGTGAAGAATCTCGCTGTGCCCATACAGAATCCACCCAGCCATCCTGCTTCATATAACGAAGCTCCGGTTCGCCGTCCCAGCGGATTCGCACGCTTGAATGCCAACCACTCACGGATAACTCATCCAACGGTTCTTCTGGGGAACCGCCCACGCCCGCGTCTTCTTTGGTGTCAGTGCCGCCACGCCACTTCCCAGAGCGTGGTCGGTTGCCGACAAAGTACACGCGAACACCCGGACGTCCGAGAGCAGCGCCATGCGTTCCTCGAACGCAGGCGAGAACGCAACGTGGTCGTGAGAGGTGTGGATCGTTATTGGCCCGCGGAAACAGCGAGGAAGCGAGAGGGAGATTCTCCATATGTAGTTTGAACATTGAGGTCAAGGAAGGGCGGGGATAGCTCTGAGAGAAGACATCACGCTGTGCGTTTTTTTATTAGTTTTGGGGAGATTTTTGAACAACGCACGCCAGGAGACGTACTATTTTGGTGTATACATGGCCATTTTCACTGCATAGTTTCATGGAGGTTCGCTTTGTCGTGTTGTTCCCGGTCACCCAAAAGTCGCAGTGACAGTTCCGTTCTTGGTGTGAAGAGAGACGTTCTTGGCCCCAGATGCAAGTTGTGGTACAGGTGGAATTGAAAGGTCAATGAAATACTGTCCCTCGATCCCCCATTATTCTTAAACACCGCAGATGGTTGGTGGGTGCGCCGCGTATCTTGGGTGGCACAGACTCATACTAGCTCAAATGTCTCATTGATCCCTGACCTTGGTGAGAATATAAGGGCAGTACGCACGGTGTCCTGTGTGCCCAGAAGGGTGCCTGTTTCGGACATATCCTGTTCCGAACTGGGATCGACGTCTGGTTTGGGTAGAGTCACCATACTGCGAGGTTGCTTACTAGTAGGTAAAAGGATTGGAGAGATGGGGGCGACTATCCAACGGGGTGCCACAAACTATTAGTCTATTATGGACAGCTGGATTTGGAACGCTTCTTGCTGCTTTGGCGCTTCCAAGGGCCGACGCAGTACGTTTGACTCTCAGGATCTGGACAACTGCCTTACACTTTTCCTATGTGTTCACACTCTGGATTCTAATGTTCCCACACTCGAAGACGTCACTGACGAGCTGGAGCAACTGGATCACCTTTTGTGACATTTCGTTTCGATTTTAAATATTTGGGCTTTACAGTCATAGGTTACCTCGTCATCATGCATGGCTTGTCGGTCAGTGCGTGTGAGTACTGTGAGTGGCTCAGTCATCAGGCGAGTGCAACTAAGGACCAGCGAAATGTCGGTTGGGGACTTCTGAATGGTTTCTGCATTCAGGATCTTGTACCCATGTGTCAGTCCGAAGTCAGTTGAATGCTTGGAACCGGGACCGAGCCGATCTTTGCGACTCAGTTAAAAGTCGTACAGACATGGCAGTTTCTGGTGTGAGGTCGACAGCCTGAGGTAGACTTGTTCTGGTTAATGTATTCAAATCGACATATACAACAATGCATAATATACAGCAAGAACCAACGTACAGCGGAAAACTAGAGAGATATGCAGACCCGAATCAAAGGGGCCAAGGACCATGCATCATAGCGAGAAGTAGTCGAGCGTTTAAACAAAGTGTACTGTGAACGTCACGGGGCATCGAGGAGATGGGACTTATCAATTTACCCGACCTTTCGTGAAGAATCTTGTTGTGCCCATACAGAAGTTTTCCCAGCAGCTCTGTTTCATCTGAAGAAGCTCCGGTTCGCCGTCCCAGCGGATCTGCACGCTTGTGTGCCAACCGAACACAGATAGTTCATCCAACGGTTCTTCTGGGTGTATACCCACGCCCGCACTTTCCTCTCCTTCACTGCTGTCGTCGTCATCACCACGCCACAGGCCAGACAGGGGTCTGTCGCCGACAAAGTACACGCGGACACCCAGGACGTCCGAGAGTGGTGCAGTGCGTTCTTCGAGCGCTGGTGAGAACGCGATACGTTCGTGCGAGGAGCGGATCGTTATTGGCCCGCGAAAACAGCGAGGCAGCGAAAGAGAGACGTCTCCATAGTTGGCCCAAAGATCGATGTCGAGGGAAGGGCGGCGTTCACTCTCACCAACAGAGAAGGCATCATGCTGTGCGTTTTTATTTTAAGGGGTAATTCTGGCAGCGCATATTGGGAGACGTACTATTTTGGCGTGAACGTGGCCATTGTCACTGCAAAGTTTCATGGAGACTCGCTTCGACTTGTTGTTTCCGGTCACCCATACGTCTGTAGTGATTGCACCGCTTGTCGTGTAAAGAGAGAGATTATCGGCCTCAGTGATGGCGTCAGACACGGGCGGTGGCATTGGTAGAATAGAAAGGTCGATGAAGTATTGTCCCTGAATCGCGATACCTTTCTTGGATACACACAGATAATTGGTGGGTGCGCCGCGTATCTTGGGTGGCACAGGCCCGGCCTAGTACGAGTGCTAATCGGTCCCCGGTCAACGTGAAATGAAGACAACACGTACAACATCCGAGTCCTGTGTACCTGGAAGGGTGCTTGTTTCGGACATGTCTTGTTCCGAACTTGAGTCGACGTACGTTTTGCCTAGACTCACCATACTGTGCACGAGCGACTATACTGTACACTGTCATTGTCTGTCAGTGTGTGCGGCACCCCGTGCGACTCCCGTGCGCGACATTTGTCAGCGTGACCCCGAGTGGCAGCAAGTTAGTACACGCTCGTCATCTTTCCACTGTGGCTGAGCGCTGAGCGCTGAGTGCTGGGCCAATGCGGACTTCAAGCTTACTGTGACTGGCTTGACCCTCGACATCGATCACTTTGAACTGCTGTAACTGCATCCCTCACACCATTCGGTCCATTCCACAAGCTGCCAGTGTGTTTTTCACGGTATCCTACCAATATCCTACTGTCCACTTTGTAATATCAAAAGAAACTCGAAGAGGGTCACTGGTATGAGACTGGCGAGCACGACCGGTAGACGACACCAACCGAACACACTGGCAGTACATATCACAACAAGTTCGGTTTTAGGATTCCTGGTGTTCACCTCCAAATTCCAGGACATATCGACGACATTTTACCATGATGGGTGGTTCACTTCACTGGTTTATTTCACTGTCATGCGATGTGTGATGGTCCAAACGCCACATTGGAGTTGAAATTGCCGTGAAGGATTGGTTCAACTTGATGGTTACATCGCATGAACGAATGCTCTGGACTGACGAACAGTGGCCGCCGTCCAACACTCTAGAAATAAGCGAAATGGCACCCGCATGTAGCGCTGCCTGAGTGAAGGTAGTACTGCCACTTAGCCACCGTGCATACTTTTCATTCCTCTGATGGACAGCTATCTCGCTTACTGCTCCCTCGAAACGTCCAGATTCGTCGGATTCTCAGTAGGTGACACGCGAGAGGAAGTGTGAGACCTTCTCATGATCTTGAGAAACCCCGTCAATGGCCCATCTATTCAAAGAACCCTTCGATCGGACTGGAATCTCAACTCACTGCTATCTTTCGTCAAAATGTCCCTTGTGTAAATATTTATCTATCCACATCACTAAGTTAATCTAAAGTTGTCTGTATCATAACAATTCACGTGATCGCGTATTCAATGTTCTCACAAAGTCGTCGTCAGAGTCAGCCAAGAAATTCGCACCCAAAGCACACGGCCCCTCAAGGCTTCATCAATCGACAAGATTACTCGTTGGTATTCACGGATAAAGTCGTCAATAAGTGGTCGGAGTTGGACTCGACCACGAGGGTGGAGTTGAAGTGGGTGTTGGCGAGGCGGAAGCAGACAACGATTTTCCTACATACAATGCCTCTTCGAAGAACAGGCCGAAAGAGTTGTTTGAGCCAGGAAGCCCGGGGTTGATGGCGTGCACCATTCCATTGCCGCAGTGGCTCTGGGGAGTGTTCGCGGCCTGTTTGCAATAGACCCAAATGGGCTTTGTCTGGAGTTAGCCAAGCCAATGTCAGTTCTTCCTCTTGTCAGGGAAAGATGTGAATAAATCATACGTCATTCACGGTGACGGTAAAGGTGGGCGGTTTGGCATTATCAGGTGGCGTAGGGTTACTGCCAAGACGCGTCAAACGGAGGAATGGCAGAAACTACGGAGAGTCACTACGTACAAGCCAGAGTCGAAGCCACCATCAAGATGGGTGCAGGGTTGTAGGAACGAGGACTGGGTCACGGTATGGTTCTTGGGATTGAATGTGTATACGACCTTATCCCCAACTGACACATTAGTCTGAGTGGAAGGTTATTAGTACGACAGCTTGGCTGAGCAGGCGATACTTGACTAACGATGAAACTGGGGTTGTAGAGCAGGTTGGCTTGTTGGTCACTGACGTTGACGTGCCAGACTGTCTCGGCAGCTACCGAAGAGAAGAGGGCAAGACTGCCGAGCAATGCCAATGAACGGAACATGATACTATAAGATAGTGGAGAGAGACGTGAGATGTTAGAGAAGAAGAGAGGAGATGGGATGAGACAGTTGGCAAAAACGTTGGTGTTCACCCACTAATTTATAGTGAAAATGCCTTCCGAGTTGTATCAGCTTATCTGTTTATTCCATAGACGCAGACGCGCAAGTAGACGCGAGCTTCGCCACCCTTCCGAAATGACCGAGATGTTAATCAGAATTGGCACACAGCTCCGATCCAGTGAGCTGTGACGTCTGAAACCAGGCCCATCTAGCTCAGGGTGTTTCACACATCAGAACGGGGCACCTGTGGAGAGATAGTTAGTCATTCAACCATCCCCATGAAGTTCAGCGAGGCGATTTACGGGTACCTGTCCAGCCGGACCAGTGCCAGCGCTCTATCTCATTGTTCGGGCAAACAGTTATCGCTTTTAGAGGTAAGGTGAATATCTTGTTTGGTTTGATGCCCTCGTGCGCTGGTGGGGATAGACTGCCAGTTATGCAATTGATGAAACTTGGCTGGAGAGTTGCTTATAAACACAAACAATAACAAAGAAGTCGTCACAGAAGTCAGACAACTACCACTGCATGTGATCGAGTGATCAGACAGATCCATTTCACAAAAAAGAGACGAGTTTCCTTGCACACGGAGAGTCTGCAAGCATGTCTCAACGGGCTGCGTGTTGGTCATCAGCAAAAAAATAAACATTTTTTAGGTGATTTTGGATTTCGTAATTGCTTATCATGATTTTAATGTCATTTAATTTTTAATTACGGTAATGATGCATGAGGGTTAATGGTCATTGGTTGCAAGCACCACGTCCTGATGCAAGCACTTAAAATACTGGCATGGAACTTGTAAGTACTTGTTGTATCCTTATAATCCTTTCATATGATTTGAAAGCAGTTCAAATTCTTATGGACCCTCACGGTTGGATGAAACAGGCTTGAATTGATAGTAATTCTTGTAGGTATATTGTAGGCACATAAAATTTTATCTACGTCTTTGTGAGTGGGTGAAATGGGTCGAAATTATCTGTAATTTTAGGATAAATATTGTAAGTGCATATTATTTAATCTTGATCCTTACAGTCAGGTGAAATCGTCTGAAAGTGATGATGTTTCTTTGTGGTATATGATAGGCACTTATTATTTTTGCCTCAATTCTTACAGGCAGATATAAAGGGCCAAAAGTGCAGTCTGAATTGAGTCAGTTGTCGCAGTGTAAGTAAATTCCACATTGCTGATCATCGGAGGAAATTCTTTATGGTGGCTTTGGTGGAATGGCTAACACTGCTCACACAATCTTTTTGGCTACAGAGGTTGAGGGTTCAATTCCCCGCATGTGAAGGTTTTGCAACAATCAGCATGTTGTTTTTCTCGGTGGAGGGAACCAAATGAGAAGTAAAAATCCTTCTTTATTGCATGGTGGGTACAAAGTAAAACATATTCTAAGTACGACATCTGAGCCATTGCCATTGAAGAGGTCGCCGCAGTCACCATTGCCCCCTCACCATCGTAATTGTTGGGGTCACCTTCGCCGCCGTTGTTACTTGCCCTTGTCACCCTATAATCGATGTAGCTGCTGCCGCCGCAAGCAGTCTGTGTCAGTGTATACCCCCACCCATGGCTGCGTGACAGTGGGAGTGCACAACTTATGTTAGCGTGTTGGGGGGACACATCCGATAAAACTCACCCAAAACATCTCACGTCTGCAGAGCAGCAGCATGATTGGCATTGGTAGGAGGCAGTGAGGATGGCAGTGAGGTTGGGCTGGGATGGCTGAGGAAGTTGGTGGTTGCCGGCACTGGTGACTATGGCTGGGGTAACAGTGGGGTACACGGGCAGGCACAGTGGGACCGGTGGTTTGTGTGGGAGACAGGGAGCAGTGGTGGCCTTCACGCCCTAAAAGTAGGACAGCAGCAGGGCTGTGACCACTGTTATCCTACATCTGCACCAATACGAGTGAGATTGAACCAAAAAAGTAGGGAATACTTATCTCGTCGGTAGGGTGGCAGGGAACTTGGGGTGTACACATAGCAGAGGTAGCAGCGGGTATGAGGCCCGTGAGGCCTGAGGGGTGAGGCAGTGGTGAGGCCGGTGAGGCTGCGTGAGATGTGTTGGAGTTGCGCTGGTGGGTACAGTGGGATTGTGTTTGCGCAAGGATAGGAAGTTCGAAGCTTGTTCGACTTAGGTGAATTCGGGTGCGACTCATGCACGTGACTTCTTGGGACGGACGTGAAGTGGACTTCATATAAACCGTCAGACGAGGATCCTCGTTCTTTTTATCTCTTTGCCCTGCCCTTCAACTTCCCTTCCCTCCCTTTTCTTTTAGTATACTTGGCCCCCTTCTTGCGCTCGCCTCCCCCGTTTAAAGGTGGCATGCAAATCTGGTTCATTGTTTTATCACTCTCTGGGCTGCCCCTGTTGACGCCTTTCTTTACACCCCAGCCCATGTTTGAGTGCAAATGGGACATGCCAACTTGGGGTAGCTCGGTGCATTTCTTTTTTTTTTTCTGCCCTTGTTTGATGCATAGCTATAACCAGACGAAGACGTAGTCCACGATTCTCGAGAATGATGGTGCATTGGCTAGGTCTTTCCACCTTTTCCTCTGAAATGGAAGTTTACTGACTCGCACTGGAATTTTCGCGCGTAGCAGGCTCGAAAGGTCAACATCTACGACGACATATCCATCTATCGGGGCGACAGACAATTCACGTACCAGCAAGGCCACTACCCTGGACAATTAGCGTCACTGCCAACTTATCACGCTCGAGCTCCTCTGAGTCCACACCATCACCCCCAAACGCCAAAGTGGCTGTTGCGTGTTCTGATATAACCACGCGCAAGGGCAATATCGGCACTTGTGTGGGGCGGCGCCGGCCTGGCTCATTTGGAGCAGCCATGTTCATGCACACCTCCTTGCACGATTGGAGCTCGAGTTACCAGGCGTGTTCGTCCAAGTGAGTTTTGTGACTGTTCCTTTTCTCTATCTTGCGCCCTCGTCATATGCCAAAGGTCAAACCCATCACAGATTCCGAGATCCCCGCGCCGTGCTACAATGCCAACGAGATGACGTGATATGATTCATCCCACTGTTCTGCCTTGCCCACTGACGTATGGTAAGTACTGTAGGTAAAGTGCCATCACGACCGCGGTGCGTGCCCGATCCCTCCACCCATGTTCCTCACCACTCACACAGGTGATTGCAGGTCTACCGTACCATTGATACATTGCCTGCGATGCCCAGCCGCACGCCCCACACCAAATCAAGTTCAGCAACCCCCTCCCCTCAAATGTTTGTTTTTCTCAAATCCATTTTTGGGCGCCTCGGAGCAGAATGCCCCATGTAGCACGTCACTTCTACTACAAACGTCTGAATCACCCTCACATGTATACACGTGCGGTGCTGGTTTCAGAACTACCTTGGGAGCAATGCTGATTTAGCGGTGGCTTTGAGGGGCAAGTTAAGGACAGAACTGTACATAGGAGCATGTAACTAGCCTTAGAAACGAAATATGATTAGAATTGAGAAAAAACGGAGAAAAGTTATAATTAGCGTGAAGACCATGTAAATTTGTGAAATTCATGAGAAAGGATTACAGTTTACAAATCAGAGTAAGACATACAGACCGTGAAAGTGTATATAATTTTTTTACAAAAGTAATGACCTTTTACAAGCTACCGAAACAATTCGAAGTGCCTACCAATTGCAATCATATTACAATTGGCGGAGGAGACTGAAACCCGCCAAAAGACTTTGAGATTTGACGAGGTACAATTATTAATTTTCCTAATTTGAAATCCAAGCTCCGCTGACGCTGCTTTTGGTCATCATGATTAATGATTATTACTAATGAATTTTTAATTTTTTTGCTGATGGTGTACAGGATGATACGATGACGTAACCGTAACATCGCCGTCGAGCCTATTTAGCAGAAGATCGATACGAAATCCTGTGCTGTGCGCGCATGGAATTTGATCCGTTCTGTGACACTGCCAAGAGGGGAAATAACAATACAGTGGCGACCTCGGAGTGAGGAGTCGGGTCACATTGTCGAAGTGCCAGTGCATCCCTTTGTTCAATGCCTGTTCACTTTTTTGCCTTTGCACTGGCACCAGCTTTGCCTTCCTCCTACCGATTTTCTACCCGAAGTCCTCGACCTACGGGAACTAGGAAGGTTGTTCGTGTCTGGTCACATCCTGGCAGCCGATGAGGGCAGCAAATATTTTTTTCGTCGCACCTTCGCAATTTGTTCTCGGTATACCGAACCCTTCCTCGTTGACGACCACCGCCATAATCGCTCTGCTCGAGACTATGCAAGTTCTTTACCAACTCCTTCCCCCCCTGAATACATTGATATCGCTCGCGGGCGACATTCTTGGACATCGTCACGGCTCTATTGCCGTTGCCATGCACGAACACTCCACGTTTCCATTGCCACAAGACAAGTTTGATGGACAGACCAGCGAAGAACGTAATCGCCCCTTCGTATGTGTAACTTTGTACTGACATCTTCTAAATGCTACAGTTACCACAAAACGTCTTACCAACGTTTTCATCTATACTTCATCTTGTGCCAATACGATTCAGTCTGCACTCACGACCCCAGGTGACGCAAGAAAGGTTGCGTCGGCAAGGCGGACGGCTTCATATTTCAACCTCGCGATAGGAAATTGTGGCCAATGGCCTAAATTACGATGGCAGACTCGGAGTGATGGACCCGCCAATCTAAAGGGCCCACGTAAGGTTAGACATCAGGTAACAGCTGAACAGCGGTCTTAAGCCTCAGAAATTCAGTGCCGGAAAGTCGAAGTCAGCTGAAAGTCATCACGAGGCATGGGAAAAGTAACGAGCTATGTGAAAAATACTACTTGGCCAGCCGTGCACTGGGCGTATCACCAGGAGCTGGGGGTTGCAACTAGGGGGGCGACGGCAGGAAATTTCAGGATGCTAGGGACTTTCTTTGGACATCGCAGCTGCGAGATCACATCGATCACAACACAATATGTATTATTATGAAGCAGGCGCGGCTCGCGCGTACATCTCTAGACAAAACAAACACAACAAGACTGTCTTTTTTTTTTGGCGCGTTTCCGCATACACATGAGAAGTGTTATAATACAACGGGTCGTGTGCGATTTCTTGATAGACTTGGTTACGGTTCTACCTCCAACGCTCCTAAACAGCAGTAACGGTACCCGCTTTCTGAGATGAATAAATGGGTACTAAAAAACACATGTGACCGAGTCGGAGAGGTTAGTTGTTTCCCCGAGAACACGCAGACTTTTAGACCTTCTCGGTCGACGCTACGTCATCATCTCTCGTTTCCTTGACATTGGGGACCATGTCGGCCTCAGCGAGGATTCGCTTGCGGAACGAGACAGAATTGACTGGAGCCACATTCTGGTAAAGCACGTCGATCTGTTCGAGTGAAAGTCCCTTTGTCTCCGGAACGCAGAAGTACGCAAAGATGATGCAGCAGAAACATGTCGAACCCCAGATGTAGAACACCTTGGAGCCGAGGTCGAGGTTTCCGGGGCCAGAGTCAACCAAGTATGGGGCTATTGTGGGGAATGAGAATGTTATAAATCTATGACAGGACAAAGAACGTACTGCAATACGCGATACCAAAATTCCAGAGCCAGTTCGATGCGACGGAAAGTGACATGGCCTTGGCACGGATTTTGAGAGGGAAGATCTCGCCTGTGACGACCCAGGCAACGGGGCCCCAGGTCGAGGCAAAGAACGCAATGTAGATGCAGACAAAGGCGACCGCAACGGACTGAGCGGCTTGGTCGCTCGTGCTTGTTGTTGAACCAACGATGGCAACGATGAATTCACATATGGTCATGCCAATCGCACCAACGAGTAACAGGCTACGGCGACCGAAACGCTCGACACCCCATATTCCAGGCAAGGTCATGGCGACATTGACAGTGGAAGTGATAATAGAGATAAGGAAGGGGCTGTGCATACCAGCGTTGGTGAAGAATGTAGTGCCAAAGTAAAAGATGAAGTTGACGCCCGTGAGCTGTTGCCAGGCCTGGATAAAAATGCCTGTGAGTGTACGGAAGAGGATCCGATTGTTCGAGGGGCGGAAGCAGTCCATATAAGAACTATTGCCGAGTGCCTCCTCGTGTTTCAAGTGGAGGCGAATCTCGTCAAGCTCGGCATTGACCTCTGGATCGTCATAAGGAAGTGAGGTGAGACGAGATAGTGCGCGGGCGGCATCAGCATCACGATGCCTCTTGATCAGCCAGCGAGGGGACTGTGAATATAGGATTTAGGCGTAATGTACTTATTGGCAAAGAACACAAAGTACGCACCTCTGGAAGAAGGAACATACCGAAGGAAAGAACTGCGGCCCAGACGAACTGAATTGCAACCGGGATACGATACGAGGAATGATTCGGCCGGTTTTTGGTGGCGTTGTTGAAGATGCTGGAGAGGAGGAGACCAATGGTAACTCCAAACTGGTAAAGACCAACGACAGCTCCACGAATCCACTTGGGGGAACATTCGGACTGGTACATGGGGACCAAAGTGGAAACCAAACCGACGCCGACACCAGCCCATAAACGACCGACGACAAAGAGGGGAATGGCAGTTGCGGCGGTCTGCAAGGCAACACCGATGGAGAAGACAAGACATGACAGAATAAGACCCCCTTTACGACCGAGGTGATCAGCTACAGGGGCGGCAAGTAGGGCGCCTAGATAAGAGGATCAGATAGTGTTCAAGACGAAAAGGAATGAGGAGATATCACTGACCGAAGAAGGTGCCAGCGGAAAGGATGGATACAATGAGAGATCTTTGAGAAGAAGTGATTCCATAGCCATCGGGGAAAGTCGACGAGACAGGAACGTGGTGACCAAAAGTTTCGAGCCAGTTAGGCATCTGCTGGAGACCAGAGATGGTACCAGTATCATAGCCGAAGAGGATGCCTCCAAATGCAGCGAAACTAGTCTGTAATGAAGGTATGAGAGAGGGAGAGCAGACAGCAGAACGAGAGCACCGACCATAAGGACGCCAGCAATTTTACTCTTGGGGGCATTGGCACCGATGCCTCCACTCATGTCGATTGGACCACCTGGCATACTGTGCAGTTAACACTGGGAGAGCGATCCTGACGATGGTGCGTAGAGAAGGCAATGGGCGAAAATATGGGCGGTTGGGAATAAAAGCTCCATGGCAAAGTGACGGCCTATTTATGCTAGCGGGTGTGTTTATTTTGTTCTGTCTCTGCTCTACAGTATGGGTTGATTTGGTCTGCGATTGCTGTTCAGGCTGAATCCTGTCAGGCTCATTGCTGGCGATCTCAGATCTATTGGTCCCCCAGATACCCCGCCTCTACCCCGCCTCGTGACCTGACCTGACCTGACCTCGTCCTCCGCCTACTTTGCTGCTAATTCTCAACTTTCTTACTTGTCTCTACACTCAGGTTGTAATTACGACCACTTTTTCAACTTCAACCACCTTCTCTGTCTTCCCAATTGATCTGGACAACTGTGAGGAGGTGGGTGATCCTCGGTATTATTGACGTGGCGAAGGAGCTGGCAGGCTAGATGAATGCCGGGCGACGCTCAAATGAATTATCCCGAGCTCCCCGAGGACATTGGCCGGCAAAACCTGAGGATGGTACGAACGCTGAATTGAGTGCCACGCAGCTGCTACGTCAGCATTAGCCGACGACTGGCAAATATTCGGTACGATACACGCATGTACACTTGAGGCACGTCCCGACGTCACACGGAGTCCCTACGGAATTGCTGCACCCTCATTTATTAATGACTACTCGTGCCCCGTTTCAAAGCATAGAACTACAAAAAGTCTATTTTTGTCACAGTTCACCTGAAGGCGCCTCAACGATTTCTTGATGGTGTATTCCAATGGAGCTAGTGGGCCTGCCAAGATGAAAAGAGTGTGATGTACAACGATAAGACGTCTCTGGTGAATGTTTACCCCAGAAACGCAGGACGAAAGAGAAGAAAAGATAAAGTTAGGAAATAAAAAGGAACGATGTTCACCATCCGAATACCCTGCAATTAAAAAAATTAGTTATCTAAGCCTGTAGAGAAAAATAATAATTTAAACGCACTCTTCGAAGCTCTCGACGCCACCAATGTCTATCCAATCTGCCCAGCTCACACTATTGACCGCACCTACGGTGTCATCTATGAGCTTGATCGGACCACACGAGCCGATGGCAATGCCGCTCGGCGATTCTGAGCGGCATCTGCAACACGTCGACGACGAATACGCATCGCGCACGCTTTCGATCACGCCCTGCAGCGCGGCACGGATGTTTGGGCGGCCCACACGAAGGTGCATTCCTGGCGGCAGCGTCGTGCGCGGCACTTGCGCCTTGAGAGCTGACGAGCGGGTCCAGTGCACGGAGAAGCGGAGCGAGAGCGCGGCGCGCGGAGATGGGCGCGGCCGCATGAGCGGGGCCAGCACCGGAAGGAAAGAGTAGAGAGTGTCTGGGGCGTCCGTCGTTAGCTCTACTGAGGCTCGGAACAACAGCCGCAGCCTCCACTTACCGGGATCTGCGACACTCCACACAACCTCGATAACGCGCAAGTTGCTTTTGCCAGAGGCGTGCTTCTGCAGGATGTCGTGCAATACGCCCGTGATATATGAAATACCACTGCCTCCAGCGACGAACATGACTCCCGAATATGCAGTATAAAGTGTGTATCCAGGGCCGCCTTCAAGTAAGATGAAGAGTAAGAATCTGTCACAAGATGTAAAAAAAACAAAACGGTCACTCACTATATGGACCCTCAACGATAACCCGAACTTCTCGGGTAGGCGCACGTCCAAGCTCGACTTCGGGATACTTCTCCTTAATATCATCATCAACCGCGGCGGCCATGCGCATTAGCTTGCGCGTCCACGCGCCCTTGGCTTTGACCACGAGCAACATGCCACCAGAGTTGGATCCCGTGGCGATGGTGAACGGTCGCGCGCGACCGACGAACCAGGTCAACCAACCGAACCACGAATCTCCGATGACACGGATGCGCACGTGCTGACCCCCCCGCCACCCGGCATCGAGGGAGGGTATACTCACGAGCGTTGTGCCACCATTGAGCGTGTTTTCGGCGGTAAGCCACGCCGTGGTGTACCGTGTCCGGGCGAGGCGCGCAATGTGATCAAATCCGTAGAGCACCACTGCGGCAATTATATAGGGCAAGACAAAAGGGCAGTGCTTGTGTATCTAAGAAGATATCAGTAAAGAAATTAGTCACCACGAAAGAACTTACAGCGAACAAGGCCATAATGACACAGGTGACATGAGTTACAAAGAACAAAGAGTACATCCTGTTTCTAAAACAGAAATAACTGGCAAATAACAAGTCGAGGGAACAGAGAGTAATGAGTCCCCAGGTGAACAGGGGAATACGCAATTTGGCTAGAAGGCTTCCAGAAGAGGCTGCCTTGTAGACTGTAAAGAAGGGGTTAGCATAGCGGCCATGATTGGCGAACATAGGCGTACGGTGACCCAAGGCATGGACGTTGGCTGCGACGACGACAATACCCCCCGAAAAGCGGTGCATGTAATTTACCTGGGTTGGCTTCAGAATACAGTGGCTTTGGAGAGTCACGCAAATCATTGATATTCACCTTCTCGTAACCAACTCCGCTCACCCAGCTCAGCCAGTTTGACTTATTTGCGAGGGCCACGACGATGGGTATCTGTGACACCGCAATATAGGCCCAACGATTGGGATCCTGGAACGGATTGGAGTGGATGAAGAAAGCGTAGGACACGATGAGACCGTAGATCAGGCAGATGAGGAGTCTTCCGAAAGAGAAACCAGACGAAACCCGGAAGTTGAGCGCGCAGGCGAGCGAGGGGTGCACGACTGTTGTCCAGCGAGGCATGCGAGTTGGCACGTAGGACGGATGTATGCCACGAGCGCGGTGGGCGACCGGTGTGACGAGGGGCGGGAAACCTTCCGTGACATTTCTCTCCTCATCCAGTGCAGCCTGCGTACCGGTGGAGTTAGGAAATGTCGAGGTGTTGGAGTGACCTTGCGATGTCGCGGTGGTGTCGGAGCGGAGGAGGGTACGGGTACTGTTAGTCCGCCACTGTGAACCGCGCTTCGCACCGGAGCGTAGGAAAATGCCATTGAAGACTTCGGAGGGCTGGAAGAGGCGTATCAACGCCCGTGGAATAGTAGAGACAACGTAAAGAGCGAAGAGGCCAAGCAGCAACATGTCAATGTGAAAAGCCAACGCAGGGACGTCGACCTGCTCACTCGGCGCAGGAGGGGGAGTGCTTGCGTGCGGCTGTGCGCTAGACATGGTGGGGGAGTGTGTGCGTTACCGTACCTTCGACCAGAAAGCAGAACTGCGACCTCTTATGTACGTTTCCGTTCGGCCGAGGGTTTACCACAGATAAAAACAGAATGGCGTAGGTTTGAGAAAAACGCCACACGGCGGTGGGTTCTACATTTCTCTGCTCCAAGGTATGTGAATGAGATAGTGTAAACCAATAGTAAAAGTATTATGCAGACCGCAAGCCGGGAATAATAATTCACTATGCCCATCATGTTGGCAGGGCACAAGAGACGTGAATCTTGGATAGGCACTATAATGGTAAGTGAATGAGTCACTGAGCGTGACTAATAAACCTTCTATAATCTGATAAGGTGCGATGATCGTATGATCTTCTCTCGCCGGATGTACCTCGTAACGTTTATGCTACTTTCGTTTCGTAACGCAGCACACCATGATACGTTGACTCCCTGTCCCCAGTACCACCCCCCAAATCCTCTACGACCGCCCGGTTTTGTGCACCAGAAATCTCGTCGGGCTGGACTAATGCCTTGCCGCCACCCTTGCCACCACCTTTGACCTCCTCGCACAGTCCAAGGTGCTCCTTCCATCCCTTGAATAGCACTGCTGCGGACAAGGCTGCGCAAAAACTAGCTACCGTTCCATGGTTACCTGGAAGCCTGGTCTCCGACCGTTGTATCAGGATCATTCAGGGCAGTCTGACAGGCTTTGGCCCGATGGGCCAGCCGCGGTACTCACTGCCACCAGGGGCAAGCACCTGTGTCGGAGCTTCACACTCCACTCCACATGACATAAGTTAGTAATCGACCCAGCCTCCCTTACTTACCAACTCGTACAGTGCAGCGTGTAAATGGCTACGTCCGACCAGCTTTTTTCTTAGATGTCTCGAATAGCTCCACTCGGTAACGTCAAGTCCAGACTCCAGCAATCCGGCATAACAATAAGTCGTGATGCTATAAGTAGTCTCCAAGTTCTGTGATAGATCTGACAGATGCGGCGTCATTCCATTGTGATGACAGCGGCAGCATGCAGGGTCCGTAGATTTCAAGGTATGGCGTCCGACCTGATAACATAGGTAAAGTTGACTCTGACGTTTGTGTGCTACATGGGGCATTCTGCTCCGAGGCGCACAAAAACGTATTTGAAAAAAAAAGGATCGGTAAAACGCGCATCACGAAACTGAAGTCACATACCAACGTGATGTCCTTTTCCACCTCCTGCACAAAGGACTTCTTCAAGGCCTTTCCCTTCTCGGCGATCTAGAGGAGCGGTAACTCGGACATGTCTTTGAAAATAATGGACAATTTCACGAGAACTAGCTTGAAGATTTGTCAGGTTGAAAAGTCGGAGAGGACGCACGCGACACGAAGCGGCGGCGGCGAGATAAAGCGCGTTAATAGGACGTTTCCCGAATTCGAAGGTCGAAGCCAGTATGCGGAAGTATGATAGACGGCATTGGGTATGAAAATTGCGTTCTCTATGAGTTCTGGGTATCTATCTTCGTCACAGTTTACCTTCGGTGAATAAGCACTAACATGCGTCCTTTCCCATTCTGTTCGTAAGGCTCATTTCCTCGGCGTTTGCCCACACTTGTTTTGGCATCTGTCAAGTGTTCTTCCTCGGTCGGTATCAACACTCCCCGTTGTTTAGGTAACCGCACACTGTGATGACAGGTGGCTGGCAACCTCGGAGGCACAAATATCCCGAGACAAAGCCGAGGAAATGCACAGACGTCGTAACGCGGGAACCATGGCCAGAGTACGGGGGCTATGAAAAAAAAAGGTTAGAAGTTAGCCCGTTTCCGTGACATTCGAATTCTGAGAAGCGGGGTGCAAACGGAAAAAAGTGATGGCAGTACCTACGATACCAGTCGAAGTCGCAAACACATTTTCAAGACCGAGGGAAAGTGACAAAATCTGAGTCGAGGATAGTAGTAGCTTGTAAGATAACGACACCTCAGAGTCGTCGGGTTGACACACTGCCAGGGGGGGGGGGGAGCGCCAGTAGCCTAGTGCCTACAGTATCCCCGTTTACAATGGAGTAGTCACGGGGCACATTGTGCATCAGGGTCTTGGACTCCTGCTTGAACGTGCCTGACAGCTCATGCACTCGTGTGTACCGAAAAACGACAACGGTGGCGTTCGGACTAGCTCTTTGCGACCTATAGTGAGTAACCTGGTTCAGAAGTCACTTTTATATTAAGACTGTCGCCTCCGAGCCTCGGAACCCTTTGACTTGAATTATATTTTTGTTTCGTTTGGTAGGATCTCACCAAATGTAACAAAAGAAGAGAATCAGAGTCGAACTACACTAACTTAGGAAGGAGCGGATCTGTGGTCCTTATTCGGTCGCAGCATGCTTCGCAACCCTCGCCCAGCATGGTGGCACATATCTTATTTATTCACGTATTGCCAGCCTGCTCCACGCCGCGCCGTCTGCAAGTTTTAACGGGTTGATTTAAACTTGTTATCGAATTGGATCCATACAATCTTCCACTAGACTGACGCATCTGTATATTATATTCTGGCATACCCCACACTTGTAGTATAGCTGTACATCTCATCTCTTCATTCTACAGCAACATTCTCATACATTCGCTCCCCACGAAATGCAGCCAGAAAAACAGGTAGCGCGCCCTGACCTCTTGTCTCAGACGAAGCCCTTTTTTGCGGTACTCGCCGTCTTACTTTGAACATGTAACAAAGCAACTACGCTGTTCACCTGATGTTAAATGGTCTGCCAGCGAGATAGCAAGACAACTGTTTTACTGTACTTCACCGACATGCACCTTCCGTGGTTGTATATCAGACCCTGTGCGAGATCGCGCCAAGCTCTTGATCACGGCCCATAGCGGAACGTCCAATCCACTACCGCCGACCGTACCGATCCGACTGCCCCCTTCCCATCCCATGGCCGCTAATATCTGGAACCCGGCATTCGACCCGTCTATCTTCGATGCAGTCTACCAACCCAACAAAGATAATCAGCACGGCGATTCGAGGGCTTCGTGGAAAAAAAAACGTACGACGCCGCCGACTTCGCTATCCCAGCGGGCGGATCTTGACTCCCGCCTTGCCCTGCCCTTGCGGCCACCGCTGTTGTCCGTCAGCAGATTCGGCTGGTCTAAAATACACGACCTTTCTCTCGTCGACCCGCACGCCGCTAAGCGTCGTCTTGGCGGGCTTGGTAACCGCGCCGGGCCATTACACTCGCTCTTGCTCTTCAGATGAAAGGCATGCGCGAGGTCGAGTACTGATTTGCGCATGTGCCACGTCATTGGCGGGAGCGAGAGCGTGGGAGGGCCATGCAGGTCCGCAACGAAGGCCCGCATGTGCTCGACGACTATGTCGAGGCTGAGGGTTGCTACTGCTGCCTGTAGGGCTTGGCGCGCCTTTTTGCCTATCTTCTTCGTGGACGCGAATAGTTCCGCGGAGGTGGCCGCCATTCTCGAACTCGCGTAGACGCTTCTTCATGCGGTCGCGCTCCCATTGATCTTAGAGTTCAGCAGGGATGTACTTGTTTTTGTCCTTCTTGCGTCCTGTGGGACAAGATCTAGAAGCACAATGATGAGCGGGCGGTTACAAAGATGAATGTAGGGTACGCACTGGGTGAGACGTTGATAAAGTCGTCGAGGTTGACCTCGAACTTGCCGTTGAGGTTTGTCTGCTTGCGGCACTGATGGCGGAGGATGTCGACGTTTTCATCAATGATACTCTGCAGTACCAGTAAGTCAGCCTCTGCTCAGAAAGGTAGCGGAGAAGACTCACGTACCGCTATCTGCGCGATGATGCTGTCTTCTTCATCGATGTCCGGGTTCGAGCTCAGATCGTCGTCGAGCCTTCGATCTTGGTCCAGCTCATCCTGCATCATATCCTTAAAGGGCCGTCGAACAGTCCGACTGCGAATTCGTTCAAGACGTGCCTGGAACGGCCTCTTCGGCGTCACATCCCTAGAAGTATCGTCGGCTAAAGAGCTCCTTGAGGCCATCTGGTCCTCCTCCTCGTCTTCTGCGGCTATGATCCCCCGCAGGCCATCAGCTAACTCCAGCTCCGTGTCGACGTCTTCGTCGGTGCAACTCACACTCTCGTCCTCCTCATCCGGGTCCTCCAGGCGGATCCTCGCGTCCTCCAAGTCACCTGCGTTGATATGTGCATGCCCAGAGACGCCCATAAGCCGCACGAACGCAGTCATAGCATTGACCCCAATGTTCCGGTCCACGATCATACCGTCACTGTCCTCAACCTCGTCCACCTCTGCGAGCATCGCGCCTCGTACACTGAACATCGCCTTCCGGCGGGCGATACGACCGTGACGTGGTCATCGCACGCGATGCGTCGGTTTAGAAGAGCTGGAAAGACAGGAAAAGGAAAAGTCCTGGAAAGCCAGCCCCAGCGGTGGCGCTGGGACGACAAAGTCTTTTGGGAGCGGTTCTAGTTCTGGCTCCGGTACTGATTCTTGCGGGAGCTGGGGCTCAGGCTTTGGTGGGAGAGCCAGGGTATGCGGAGCGTCGTACGTTTTCTGATGAATTGGCGCAGTGACAGGATCAGAACCAGCTGTGGGAGGGAAAGTTTTTGCATCTGGAGAAGATTGGGTGTGAGCGCAAGTGAGCTCTTCCTCGTCTAGTAACGATTCTGATGGCTGGATGCCCGAATTTCCGCGGTGGAATCCGGTAGACGCGCGAGCAGTAGGGACATGACCAGCTTCTTGCTCACCTAAAACCGAAAACAAGGCATCAACAATAAGCCCGCGGCTACAGACCGGCCACCGACAAAAGGACGGACCAGCTTCCTCCGCCACGGGCTTGAATATTTCGTCGTCCCTTAAAACAGGGTTGGCGTTATTTTCCAACGCACGAACGTGATGAGCTTGAGGAATGGGCGTTCTTCATAGAGCAGTTGGGATGGGGAAGCATTCCCGTAGCGTAGTTTCGACTCCAGATGTCGCTTCCGCAAGGAGTTCTCGAGGCTCAAACAGGTCTGTGTCAGGGTCGGCGACTGCGCCCGGGCCCACGCTGAGGCCCTTTTCCGCACAAGACATGCCACGGCTGGGACTGTCTCCCCGCACGGGAGTTGACTGCCTCGAGTAGTAATGGTAGTCGCTGTTGCCCTAGCTGTCTGAGGAGTCCGGTTCATGATCAACAATGAACCCTCGTCCTCTTCCTGCGTTTGTGCCTTGCGGCCCACCGCGCCACGAGGGTCTGCAGTGCGCCTACCTTGAATGACATGCACCAGAAGGGAGGACCAGACATACGAATGTTGACGATAAAATCGCCATCGATCTCGTCTGTCACCACGTAGCCCAGCCCACGTCCGCGTCCTCGTCCACGGCCGCCGCCTCTGCTTCGACCACCACGATCGGGCCGGGGGGCTCTACGTTGCACGACACTGCTGCGACGACCCCCGCCTCGACCACGTTGCTGGCCGCGGGACGTGCTTGGATCAGTACCATGAGTTTTGCTACAAACCTTGACTCTTATGTTTCGTGCTATATCCGAGGTTTGATATGACAGTGCTGTGGGGAGTAGTTGGGAAAGGCTGCGGCTCAAGAATAGATTGGGAAATTTGGGATGACATACTTTGAGAACTAGAGGTCGACTCCGTCGCCTGAAACCTTGCGTGGTGTGCTATGCCGGTGTGGGAAGGCGGAGTTATATAATTTATTTTCGTACGTATCTCTTCTTTTCTTTCACTCTGCGTCTCTGTCTGCATTGTGCCTTCTCTTACAACTGATCACAGACGGGTGAGCGCGAAACAGCAGAGACGATTGCGGAGTCAGGAGAGAACCGGATTCGGTTTATTCCTTGATTACGCCGCAACGTTGAGCAAACTTGCCAGTGCCGCATCCATCTTCTTGCAGCCACCCGTCGACCTCAGGCTATCATATCTTCTTCAGTCTTTCAATATCCCCTAATTTATTTCCGAAATGACAGTCGTCCACGACCGGGTGAATCTCATCCGCCTTATGCGGCGTCTCGACAAGTCCGTCAACGAGGCCTACTGGAGCACGGGACGCAGCTGGTCGGTCTGGCTCAAATCGGAGAAAGTGCTACAGGTGGGTCCCTTTTTCAGCGATGCACCTATCCGAGACTCAATGTATGATATCCAGCAATTGAAGCACGCACGAAAGTTGTTGGGAAACGTGGAGCTCGACAATGAGGTGCAAACCTCAGCGTGAGTGCTCTTCACCACATTCTCGAATCGAACGCAAGGAGACTTTGGTACTGACTAGCCAACATACAGAAAGCTCGCGAAGCGCCTCGTGGACATCCGCGGCCTGCTGGACAGGCTGGACGCATCTATGATATTAGTAAACGAGGTGCGTCGCTGTTTTATAGATAGAATGGCATTGTCAAAGTTATATTCTTTTGCAGCGGGTCGTCCCTGAGCCTACGCATCCAGAGCCATTCCTTCATACCGTACCACGCCCATCCCCACCCGCCACACGAAAACCGGATCTACCAGCGGTCCAACGCCTCGCGCCACCTTCACACGTGACGTCCAGTTCCCTCACTACTGAAGATACCAATGACTTCGCAACCGCGACGGGCGTCGACCTGCTTCTCGGCTCCGCCGACGAGTCTGACGGCCCCCTTCTCCAGCCAGATCGGGCGGCACCATCTGCAGGAGACGCCGCTGCTGCGTCTGCGCTGTTGCAGAACAGCACGGCGCTGCAGGAAGAGCTGGCGGCGCAGTTAGCGCAAATGGCGGGCCAGCTGCGGAGGAATGCAGAGCATTTCTCCGGCGCCCTCGCGGCAGACCAGGCGGTGCTGCGCGTGGCGGAGGAGAAGGTGGACGCGAACCTGGATGTGATGAAGCGGGAACGCGTGCGGCTGCGCGATCATCGTGGCAAGGCTCTCGGGACGACGTGTCTGACGATATCGAGCGTCCTCGTCGTCGCGATTGCGTTTTTACTTATGTTCTTTCTCATTCGGTTTACTTGAGAGACGATGCAAGGTGGCCGTTGACGTTGTGACGAGCCAATTACTTTATATATGTGTGTGTGCCGCCAGTTATTTTATCATACTTCCGAACCTGATAGCATCGTCATTGTGTCACAGATGGATCACTGTACCGTAGCAGTTCAATAGGCCTCATGGGGGTTACCAATGCGTGCTTCCGGTTCCGTGCCACCCCTTGCACTGCATTGGCACGGAAGTTCCAGTTGTTCAAACTTATTCAAGGGGTTTGCGAGTGGTCCCTACCTCTTCAACGACGCAGACGCTGTGGAGACCGTGATCGTAAAGTCGGCAGTCGTATAGGTGGTACTCTTGCTCTTGCTGCTGGGCTGATCGATGATCGATAAACCGTCTCCAGGGCTAACACAAACATCCGCTTGTGGTAACGGACTAACATATCTTGATTGCTGTAGCAGATGCATTTGTCTCTTTCAAAGCTTTCCGTGTAACGTCAAGACCTGATCCACAGCTTGCTCTAGTCAATATCTGACTCACCTCGAGGCACTAACTATGTGAGATTGCTGTTCTTCAGTGTAGTCTATGGATTGGGAAATACTCACAGATCTAGATGATGACGCGATGAGGTGAGAATATTGTGGATGATAGATGGGGGCACAGCTTATGATGACTGATATTGAGAACAACTACATCAAATTCTAATTTCGATCATTGTCGGATCAGAATGCCTGCTTGTTTCCGTTGCAGTAACCGAATGTATATAACTAGACCATTGACTCGCGCTCTCCGTACTTCCTCTCTACGTTCCTCTATCTACTTTAAATCAACATCGATCTCTGTCAGCTCTCTCTCTGTCCGCACAATGTCCGATGATAGCAAGACCAAGCCTGACGAAGAATGGCGTGCGATCCTCTCCCCAGAGCAGGTGTGTCTGCCCCACCAAAATACGGGATCTTCACTACTACAACGCATATGTACAGTTCAGAGTGCTCCGCCAGAAGGGCACCGAGCGTCCTGGGACGGGAGAGTACGAGAACAACAAGACCGCAGGCGTATACGCCTGCGCAGCTTGTAACACCCCACTCTACAAGAGCAATACCAAGTTTGACAGCGGCTGCGGCTGGCCAGCCTTCTACGACGGTGAGCCGAAATTACCCGAGACACTTTTACAACTGTTCATCGGGCTATCTCAGCCATCCCCGGTGCCGTATCCCGTCATGAAGACTCGTCTTTGGGCATGACCCGCATTGAGATCACCTGTACTGCCTGTGGGGGACACCTGGGGCATATATTCAAGGGGGAGGGATACAAGACGCCAAGTAGCATCGCATCTTTCTTTCAGTTGATGAGATACTGACTCAACTACCTACGCAGCTAATGAGCGACACTGCGTGAACTCGGTCTCCCTTAGTTTCGCTGCCGGTGATAAATAGTGTTACGAGTGCTGTGCTGTAATACCGTGACTCAATGTGATCTGAACCAACTCGGGCCGATAGCCGAGAAAATGCCACGAAAGTAACTCAACTGTTCGCGACTCTGAGACTGTCATGCTCCCCCGTCATTTACGTCGTGCCATTCCCGCACCGACCCCCTTCCGCTTGGCTGCATTCGCCGCGGGTCCCCACCGCTCCCATGCGCTTACCGCACTGCGCTACCGCCCAGTCGCGGGCGGCATGGCCTCTTTCCATTCTTCTTCCCGTCGGAGTGACGAGCTACCAAAATCGCCCTTCCAGACGTTCGTAGACGTGCTGAGGGACGAGCTGCGGAAAAACAGGGAGCTGCAGGAAAACGTAAAGCAGCTCCAGGGTGACGTGGACAAATTTCAGGACTCGGAGGCGATGAGGAAGGCGAGGGCTGCGTACGAGCGAGCCAGGGTGCGTTCTCATCTCCCGGGACCATCCCCCCCGTGGAATCTCATCTGACTGGGCAAAATGGTCTTCTAGCTTACCTCGAGCATAAAAGAGAACCCGCGGCTTCGGGCTGCCGCTGAGGAGCTCAAAAAACGCGGAGTCAAAGTCGGCGACGCGGTCTCCGAGGCTCTCAAGACAATGGAAGAGAGCGAACTCGCCCGCGCGGTACGGATCTCCCCTTGCAGAGCATCGCTGTACTGTTTCTCACATAGTCTACATAGATATCGAGGGCGACCGCGGCCGTCTCCTCCACCATTGCCACCACTACAGAGCCCATCCGTAATACCGCTGCGTACAAGACGCTCGCGGAGACTCTGGTAGATGCACTCGACGATTCTGGCACTGCCAAGCATGCTGGTTTCGAGGAAAAGGAGGCGCGCAGGGCACGGCGACAGTTGCGCCTTGCCAAGGCAGGCAAAGAGGGGCGCATCAAGGCGCGCGTCGTTGCCGACCCCGAGTACGTGTTTTATTTCTCTCCTCTAACGGTCGTTGACCACGCCTCACGCAGAGCGGGAGAGGCGCTCGTCCTGCACGCCTCGTCGCCGCGGCAAGAGCGTTGGCAGCAGCTCAAGGAGACGAACCCGATCCTGCGCAAGTTCAGCGAGCTGCACGGGGTGTATCAGGAGTCAGAGAACCCGGTCGTGCTCTCGCTCCGCTCGGTCACGTCGACCGTCGCGTCGTGGTTCGACGAGAACGAGACGGCGCGCGTGATGCGAAGTATGAAGACGCTCGACCCTGGCTTCTCGATGGAGTCGTTCGAGCGCGAGCTGCGGGAGTACATCGTGCCGGAGGTCGTAGACGCATACCTGAGCGCGGACAACGAGGCGCTCAAGGCGTGGTGCTCCGAAGCGGTACCGCAACCCCCTTCCTTGTCCCTTATGATTATTTACTGATGTGTATTTTGTCAAGACGTACAACGTGCTCTGGGCGACGATGGAGCAGTACCTTCGCCAGGGCATGAAACCCGACTCAAAGGTGCTCGACATTCGACAGGTGGACGTGAGCACGGGACGCTTCCTCGAGGACAACACGCCCGTATTCGTCATCACGTTCACGACGCAGGAGGTCCTGCTGTTCCGCGACCGCAAAACTGGCGAAGTCGTCGTCGGTGCCGAGGACCGCGTCGAGCAGTGCAACTATGCGGCTGTCGTCACGCGCGTGGAGGAAGAGCTCGAGAACGAGCTTACGGGAGGATGGAAAGTCATCGAGGTGCGCTTTCGTTCCCCTTGTACGAAGATCGCAATTGGTTACTGGGCTGATATAGATGGCTCGCCGGTCGGGGCGTGCGTATCTATGATGACCTGGCCGCTGTCCTCTCACTCCATACCTGTCGGACGACCGCTGCTGTGGAGTTGCTCCCAAAGTTGCATTCGTATCATCGCACATTGTTTTCTTGCAAGCACGCACCACAATCTCTTGCTATCGTCAACGCACCACCACATCACGCCACCGCCACAACCACCACTCGGAAGAAAAATATGTATACACATATATTAATTCGTATTAGACAATGCATAAACGCTAGATTCGAGCGCGATTTTGTTTTTTTTTTTGGGTAAAAAAAATAATCCAGTAAATCATGCGTAGACATCCAAAAATTTAAGAAAAAAAATAGAACTAGCCAACGAAGAAGCGATGAGTGGGGAGTGGAGGGAAGAGAAAACAAGAACGGTACGTACAGGTCAGATCGGGATATTGATATCTATGAACTCTTGAGCTTGGAGCGGCGTTCCTCAATGTCCTGGCGCGTCATACGCGTGCCGAGGATGACGTCCCAATGTACGAACCAAGGCTGAGAGAAATTAGACTTGATACCGATGATCTGGTGGTGGATGTCGTGGTAGTCGGCGGTGTTTCCGCTGACCCACTGGAGTGGGTCGAACGGGAGGCTGTACCCGCAGTGGTCGTCCACGGTCTTGCAGGTCGAAAGGGAGAAGAAAAGGGCGGCCTGTCGGACGGAGAGGCACGCAATGGCCTCGGAGAGCACGGCGCCGAACGAGTCGAGGAGGAAACCCTCAAGAGGGTGGTTGTATAGCGCGCCAAAGGCGTACGGCACGTAGAGCCGGTGGTGCACCGAGTGGAGGTGCTTGAAGAGGAACTTGTTGACGTGCATTGCGCGATGGAGGAAGTACTGCCAGGTGTCGAGGACGACCCTAGAAAAAATAAACGGAGAGGGGTCAGCGACAGACGCGCATACCATAGGGGCGAAACACGTACATGGCGACGACGATTTGTATGAAAGGGATGATGTACCAATAGAGGAGATAGGTGATCCGCGGCGAAGCATCATCGAAGAAGCCGAGGGGGAAGTACGCCTGCTCCGAGAGGAAGAGCACACCGAAAGGGGAGGATAGGGCGCGTGCGACGGCGCGCATCGCTGCGGGGTGGTCGGACGGTTCCGGGACGTCGGCCAACCAGAAATAGCCTAGGGTAGTCTGGAACACCTGCTGAACAATGACCGCACGGAAGACCTCGGAAGGAGTGGCGCGGTTTCGGGTGGAAACTTCTGATGGGCTGTGTATACGATAGCGGTCTAGCCAGGCCCAGTT
Source organism: Lactarius quietus (assembly GCA_015025155.1). Lineage (NCBI taxonomy): Eukaryota > Fungi > Basidiomycota > Agaricomycetes > Russulales > Russulaceae > Lactarius > Lactarius quietus. Next base: position 223,678 of record WITN01000010.1, read on the forward strand.
GGAGAGGTCAAGGCCATAGAAGACAGCGGAGGTAAGCCAGTATGCGAGGATAGGGAGAATGACGGCGAGGAGAGGGTCGGAGACCCCGGGGGCGAGCTCATCGGCCTGGGAATAATAAAAGGGGTGGGTGTAGAAGATGGGATGGTCATATGGAATGGTGGTGTTCATGGTCGACGTGGGCGACATACCAGACGCGCTGCAAGGCTAACCATGCTGAAGATGACTAACTCCGATCGAGGCTATGTTTTGGTTTTGTTCCTGTTTTATGTTTATCCTTGCCTTATTTGGACTATCTACCCCTTTCCTGGCCTGGCACGTGACAATCTCTGTCACCCGCGGGTCTGCAGTCTGTGCATTTACGGGGCGTCACAGTAGTCACTTGCTCAAGTTTCGAATCTAACTTACTAGTAGCGCGATGTTAAAGTTTTCCTCCGTATCATAGGAGTTTTGGGCCAGTAATTTTGGCACCCAACCTGTCCCTTTTTGTAAAGTGAAGTGGAGCAACGATGATGCAGGTGATCTAATCATCATCCTGCCACCATCGCTCACAAAATGTCTCGCTGGATCCCTCTCGAAAGTAACCCTGAGGTACCGTACAGTTGCTCGCCATTCAAACGTAAAATTGATGGCCCCCGCTCAAATTAGCTTTTTAACGACGTCTGTATACGGTCTTTATTTATAGTCACCTCACGCTGTAAGATCTGTACAGTGGGCGCACAAAGTTGGTCTCCTCGAAACAGAAGCAAAGTTCGTAGATGTGTACGGTCTCGATGATGATGTACGTGTGCTTTACATCAAACTTCCATGTAGCTAACGTCGACTCTGTTCAGCTCCTTGACTTTGTTCCACAGCCGGTCAAGGCGCTCATCTTGCTTTTTCCGATCCGCGGTGAACTTAAAGAGCGCAGTGAAGACGAAGAGGCCAAGTTCAAAGAAAAGGGTCAGGTGCCCATCGATCCAACAGTGATCTGGATCAAGCAGACTGTACGTCCCTGCCATGGTAATGCCAGGTGTATTCGAGCTCGTGCAAGGGCAGATTAGTAACGCATGCGGCACGATTGGCCTGCTGCATGCCTTGACAAACGTAAGGTCTACTGGATATACCCACAGTATTGTCGAATCAGATTGATGGCTCGTTTGCAGGCTCAAGTTGTATATGAGCCTGGAAGCCCGATCACTCGGTTCATCGATGCTTGTCAGAGTAGGGAAAACACTCTACACCCTCGCAACGCCTAATAGCCCTTGATAGATAAGACGCCAGAAGAGCGTGCCAAATTCCTCGAAACAACATCGATTTTTGCGGACATCCATGCTGCTACTGCGGCCGGTGGACAAACTGCTCCACCTACTGACCTAGATACAGACTTGCACTTTACCTGTTTCGTGCAGGTCCCTTCAGCATCTGCACGCGAAGCAGAGGTTGAGACCGAGGAGCGACGCCTTATCGAATTAGACGGCAGAAGAGCTGGGCCTGTCGATCGGGGCGAGTCGAAGAATCTGTTGAAGGTACACGCTGTTTGTCACTGTCTTACTCGTATACAACTCTTGATACTATTTTCTTAGGATGCGGCCAAGTATATTAAAGAAATGATCTCAAATGCGCCAAGTGTGGAATTCAGTCTTATCGCGCTGGCTGGTGAGATCGAGATAGATGAGGAGGGAGAAGGAGAGTAGGCGTTTGAGAGTTGTATGTAATTTTACTGTCATGTGATACACGCGACTATGATTTTGAACGAAAAAGGCAATACGAAAAGTGAGACGATTTTTTCGAGCTAGTCTACGTGAGAGCGCATCCTCGTCCCTTTTTTTTTCTTTTCAGATTTCACTTGTATACTGGGGCATGCAACTACGACAATAACCTATCATTCTTCCTTCGTTTTTTCTCCAATGCCCTCGAATACCATCCAACACTCTGCGTACGACGTCGTCATTGTCGGTGCGGGCATCGCAGGCTCAGCACTCGCTCATGCACTTTCTGCCGCAGCATCTACCTCTCGCACTACACCGCTTCGCATAGCCCTACTCGAGCGTTCCCTCGCAGAACCTGACCGCATCGTCGGCGAGCTCCTTCAGCCCGGCGGCGTTGCAGCTTTGCGTTCCCTAGGACTTGGTGCGTGTCTTGACGGTATCGACGCCATCCCGGTGCACGGCTACGCCGTCCTCGACGCTGGCAAGACTGTGCACATCCCGTACCCCGCCCCAGCTGAGGGCCGCTCCTTCCACCACGGCCGCTTCGTCCAGAAGCTCCGCGCGCATGCAAGGGCCTCCCCTGGCGTCGACGTCCTCGAGGCTACCGTCACGGACCTGATCGAGTGCCCGCTCACGCACCGCGTACTTGGTGTCCAGGTGCGCCGGGATGGCGCTGAGCGCAAGGAGTCTTTCTACGCCGACCTCGTCGTAGTCGCCGATGGCTGCTTCTCCAACTTCCGTAGCACGGTCATGGGCAACAGCGCGAAGTGCAAGCCCGTAGTGCGCGGCCACTTTGTCGGTGCCGTCCTTGAAGACGTCACGCTCCCCATTCCCCAGCACGGCACCGTCGCACTTATCAAGGGCCACGGCCCCGTGCTCTTATACCAGATCGGTGAGCACGATACCCGCATCCTCATCGACGTCAAGAACCCCCTCCCGTCCGACCTCAAGGTGCGTTCACGCATGCGTGTTTATTATCGCTGTTCTACGCGTCGCTCGAGCTTCACTGACTGCTCGTCGAATATAGAACTTCATCCTCACACACATCGTCCCGCAACTGCCCGCATCTCTACACGCGCCCATCCACACCGCATTCTCCAAGGACCGTCTCCGGCGCATGCCCAACTCGTTCCTTCCGTCCGTTGAACAGGGCGGTCGCCATGCTAAGGAGGGCGTCATCCTCCTCGGCGACGCGTGGAACATGCGTCATCCACTCACGGGCGGCGGCATGACTGTCGCCCTCTCCGACGTCGTGCTCCTCGCGCCGATGCTTGCTGCCGTGCCAGACCTCGCCGACTGGCACACTGTCACGGAGGTGCTCCACCGTTGGCACTGGTCACGCAAGCCGCTTGCCGCGACGATCAACATCCTTAGCATTGCTCTGTACGACCTCTTTGGCGCTGAGGGTACGTCGCACTCTTCGCTGCTCCATACACATATTACGAGTGTTGATGCATGGGATAACAGACCAATATCTCGCCGTTTTGCGAAATGGATGCTTCAAGTACTTTGAGCGTGGTGGTGAATGCGTTCGTGGTCCAGTTTCGTTGCTCTCAGGGTGAGTTTCTCTCTTTTCTTGGTATCCTTTCCCCCCTCATTGATATTGACAAATACCCAGTCTCGCATCGGATCCCGTCTTACTCTTCAACCACTTCTTCTCTGTGGCAGTGTACGCCATTTGGGTCCTCTTTACACATCCGCGGACGTGCGTGTTTCAGACGATGAGAAACATAGACTCGCTAGGCCCACGCTCGTAGAATACCCCGCTCTTTGTGTCACCGCTGTGCGGGCTGTAAGTGTTCTTCTCAACCTATTTTGCCGCTCCTGACTTGAGTCTGTTGGTAGTTCTGGACAGCGATTGTGGTATTTGCGCCATTGTTATGGACCGAGATCCGCTGGTGGTAGCATGTCAAGGCATGCTGAACAGATTATCGCTTGCCCTTTGCATGGACGGGTACTTCATCCCCGCGCTTCACCATACGTATGCCTGTATGCAATCTAGACTAATACGATCGATACCTTAGAAGACTGCATTGCAATTATATCTTCGCACGTTCATCTCAGCACGTCAGATCAGCGTTTTTTGGACCAATATACTACTAGACGCCTCGCCTACACCAACTGTCGTCTCCAGTTTCTGGATTGACCAGCGCCTTTAGATGAGGATATGCACACCGGCATTGAACCGTGAAACAGTACATGAAGGGTTGAAGGTACGTTGAACTTTGAATATTGGGCGGTGAGTAGTATTCAGTGGGAATGGAATGTCTAGCTTGGCCTATTCACTGTCGACAACATACTCACTCCCTTTGATGCCTAGATCGACGTAAAGAAGAGCATCGCGCTAGTCGCAGCCGAGCGTGGCGATAATCAAGTTATTTGCGACTACTTTTGACGTCCTATGAAATTGGTGATTGGCAATGGCAGAAAGTTGACGTAGGCGGAGGCGGCGGGAGGGTGCTACGCCACAAGGTGTCGGTGTTGCCGACAGCAACCTTGCTTGTTCAATAAGCCATGTACATCGCACGGACTTGGTATGACGGAATTAGACATATTGTACAATCCGGCACCGGCAACAATATCGACAACGACTCGGAGTGTGTTACGTACCGCGCACCTTGTACCAATTGGCCCTGCTACAGTACTGTAAGGGCTCGATGTGATTGATGAACACGATAACTGAAAAGCATTCGCCATTACTGTAATAAACTGTAATATACTGTACTGTACATAAGATCGGTTACATTCGTAATAGGGTGTGGCGGCACCTCTAGCCAGTTAAATTGAGTTTCAGGGTCCTGCTAGATTATCTATGTATAGAAGCCGCTCAAAGTCGGGCGTCCCAAGACCTGTCACCTATACATGGCACAGTATCAGAGATAACGGCGAAAGTCAATAGACAGCAGATTTTCACGACGTACTGGGTCCCACCCAGCAATGGCAGGAAATCCAGGGGTACCGCAGCCCGGGTTCGACCCCTCTGTAATGTCCGTGAAGCCCGCCCGGGCCCTGACATACAATAATGGGTTGAGGAAGCCTAATGGAGGCCTACCTTGAGAAATTCGATTGTCATTGAGGAGAGAGATAACGCCTGCCACTATCTGCACATGAAGGTCAGCAGGTATACGTGGATGGACCAATCAGCAAGGAAGAAGAGACTAACAGGCGTCGCACCACTTGTGCCGGTTGCGGGGATCAAGTTGCCTCGGAGAAAGATCCTGAAACCCATGGACTGCGCAGAAACGTCAGGGATGGCGCGACCATAAGGGCTGCACAAATTATAGTGTGAGAATAAGAAAGATTGTCAATTTGCGGCCGCAAACGCACTTGTACAGGCCCTGATACAGACCGCCGAGGTTCTGAAGGTAGGTGGGCACGGCCTGTTGCTGGTAGGGTGGGCGCAGAAAGATGTTTGAGAAGCCGCCGCCAGAGATTGGCGCCGCAATCTCTGGTGCGAAATTCATCGTTCCACCAACAGTAGTGACAAAGGGACCTGCGGAAGCGTGTCCACATGGCTGAGTTTAGCGACCCATTCTTGAGCCACTTGCAAGAAAACAGACGACACATACAAGTTCCGGGGAAGCTGGGAAGGAAATAAACATTTCCAGAGCTGTCTCTACAGTTCCCAAAACCGACTCCCTGATTTCCGCTAGCCTGTAGTACACTGACTCCACGTGCGCCGAGCTGTGCGAACAGGTTGCACACGTGTACTGCATAATCTATAGGGTAGAGCGATTCATTGTTGCCGTACGAGAGGCTGAGAGTCTGTGGAATGTTCTGGTCGTTGAAGACGTTTCCGAGGAAGGAGAGAAACCAGTCCTCGCTGCCCAACCGCACACTGGTAGGGCCGGTGCTGTAGAAGACGTGCCGGACCGGGTATGCTATTCCTTGAGCAAGCTGCATATCGAGGTTCGCCTCATTACCAGGATTCCTAGGGTCGTACAGTCCGTTATTGACCAGAACAACATTGAAGGTTGCATCCTCCGCCTCGGGGCGGAAATTGAGCATGAACAGTCTTAGATCTTGCAGGCTCGGGTATTCCCATAAATATCCCACAATTCCGAGCATGTTCCGGCCCAAAGCAATAGGCGAGTATGCCCACGTTTTGTAAAGCCACCTCAAGGACGATACATCGCGGCTCAATTGCACCGTAATGGGCTCCCGTGAAACCACGTCCGGATCCTCCGGACTCACTTCCGATTCAACGAAGCCCTTGCCGGGTTTCTGCCACTGCGCCCGCGGGGAGTCAAACGATGTAGTCGGCACAACCGTCTGCACGAGCCCATGCAGTGCCGCAGGAAGTGCGTAGCTGGTCGTGCGGACAATGGTCTCGTTCGTCGTGACATGCCTGTAGATCTGGTATGATGCTCCGAGGAAGTCGTTGGCCTGGGAGAAGGGTACTCCGGTGAGCTTCAGTGAATTTCCACCATGTGTTAATGAGATGGAAGATGCGGGTATGCCACTGTAGTCGAGCCAGGTATGGACAAGGTTGAGAGTGTCCGGGTGTGGTGCGACAAGCTCGGCAACTTGCTCCTTGGAGAAGTGTTGACCGTATCTGGACCGGAGCAGTAAAACATGTGAGTACATGGGTAAGCGAAGAGGTGACAACAAGACTTGCTTCGGATGCCCCGGAGTGCTCACCTCGTAGAGAGCGTCAATCAAGGCGTTCTCTCGGTGAGACTTGAGCGCAACGTAGAGGTCGATGGCAGTGCCGGTTGGTGGGCGACCCACCCACTCCCACTCATGAGGGACGGTATGCCAAGAGTGCTTTGTGTGCATATCGCGCCATCCCGGTGAGAGGGCCGTCACAAGGCCACTAAGAGAAGCAAGAACGGAGAGCACAAAGGCCCTATGACAATGCATGACTTTGGGAGAACACCAAGGAGTTTGTGATCCAACGAGCGAGTTGAGGTTACATAGACTGGTGGTAGAGGGTCATGGTTTAGTGGCCTAATCCTCAGAGCGGATCTCGAATGAGAGAAGAACTTGAAGGGCACCAAAATTTTAGATTAGAGGGGGTTAGCGTACGACCTCGAATTGGGTTCCAGATAACGCCAACCTAAGGCTTAAGCCGATAATTGGGTGACAAATGGGGAATATAAAGCCTCTATAAAAGTGCCATAGAGCGGCACCAGCGAAAAATGGAGGGCGCGCTTTGACATTGCAGGTTCTATTAAAATCAAGACACGAAGGAAGGGTCGCTGGCATCATGACGTGGCGGCTAAGCGACACTCCAGTGACAATGTGCGCTTCGACAGTCTTGAAAAGGGAGAAAAACAATTGCCTTTAAGCGATGAAAGTCGGACAATCCGATTAGCTTTACAGCAAAGTCCACAATTATTGGCGGGTATTTACATCTGTTTATCTAGCGGACTAAGGGCTGAGTTCGTAGTGAGGTACAAATAGAATTTCTCACGTTGAGAGTTATATTGCTAAATATACGTTATAAATTGGTTATCCCTCCGTAACCTGCCATGCCCTGAGCTATTTTAATTCTTCTACAATTATTTTTGGCGGGAAGAAAACCCGGCATGGGTGGCCGAAACGCCAATTCAAACATCGCAACCTACGCGAATTTTTTTTTTCGCCAATAATTATGGACTTTGCTGTAAAGCCCACGCAGAACGTGGACTCGGAGGTGTACATAATGAGATCCCGGTGCAGTTTTCATGTCAAGGCTTATGGAAATACTTCAGGGTTCTCGATCTGGGGCGCGAGGCTGCTTTGGTGCAGTTGCAGAAAGAGATGACAGGCGATGGGGTGACCGGGCGCGACTAATTTGGCAGTGGGCTTGTGAGGGTGATGGCATGGCAACCAACTATAAGCTGTGCTAGGCGACAGCACACCCACAGTGTAACCATCGTTGGTCCCGTAGGACGTCAGGTGAAGCATCTCCCTTTCAAGATTTCCTGTGCATCTCCTTCGATCGAGCAGCAACGGCCATACGAAAAAGAAAGCGCCGTAACATCGCCGCGTTACACGACTTGACGGCGACGAACATTGGGGGACACCTCCAAGTCAAGTCAACGGTGGACGTACCGGAAGTGGTGGGGATTACCAAAGCAGTCGTTGTGGAGCTCGTCGTATAACACAATGAAGTAGGGGACGAGGTGGCTTAGTGGATGTGCCACCTCCCCTGGAGCTGCCTGTCAGCTGCCGGCTCTATCATAGAGAGGAGATCGGAAATGGGCGTCACTCTACACTATCATGGTCTGAGCGTTTCCCCATTGAGTGTTTCCCCAAAGCACCCAGTGCTTCCATCGACTAAACAGTATATACGTATATCTCTTCTGCAGAATCAAAAATGCTTTCTGCGACATTCCAACCCATCCTCGAAGCAGCCCTTGCCGACTATGCCAATCAGATCGGAATCGATCCGGTCAAGCACCCCTTCGTTGACCAGCTTCGATCTTGCCATTCTCCCGACGACGTCCTTAAGTTGCTCGAAGGCAAGGCGAAGGAATTCAAAGACTTTCGAGATGGAAATCGCAAGTTGATCAACTGCCTTAAACCAGTAGTGACTGTCGTTCAGGCGTTTTCTGGTATTCTCGGCGAGGTCGTTAGCGTCGTGAGTGGAGTACCCTCATTCTTCTTCAAGTTTTCACTGGTCTGCTACTACCAGGTCCCGTTCCAACCAGCAGGGGTGATCTTCGCTGGCCTGGACATTCTCATTGCAGTACGTATCCTCTGACATTCCCCAATTCCACTGCCTCACGATATCTGGGTACTAGACAGCCAGCGGTGTTAGCGCAAGCTACGATGCCCTTGTTGAATTGTTCGAATGCATTGGAAATTTTCTTAAACGCCTTCGAATCTACACCGATCTCCCATTGTCTCCGTCCATGACGGATATCATTGTAAAGATCATGGTCGAGTTACTCTCCTTGCTTGCTCTCGCTACCAAACAAACCAAACAGGGCAGATTTAGTAAGAGGGTCCTTGTCTTTAAGTGCGATCACTCAATATTCCGCAGAGAAATTTGCAAAGAAGCTACTAGGAGAGAGCGAGATCGAGGCCGTCCTGCAGAGATTGGACCGTCTCACCCAGGAGGAAGGTCGGATGACCATGGCCCAGACCCTCGAAGTAGTTCACGGTCTTATGAATAATGTGAAGGTGGTTATGAATGGTATGCGATTCGCACAGCTAGTTAGTCATTCGACTGAGGGGTCGTCTCGGCAGATGGAAAGGCGTCAATGGATGGTATCTGGAGGGCTCTGGGTACGCATTTTTGCGCATTTTGGGTTCGTTCTTGCAGAAATCTGACCAGCACGCTAGACACGATGCAACAAATAGCGAGTGACATAAACAAGATGAGACGTTCGTTATCAAGTTATTCTCCTTGGGGTTCAATGGCGCTAAAACTAGTTGCAGGTGACCAGTTGCAAAAGGATTCCCGAAGTTGGCTCTCCCCTCCAGACCCGTCACAAAACTACAACATTGCATGTGAGATCCATCAAGACGGAACTGCCACGTGGTTTTTCCAGGGAAGCGTCTTTACCGAGTGGAACGCGAAGGGTTCCCTTTTGTGGATCCATGGAAAGCGTACGTTTCTGATATTAGCATTGCGACGATCCTGACTCCTTTCCCTCTCTAGCGGGTTCGGGAAAAAGTATTTTGACGTATGTCATGTTTCACTGCGTTTGATCATATTTATTCAAGGACTTTACTAGGTCGTCGATTATTCGGAAGTCGACCGAATGTGCAAGGCAGGATTGGCATCGATGGCCTACTTTTATTTCGACTTTAGGGACACCCAGAAGCAATCTCGACGTGGTCTCCTCTCCTCTCTCCTTTCCCAGTTCAGCGCCGAGTCCGACCCCTGCTATAATATACTATCTCGGTTATATTCTGCCCACGCCGGAGGCACACGTCAACCCTCGAGAGGCGCTCTCAGATGTCTCATTGAAATGCTCGAGGTCGAAGGACAGCCTGCGACGTACATCATTATCGATGCTCTCGACGAATGCCCCAACATCTCTGGGATGCGGACCGAACGTGAAAAGGTGCTTGATTTTCTGGACGAACTGGTCGAATTACAACTCCCAAATGTACACATATGCTCTCGAGTCGCCCAGAGTTCGACATTCGAACTTCTTTTGAACCCTTGGAACCGTTTTGTGTCGCGCTCAACGATGAGATTGGACAAAAGGCAGACATCTTGAATGTATCACATCGGTCGTGCATTCTGATCGGAGGATGCGAAAGTGGTCAGCAGACGATAAGCAGCTGGTTATTAGTACACTTCAGACAAGGCAGACGGGATGTAAGCAATTTCTGTCATGGTTTCTTAAAACGGTCGCTGAATGAACGCTGTAGGTTCAGATGGGTTTACTGTCAGTTAGAGGTCCTGCGGCGGTGCTTTCCCTCGAGTATCCGAGGTACTTTGGAAGGCTTGCCAAAGACGTTGGATGCACGTATGAACATACGTTCTCGGAATCGATGAAGAGAAGTGGGAGTTCGCACATAGGCTATTTCAATGTCTCGCCGTATCTGTTACGCCACTTCCCGTTGAGGACCTCGCGCAGATTATGACGTTTCGGTTCGATGAAGGAGTGCTCCCCCATTTTAACACGGCTGGCAACAAGACGACGCGGAAGAAGCTGTACTTTCCGCATGCTCCAGTCTCATCGCCATTACCAATTTCAATGGGTCTCGAATTGTTCAGTTCGCCCATTTTTCCGTCAAGGAATTCTTGATATCAGACCGCCTTGCTGGTGCAAGCGAGAATCTCTCCCGCTACCACATTGTCCCCCACTTGGCACATACCACTCTCGCACAAGCCTCCCTTGGCGTCTTGCTCCAGCTCGACGACCACATCGACAAAGAGAGCATTAGGAACTTCCCGCTTTCTGATTACGCTGCGCGACACTGGTTCAATCACTGCCAGTTTGAGAACGCGTCATCGACCATTCAGGATGCCACGAAGTGCCTGTTTGATCGAGAGAAGCCACACTTCTCTGCTTGGGTCTGGATCTACGACATTGAAGACCCTTTCGAGGGACCATGACTACGAAGCACCCGGAGCAGCCAGGCGCATCGCCATTATACTACGCCATACTTTGTGGTTTCTTCTGGCTTATTGAACACCTAATCGTCACCCACCGTGGGGATATCAACGCCAGGAGGGTATTGTGGACCCCGTTACATGCAGCTGTTGCGTCGACATTACTTCGTCACTTCATCAGCATGGCGCTGGTGTGCATGTCCTGGAACCAGGGACATGACTCCACGCCACCGAGCATCGTCCAGTGAACGCGTTGACATTGTGCAGCTGTTACTCGAGCATGACGCAAATGCCGACTTTCTAAACCACGCGGGGTCTACTCCGCTGCACTCGGCATCGTCGCTCGGGAAACTCGAAATTTCGCGGCTACTTGTCCAGTGGGGTGCAGATGTACAGGCCCGGGACGCGGACAACTGGACCCCGCTTCAACTGGCATCGAGCCGTGGGCATCTGGGCGTTGCACGTTTCTTGATCGACAGCGGTGCAGATGTGAACTCTCAGGACAATGACGGGTGGACTCCTTTGCATATAGCGTCACGGCAGGGGCATATCAGTACCGTAGACTTGCTCATTCCAAAGCGGTGCAGATGTCAACAAGCAAGATAAAAACCAAGAAACCCCATTGAAATGGGCCTCATCGGGCGGGAAGCTTGAGATTTCGCGGCGGCTTGTCCAGGGAGGTGCAGACGTGGAAGCCCGGAATAGGGACAATAGCACACCGCTTCGGACGGCGTCGCGCCACGGGCATCTGGATGTAGCACGATTTTTACTCGACAGCGGTGCAAGTGTCAACTCCCAGGACAACGATGGCTCTACTCCTTTGCATTCGGCGACATTGATGGGGTACATTGATGTCGTAGAATTGCTCATTCAATATGGCGCTGACGTCAACAAGGGAGATGAAAATCACGTGACGCCGTTGCACGCTGTGTCAGAGATTGGGAATCTTGATATTTCACGGCTACTGGTCCAGCAGGGTGCAGTTGTGCAGTCCTGGACAAACTACAACTGGACCCCGCTTCACACGGCGTCGCAGCGTGGCCGTCTGGGTATTGTTCAATTCTTAATTGACAGCGGTGCAGATGTGAACGCTCAGAACAATGAAAGGAACCCTTTGCAATTGGCGTCATTCCAGGGGCATGTCGACATTGTGGACGTGCTCATTCAACACGGCGCAGATGTGAACCTTCCAAGCGAACTGGGGCAGGCCCCATTATACTATGCGTCAATGGGCGGGAAGCTCGATGTGTCACAGCTACTTGTCCAGAAGGGTGCGGATGTGCACTACCGGAGCGATGGAAATTGGACCCCGCTTCATGCGGCATCGGTGCACGGACATCCGGATGTCGTTCGGTTCTTAATTGACAACGGCGCAGACGTGAACTCGCAGGACGACGAAGGCTGGACGCCTTGCATTTGGCAGCGGACGGTGGCATCTTAACGTTGTGAAGCTTCTACTCGAGTGTGGCGCGGACTTCAACATTCGTAATAACAGCGATGGGACACCCTTCGACGTGGCATTCGACGACGAACAACCGAGGTTGCAGACTTCCTTGGACACGTGACAGGTTTAATACCACTAGATGGCACGGTGAACATGACTCCGCCACCTGTCAGCCCACAAAGCAGCCCCCCGAATCCTTTATACCCGCCAGAAGACGCGATATCCTCCGACGGTGAACGCCTCCTTGTACGCTGCGTCAGAAAATGGACCCTCGACATCGTGCGGTTGTTACTCGACCGTGGATCTGACGTTAACGAAAGAATGACCTTCGCGCGACCGCACTGGCTGTAGCATCAATGGATGGTCACTCGAGGTAGCAAACTGCTGATTGAGCGAGGTGCAGACGTAAACTCTCGAGACTGGCTTGGAAGGACCCCGTTACTAAAGGCGGCGGAAGAAATGCAGTTTGAGGTCGTGCGGCTATTACTCGAGAAAGGGCCGATGCGAATGCACGAGCGAGGAACCACGACACCGCCTTGCATCTCGCAACATGGAGTTTGACGACCGACATGGCCCAGCTGTTACTTGAACACGGCGCAAATGTGAATGCACTCGACGCTGATGGGAGGACTCCAAGGCAGGCAGCACAACAACGGGGTAACCGCAGGGTCGCAGAGTTTTTGTTGGGCCTTGAAGAACACGGCCGGACTACCATATAGTAGGTGCGATTTGGTACTTTCAATTCGTACTGCATCACTGACATTGCTATGAAGTCCACTGGGAGCTAAACTTATTACCGCTTGAGTTACTCGCGATGTTCCGATTACCAATGGCTTGAATTCGTGAACGAACTGGACCGGATGGCCCTCATCACCAATTCGGTGTTCGCGTTGCGTAAAAGAGCCTGTGAAATCGCCGTTCGGAAATGTCACAACCCCATTCAAATACATTGGCATGCTTTTCCTCTTTGCGGTGGAGCGTTGTCCAAATTTGGGAGTTGCGGGGAAACGGTTATACCGGGCCGGATCTCACGATCCATGTCCGAGCAGAAGCCGCCCAGCAGAAGCCGCGCACAGTGACGGTACAGTGACCCACCTACTCCACACTGTGGAGCTAGTTGTTTGGGGGTCGGTTCTTTCCTCTTCTGAGAACGCAATGTTTTGCATATAAGAAGATAGAGAGGATGACGTTCCCACCCCAACTCTCCCAACTCTCCCCCTTCCCACTCCCCCTTCCCACCAACCCCGTGCATAAGCCTAGATAGTGTATAGCAGTCATCCGCTTTCTAAGATGGTCCAGGGTACGATGAAAGCATTGTGGTACAACGCTGTATGTCTGGCCTGCTGAGATGTCTATCCTTCACTAAAAGCATATGCATATAGCCGAGAGACTTTGTTATCAAGAATGTGCCCATTCCGCAAATCAAGGATGATGAAGTTCTCCTCAAAGGTTTGCCGTCCCCCAACTCAGTAGTATCTGGACCAGCTAATGTTCCCTCCTTTCTAGTTCACAGCTGTGGTTTGTATCCCCCCCATGTGTTTCAGCTGGCGTCTTCGGTTGTCAACATCCTTGTCTCGTAGGTGTTTGCGGTACCGATGGTCACATACACGAGGGCGAATTCACCTCCTCTTTCCCGGTATGTATGCGCTTCATACTCAGCCTTATCTCTCACATTTCATTTTAACAGCTCATCCCCGGGCACGAGGCTGTAGGCTCCATTGTCGAGCTGGGGAAAGACGTAAAAGGCTTCGCTATCGGCGACCGTTGTGTAGCCGACGTTGGGATCACAGTAAGTGACAGAGATAGCTGTATGAATTCGCTGACGGCTGTCAGTGTGACAACTGCTTTTACTGTCGCAGAGGACAGTCGCTTTTGTGTGAGAATTTCCGCGCTCGCGGAGTTAGCTCGGAGGGTGGATTCGCCGAATACATTAACTAGTACGAGCGAGCTATTTCCTGGTCTTCTGATAAGGGATCCTTATCACCTGACAGCCCGCAGCATAAGCTATATAAGATTAACAATCTCACCGATGAAGAGGCGACTCTTCTCGAACCAGCGGCATGTGCTATTCACGGATTGGACAAATTGAACCCGCCCGTTGGTATCGACGTCCTCTTGCTTGGCGCAGGTCCTACTGGTCTTGTCCTCGCGCAGCTACTCAAACTGAATGGCGCAAGGAAAGTCACACTGGCCGCAAACAAAGGCATAAAAATGGACATTGCCAAGCAGCTTGATGCTGCTGATGAGTACATTGAGCTCGACCGCCAGAACCCGGGTGCACAGTGGGCCAAGCTGAAGGAAGACAACCCATATGGCTTTGACGTCGTCGTCGAGGCTACCGGAGTGGAAAAACTGGCCAACGAGTCCATCAATTACGTACGTCGAGGAGGAACGTTGATGATCTACGGTGTGTACGAAAATAAGGCGCTAGTACACTGGCCACCTTCTAAGATTTTCGGAGACGAGATACGGGTAGGATAAAGTTCTGGGTGTCGAATGTCCAGTGATAATTGTTTTCCCCACAGATCATCGGTTCATTTTCTCAGACGTTCTGCTTCCCGCGTGCAGTGGCGTACTTGGAAAGTAAAAAAATCCGAGTCACTGGAATGGTAACAATCTGACTTTGCTGCCTGTCGCCCACTGACACCGTACCATACGTGTAGGTGACTGACGTGTTCAAGCTAGAGGAATATCAGTCTGCTTTAGACAAGATGAACAGCCGAGGCGCTTTAAAGATCGCGATAAAACCTTGAACATGGCTCAACCGTAGTCCACTTAACACGTTAGAGGGTGGGCATATGCAGGGACCTCCTTGTAATGCGACTCCGTCCGGACCGATGAGGGAATTTGTGAATTTGAGTAGTTGAACTACACACCGTTTGTCGAAGATCGTGCCAAGCAGAATGGTCATGTTTTTCTATCACATGCACTTAGATGGCTACTGTTAGCTGTCATATACTACGGTGAAGGCCGATATCAAACTTCGTTCACACGCTCGCATTAGTGTCTCACTGAACGTGGTATGTACCACACTGACACCATTGGTCATGCAGCTATGCTTCATCGTCCGTGTACCTACATGTAAATTATAAACTAGAGCTTGTGATTGTATATTTGGCCGTGCATTCTCAGCTGCGTCAGAATAGCGTTTTGGATACACCGTGATATTTTCTTTTGGAGGAACTGCGAGTACAGATGGTGTGATGGAAAAGTTACAATTGTTCACTGCCCGCAAAGTTCGACATGAAATCACGATTGGCTGGGATCACTCTTGCACAGGCTCTTCTGGGGGTGCGCCCTGCTCCTGCTGGCGTTCTTTCCGCGTCGCCTGAACGACATCATCCACGCGCAATAAGACACGCGCCGCCTGCAACAAAAACCGGTCAGCAATGGCCAACGACAGGAACGACTCTCGACCACAATCCTACTCACTTCGATGGCAGTTTTGAGGGTTTGAATCTAGACGCAAAGAAGATGGGCGTTCGTTACGTCAGGTGAGGCGCAATGACGGCGAGAATGAGGAGGGCTAGACCTTGACGCTCGCAGACTCGTACAATTTGTACTCCTTCATGTCGACGATATCGCCCGTGTCGCCATCGATACCCCACGAATGCTCGCCGCTCGCGTGTTTCGCCTGTGGGTCGTACAGAACCACGATCCCGTGAAAGAGAGAAGAAAACGGGTCACAGTCAGGGAATTTGAATTTTGAAGAAAGGGACGAAGGAAAAACGCACTCGGAGCGCAGTGAGGGCGCGGATGACGTTCCCTCCAGCATTCTGCACGAGTGTGCGCGGGATGACTTCCAGCGCGTCAGCGACGGCGCGGTACGGACCCCCTTCGACACCCGTCACTGCGCGCGCACGCGCGTGCAGGCCGACGGAGATGGCCATTTCCACCGCGCCGCCGCCCGGCACGAGCGTCGGGTTGAACACGACGTTGCGTGCGACAGACATCGCATCTGCCAAATTGCGGTCGATCTCGTTCAGTACGTCTTTGGACGGTCCGCGCAACAAGATGGTGCACGCCTTTGGGGTCGTGCATTCGGTGAGGAAGGTGAAGTATCTAGAGCGAGAAGGAGTGAGACAGTCCTTTTTCGGAGGGGGACAAGACGATTTACTCATCGCCGATCTTCTCGACGTTGAACAGACCACAACGAGTCCCGATGTCTGACTCTCGCAAATCTTCTACGCGATTCACAATCGTCCCTCCCACCGCGCGCGCGATTCGGTTGTTGTCCGACTTGCGGACCCGCCGGAGCGCAGACACGTTGGCTTTGGCGAAAAAGTATTGTGCGTAATCTGTTCATTAGCGGACAGTAAGGGTTAACGGACAAAACAACTGCCTTGGGAAAACCGGTTAGCAGACCTGAAATGCCTTTCTCTGTGATGACGAGATCGGGCTTAAATTCGAGGATGCGGTCGACCATCGCCTTGACTTGCTCCTCCTCGATTTGATTGATGCGTGCAAAGTCGGTATCTTTTGAGATTTCGATGTTAGTCTGACTCTCCCCTTTTTATACTCGAGAGGACAATCGAGGAGCACGATGCGCGGATTGTGTATGCGGCGACGCATCTGCGGGTGCACGATGTCTTTGTTGAGCATGACGCCGGACAGGACTCGGCTGTCCTCGATCTCTCCTCCGGGGACTTTTTCTACGCGAGCGTAACGCTTGATGTCGACTGTGCGCACCCCAGCATCCTCCGCCGAAACGATGCGTACGGCCTCGAGCGCGAGTCGGCACATCAGGTCAGACCACCGAATCACAAACTTGGTACCGATGGAAGTTTTGATCAACGCAAGCATCTGGGTGTCGTCCGTTGTATCGATGGGGACAGAAATTCGAGAAACAACTTCGAGCGCGGCTTGAAGTGCCTTATTGTACGCCGAAATGATGACTACCGGATGAACGTCGCGCTCGAGCTGTGGAAGCGACTGTGCGAGGATCTCGCCGGCTACGCAACACAGGCCTCAGAAAGGTATATGAATGGGTAGATGAACGCACCTAAGACGATCACACTCGTCGTCCCGTCGCCGCACTCCTCATCCTGTGTCCGGCTCAACTCGATCATATTCTTGGCTGCGGGATGAGCAACGTCTATCTCGCGAAGAATCGCGTTTCCATCGTTTGTGAGGCTAGGCCACAACAACTTAAGGTTCAGAAAGGGAGATTCAGCAGAAAGGCTCACACTATGCCGCCCATCGGGTCGAGGATCATTTTGAGCATGGATCTGGGACCCAGACATGTTCGAATGACATCGGCGACGGTCTAATATGAGATGCAATGTTGAAGAAATGGTAGGTGAATGCTACTCAAAAACCTACTTTTGCCGCGGTGATGTTCGATAATTGAGCCTTCCGTCCAGATTGCCGCTCGGGCGCGGCGTCTGGATGTTAAATTATTGTAAGTGGGTTTCGTACAGATGATATTGCTCTCACTCATGACAAAAACTGGAGTTTGACCGAAGGACATCTTGACTTGCTATGGCGTGGTGGGCGAGATGGTCAGGAAAATCGGAGATGCGGACCGTCATCTCCGCCGAAGAGTGGCGTGCGTTCTTCCCCTGCCGCCTACTCCCCTGATTCCAACCCAGACTACTTAGGACCTAAAATTCTGTCCTCACACAATTGTATTGCACCACTACTGAGTACTGAGTTCTTACACTCTTCGTCCTGCACGACCAATCTGTCAACTTCGCAACCGCAGACCAATCTCCACACATTCCCTCACCGTGCTCCGTCTGCTGATAGTTGCCATTATGTTCTGTGTCCACTTCTGGCTTTTCCACTAGTAGTGCATCACTACATCGCGTACCCTCCATGCTCCCTCGGGTCCAATGACGTGAGAGCGATGTTACGGACGCTGTGAGGATCACATGTGATGTGGGTTTACAATGTCATGGTCCACCTGGTTCTCAATGTGCAAGATGGACGAGGCTAGGCCGACGTTAGCGCAGGAAATGGCGAAAGTCAGGTACCGCTGCGGCTGCTGCAAAAAAGGTATCTGAGGTCGAAAAGTGTGGGCCGATGCTTCCTGATACCGCCCAATCTATCACCAGGCACTGTTCTACGAGACTTTGTTACCGCCAGCGAGCATTAGTGCGCTTGCATCTTTTGGAAGAGAGACATTCCCGTTAGTCCAAACCCACCGATTGCTCTCGCCCCTAGGTACAGAATTGGCATACCTGACATGGGCAGCCTTGTATCCGTCTCGTAACGGTTACAGTATCACCCACGCCTCTTCTCTGCATCCTCGCTCTCACGATGCACTTCCATTGGCTTCCACACGCCACAGGTTCCGAAAGCAAGAACCAACGAGCCGTGCGGGGGAGCGGGTGAGAGGACGGAGACATGACCCAATAAGTCATACGTACCGAATTCGAGTGCCTACTAGCACGACTTGAAACGTGGATGAGAGCGTCGTCAGTAGGCGAGGCTTGGAGGTACGCCCTGCTAACCATGGAGTCCAAGTGCGAGCACCGGTTTGCTGAGTGGACGGGTAGAATGAACGAGTACGCTAGTGCGTGCGATGTTGAGTTGGCGCGAAGGCGAAAACGTGACTGAAATAAGAATAAGTCTGCTTTCCCTAATTCCGGCGAACACGGTATATCACATAGAATCATTAAACACGTCCGGTAGATGTCACTGACGATCAAGCTTGCGATGCCCACCTCCGAGTGTGCAGGGTTCAGCTTAATTCGGAGCAGCCAGGCACCGAATTCCAATTGAATAGAGGCGAATTTCCGTGGTCCCAGTATCGATGTCTACTACAGTATACCGACGACTCCCTATCCCACCACAAAGACAGGACGATGGGTGAAACTCCTTCACGACTAGAACTACGCCGTACACCATTTACCACTGCCATTGGTCCTCAACGTCGAGCAGTCCCACAAATGCATGCGTTTGCTGGCGCGCACTATCGACGTTTTGCACGAACCGCTGACACGTGTCAACCCGGCACTAGCTTCAGCAGCGCATGCATATGCGTGCGCTGCCGGGGCATCTGGTTGGTAGGTAACTCATTTCCGTTCACTGGCAGCCGATGGCGAGCCATTCGAGGTCATCAGAAAGCACAAATGTCGCACATCAATTGAAGCGATTGGCGGAGACTCGGAGGGCTCGAAGGGTCTTCCCGCAATTCTGGTCATCTGTAAAGCTCTGTAAACTACTACTCATCGCTCCTGACGTGGGCGATGTCAACTGCCATTCTACATTTCAGAGGAATATACTGTTCACTACAAATGAAAGTGGAACATCCAGTGAGGGCTGCTGGTAGCCTTCATGACGACGACTATAGCGATGTCAGTTTTGCGGCACAAATCGAATCACGAGTCGTACCTATTTTGTCACCCTGCCGTGTTCTTCGAAGCCCGACAATAGCTCTGCGACCCTGCGACATCCCATTCGTTGTGCTAGCTGCCTTGGAGTCTCCCCATCCTCGTTCTGTACGTGTACATTTGCACCACGTTCTAGTAACAGCTGGGCCATATCGATCTCCCCATTTCGCGATGCGAGATGCAAAGCGGTTTCGTGATTCCTCATTTGTGCGTTCACATCGGCACCGTTGTCGAGTAATAACCGCGCGATCTCGAGCAATAACTGCGCGATCTCGAGCTGACCTTCACCCACCGCCTTGAGCAGCGGGGTCATGCCACTCCTGTCTCTGGAGTCCACCTGCGCACCGCGCTCAATCAACAATTTTGCTACCTCGAGACGACCCTGCATTGATGCTGCAGCCAGGGCGGTCGTACGATAGCCATCCCTTTCGTTGGCGTCAGAACCACGGTCAAGTAACGACCGCACGATGTCAAGCTGTCCATTTTCTGACGCGGTGTACAAGGAGGGCTGTTCGTCAAAGGAGGTTACCGCGTCTTCTCCACGTTTAGCTGGCGGGTGAGAAACATTGGGGGGACTACTTTGTGGGCTGATAGTTGACGGAGTCGTGTTCGCCGCGCCATCGAGTAGGATTGAACCTGTCATGTGTCCAGATAAAAAGTCTGTAACCTCGGAATGCCCGTTGTCGAATGCCAGGTCGAAGGGTGTCCTATCGCTGTCGTTACGAATGCTGAAAAAATCCGCACCACGCTCCAGGAGAAGCTTGACAACGTCAAGATGACCCTTGTTTGCTGCTAAATGCGAAGGAGTCCAGCCTTTATTGTCCCGAAGGTTCACATCTACACCGCTGTCAATTAAGAATTGAACGACATCCGGATGGCCGCACATCGATGCTATTTGAAGCGGGATGAAATCGACATTGCTCCGGGAGTATAGGTCTGCACCCTTCTGGACAAGAAGCTGTGAAATTTCGAGATTCCCTCTCGCCGACGCAAGGTACAACGGGGTCTCCTGGTCGTCAGTTTGCCTGTTGACGTCCGCACCATGTTGAATGAGCAATTCTACGACATTGGTGTGCCCCTGCCCCGTTGCCGAATGCAATGCAGTCCAGCCTACGTTGTCGTGAGAGTTTACATCTACGCCGCGGTTGATTAAGAACCGTGCGATATCCAAATGCCCGTGGAGTGACGCCGCCTGAAGCAGGGTCCCGTTGTTCCAGGCATGCGCATCTGCACCCCCCTGGACAAGTAGCTGAGAAATCTCAAGACTTGGGCTCACTGATACGGCCAGGTGCAACGGGTTCTCTTGGTCATTAGTCATCTTTTCGACATCCGCGCCGCGTTGAATGAGCAATTGCACCATTTTGACGTCCCGTTGCAGTGACGCCAAATGCAAAGGAATCCAGCCTTCGTCACCCTGAGAGTTTACGTCTACACCGCTGTCGATCAAGAACTGAACGATATCTAGATGTCCGTGCAGAGTCGCCGTGTGAAGCGGGGCCCAGCCGAGCATGGTCCGGGACTGCGCATCCGCTGCGCCGCTGTCGATTAAGAACCTTGCGACATCCAGATGCCCGAACAACGATGCCGTGTAAAGTGGAGTCCCATCGTTCTTGTCCCGGGCCTCCACGTCCGCTCCTCCCTGGACAAGTAATCGTGATATCTCGACGTTCCCGCCTCGTGACACCACGTGTAACGGAGTTTCTTGGTCTTCATCTTGCTTGTTGACGTCTGCGCCATGTTGAATTAGTAATTCCGAGACATTGATATACCCCTGCCGTGAAGCTCTATGCAAAGGAGTCCAGCCTCGGTCGTCCTGGGTGTTCACGTCTGCGCCGCTGTCGATTAAGAACCGTGCGACGTCCAGATGTCCGGTCTGCGATGCCGTCTGAAGCGCAGTCCAGTGGGCCTTGTCCCGGGCATGTACATCTGCACCCCACTGAACAAGTAGCCGTGAAACCTCGACATTCCCGCGCCTTGATGCCCGGTGCAATGGAGTATGCCCTACTTCGCTTGGAAGGTTGACATCCACGTCATGCTCGAGTAATAACTGCACAACACCAACGCTTTCACTGGACAAGGCTCGAAGCAATAAACTGTTGATAGCTGCGAGCAATGGGGTCCCATTACACCCTCCCCTGGCGTTGACATCCTCTGGGTGGGTGACGATTAGGTGTTCTATAAGCCAGCGGAAACCACAAAGTATGGCATAATATAGTGGCGATGCGATTGGCTGCTCTGGGTGCTTTGTAGGCATAGATTCGCGCCAAGGGTCATCAATGTCGTATATCCAGACCCATGCAGAGAAGTGCGGCTTCTCTCGATTAAACAAGCACTTTGTGGCATCCTGAACAATCGAAGATACGTCCCCAAACTGGCAGTGGTCGAACCAGTGTCGTGCAGCGTAACTGGAAAATGGAAAGTCCCCGATGCTCTCTTTGTCGGTGTGGTCGTCGAGTTGGAGCAAGACTCCAAGGGAGACTTGTGCGAGAGTGGTATGTGCCATGTGGGGGACAATGTGGTAGCGGGAGAGATTCTCGCTTGCACCAGCAAAGCGGTCTGATATCAAGAATTCCTTGACGGAAAAATGGGCGAATTGAACGATTCGAGACCCATTGACACTGGTAATGGTTATGAGACTGGAGCATGCGGAAAGTACAGCTTCTTCCGCGTCGTCTTGTTGCCAGCCTGTGTTAAAATGGGGGTGCACTCCTTCATCGAACTGAAACGCCATAATCTGCGCGAGATCCTCAACGCGAAGTGGCGTAACAGATACGGCGAGACATTGAAATAGCCGGTGTGCGAACTCCCACTTCTCTTCATCGATTCCGAGCAACGTGTGTTCGTAGGTGGCGTCCAATGTCTTTGGCAAGCCTTCCAGCGTACCTCGAATACTCTGAGGAAAGCACCTCCGCAGGACCTCTAACTGACAGTAAACCCATCTGAACCTACAGCGTTCATTCAGCGACTGTTTTAAGAAACCATGACAGGAATTGCTTACATCCCGTCTGCCTTGTCTGACAGTGTACTAATAACCAGCTGCTTATCGTCTGCTGACCACTTTCGCATCTTCTGATGGGAATGCACGACCGATGTGATGTATTCCAAGATGTCTGCCTTTTGTCCAGTTTCATTATCGAGTGCAACCCAAACTGGAGCCAAGGGTTCAAGAAAATCTTGTATGTCGAACTCTGGACGACTCGAGAGGCATATATGGACGTTCGGGAGTTGTAAATCAACCAGTTGTTTTAAAAGATCGAGCACCTTTTCACGTTCGGTCCGCATCCCGGAGGTGTTGGGGCATTCGTCGAGAGCATCGATAATGATGTACGTCGCAGGCTGTCCTTCAACCTCCAGCATTTCAATGAGACAATCTGAGAGCGCCTTCTCGGAGGGTTGACGTGTGCCTCCGGCGTTAGCAGAATATAGCTGAGACAAAATATGATAGCAGGGATCGGACTCGGCGCTGAACTGGGAAAGGAGGGAAGAGAGAAGTCCACGTCGAGATTGCTTCTGGGTGTCCCTAAAGTCGAAATAAAAGTAGGCCATCGATGCCAATCCTGCCTTGCACATTCGGTCGACTTCTCGAATAATTGACGACCTAATAGAGTCCTTGAATGAATATGATTAAACGCAGTAAAGCATGACATACGTCAGAATACTTTTTCCCGAACCCGCTAGAGATGAAAAGGGATCAGGACCATCACAATGTTGATAACGGAAACGTACGCTTTCCATATATCCACAACAGGGAACCCTTTGCGTTCCACTCGGTAAAGACGCTTCCCTGGATAAACCACGTGGCAGTTCCGTTTTGATGGATTTCACACGCAATGTTGTAGTTTTGTGACGGGTCTGGAGGGGAGAGCCAACTTCGGGAATCCTTTTGCAACTGGTCACCTGCAACTCGGTTTAGCTCTATCAATACCTAGGGAAGAATAATTCGACAACGAACGCCTCATCTTGTTTATATCAGTTGCCATTTGTTGCATCATGTCTAGGCGTCTTGGTCAGAATCCGCGAAAACGATCCACGAACACGGCAAAAGCGTACCTAGAGCCCTCCAGATACCATCCATTGACGCCTTTCCATCTACGAAGACAAGTCCTCAGTCGAATGACTAACCAGCTGAGCGAACTTTGCGTACCGTTCATAACCACCTTTACATTGTTCATAAGGCCATGAACCACTTCGAGGGTTTGGGCCATAGTCATCCGACCTTCCTCCTGGGTGAGACGGTCCAATCTCTGCAGGACGGCCTCGATCTCGCCCTCTCCTAACAGCTTTTTTGCAAATTTCTCTAAAAAAAAATGCTGAGTTATCATACATAGAAGACAAAAACTGACTTACTGAATCTGCCTTGCTTGGTCTGTTTGGTAGCGAGAGCAAGCACAGAGAGTAACTCGACCATGATCTTTACAATTATATCCGTCATGGACGGAGACAATGGAAGATCGGCATAGATTCGAAGGCGTTTAAGAAAATTTCCAATGCATTCGAACAATTCAACGAGGGCATCGTAGCTTGCGCTAACACCGCTGGCTGTCTAGTACCCAGATATCGTGAGGCAGTGGAGTTGGGGAATGTCAGAGGATACGTACTGCAATGAGAATGTCCAGGCCAGCGAAGATTACCCCTGCTGGTTGGAACGGGACCTGGTAGTAGCAGACCAGTGAAAACGTGAAGAAGAAGGATGAGGGTATAGTACTCCACTCACGACGCTAACGACCTCGCCGAGAATACCAGAAAACGCTTGAACGACTGTCACCACCGGTTTGAGGCAGTTTATCAACTTGCGATTTCCATCTCGAAAGTCTTTGAATTCCTTTGCCTTCCCTTCGAGCAGCATAAGGACGTCGTCGGGAGAATGGCAAGATCTAAGCTGGTCAACAAAGGGATGCTTGACCGGGTCGATCCCGATTTGCTTGGTATAGTCGGCGAGAGCTGCATCGAGGATGGGTTGAAAAGACGCAGCAGGCATTTTCGAGCAGTTTTCCAAAGAGACCTATCATAGTGGTGGTGGAAACTAAAGATATATATACTCGCAGCAGGCTACCAGAGTACCCCTGCAGCACTTTAGCACCGCAAGTCGACGCCCAATTTGACATATGTCAGTGTAACCCCTTTTTCTCTCCGTTCTCATTCCGGCCTCCAAGTCTGAGCGCTGAGCACTGAAAATCCGGGTTACAGCAGATTCTTGCCAGGGAATTTTTTTCTACAGTTG
Organism: Lactarius quietus; assembly: GCA_015025155.1. Taxonomy (NCBI): domain Eukaryota; kingdom Fungi; phylum Basidiomycota; class Agaricomycetes; order Russulales; family Russulaceae; genus Lactarius; species Lactarius quietus. The sequence goes on from WITN01000010.1 coordinate 248,372, forward strand.
CGAAATGTTCACCCGAGTCGCAACAAGTACCCTCAAAAACCCGTTTCCCTTCCCTCTTTGTAGACGGAGTGGTGTCGATTGATAGACAGTCTCAATTCGATGCGGAATGGCCAAGCGACGGGACGTTGAATGATGCGAACATTTGGCAGGGGGCGCCGAAATTTTCCACGCATCCCCTGAGGCCCCTGAGGGATTGCCACTGTTTACGCGTTTACGTTCGTTATTTTAGAACTTCGGTAGACCCGCAGCGTAAACATCAGGCATAGATTGCGCTTTATCTAGGCACTCTTGTGCGACCTTAATTATTTTCTTCGAAGTTCTCCTTGTAAACTTCCGATAGTAACTTAGGGTATGGGTATACGTATCTTGACACAACACGTAACCGTACAGATGGTGAAACATACACACACATCGGGAAAACGGTCAAGAACATCATTAAAGCAAGCGGTCATGGACATGTCATCAAAAGACCTGACAGTAAATCCTAGATCGAATAGGTCAGGAAAGCCGAGTGGCATAGACAGACAATCGTACCTTTTCGGCACTCGTATCAGAGAAGAACATCATGGTTGACTCGACGTTGCCGAGAATAAGTGCGAATGAATGAGGGATCGCACGAAGTTCTTCGAATCCTTCGTACCACTCCTTGACGGAGGGTTTCACGTCTTTAAGCATGACAACGTCAACCGGGGCACCAGTGATATCCTGCCTGCCATTTAGAGTCTGCACCCCGTGAGCGGTCTGCAAAGCTTCTCACCTTCTCCTTGTTGAAAAATCTTATCAAAGTATCCGTCAACTGGAAATACCGCCTCCGCCACGCGACGGACCCCGAGTTTTGCACCGTGACCCACCCGCTCAGGAGCAGGCTGTCCCCAGCCAGACGGCTCTCCCGGCGTCTCTTCACGCCCGCGACGCGAGCAGCGTTCCTCTGCTCCATCGCTCTGCGCTTCAGATCTTCTTCCGCCCTTGCGACCTCTTCGAGTCTTCGCACCTCCTCGAGTCTCTGCTCTTCAAGTCTCCTCGCCACCTCGGCACGCCTCTCAGCATCCCGCTGCCGTCGTTCGATCCGTTCGCGCGTGCGTCTATCCTCCTCCTCACGCTCCTCTTGCTCTCGGCGATCCGCACCGCTGCCGAGCGCGCGAGGTCGCGCTCCAGCTGTGCGTGCCTCTCGTCTTCTTCCTCCTCCGCTTTTCGTGCTTCTTCTTCGCGCAGCCACTTGATGCGCGCCTGACGCGCCACCTCCTCGCGCACGGCCGCGCGCTCTTCGGCCTCGGTGGCTCGACGCGCGGCTTCGCGCAGCTCCGTGCGCATTGCGGGTCCCCAAAGTTGGGTGGACCGCGTATGGAAACATAGGTGACGGGCTCAGAAGCCGTGCGAGTGACGGGGGCGGCGGGTGCACGAGGTAGGGTTTTCTCACGGTTGGCGTTCTCGGACGACGTGCGTGCCATCGCGACGGGGGGAATTGGTGTAAAAGGCATCGCTTCGCGGATTGCGCTGACGGTGAGATCATCGAGACGAGAGACGGTCAAGGTCCCCTGTGGACCCTGTGCGTGCGCCGATCTGAGCGCAACGTCATATACATTGCTATCAGCAAACGTACCTTGAACCAGGATTGGACAGTACGTCCTGCTACGGATGTACGCGCTGCGTGACAGGTTTAGAATAACAGCGACTGTTGAAAAGAAGAGAGTGCGCACCTCTGCGCAGCCCAGATGTGCCCTCCGGAATATACGTGATTGTTGCAAAGCAGCTCATACCATCGACAAATATGCGCAAAAAGGCGAAGAATATGGACTGCTCTGACTGTGCGATGCATTGCTTCAGTTCGGGTAACCCATGGGAACCAGCTGCGAGCAGTTTCAATGCTGGCGACCACTGGAGACATGCCTGATTAGACGACAAACGTCGGCCCTCCGGCCCTTGTACTCAGCGAGGGACTGACCTTGCCATAGGTAAGAACGAGCCTATTGCGAGGAAGTGAGCAAGCAGAAACGACTGGGAGAGGAGGGTGAGAACGGACCAGTTAAGAGAACCCTGTAGGGCGATGCTCTGATATGCCATTCGAATATCAGGGTCCGTTGGTTCTGTCTCGGGACTGCGAGATGTCATGGAGACCATGGACGGGACAGTAATTCCTCTTGCCGAGCAGGAAAATGTGTGAGAGGGGAAAGTGGGAGATGTGGGGTGTAGGTTGGCGAGATGTAGGGTATCGCCGGGATACTTGATGACGCTTGCATCAGCATCATCATTGTTCCCGGCGATGGCCAATGCGAATACGCAGCATAGGCAACAATCTCACATACACGTACTCCTTGGCAACGATCGGTACGATGGCCCAGAACGAGTCATTGTGGTAAGGTGAGACGATACAATTAACGGTACATGTGTCCGTGGCCACGAGCGCCAACGTAGTGTACTCGAGATCAGATTGAAACCCTCTCCACTTCTACGCATTGTTGGGGTTGTGATGAAGAGCGGGCAACTGAATGGAATGGCCCATGATGCTTCTCGCTGCCGTACTACGCAAGACCCGCAAGCGAATCATTGAAGCCAACGTCGCGTAAGTGTCATTCTCTCCCCCATCACCCTTCTGACGACCGACGTAATGTCACAGCCCAGATGCGTTCGACGATGTCCGTTTCACCCTGAAACCTTCTCGCACCATCAGCGGAACACAGACGTATCTGGACACTTGACATATCTCATACGTTACTCAGGAGACGTTGGAGGACGCTGAGCGGATGGCGGTCGATACAGCACAAGCAAAAGGCCGAGGACGAAACTGGACGTCTCCGACGAGTCGAACGGCACGAATCGTTGGTATGCAGAAAGGAAGCAACGGAGAACCGACGTGGTCTTCTGTGAAAGGACCTCCGAAACGTGGCGTCGGTGAGGAAATTGATCCAGGCTGCGCGACCTAGGTGGACACAAACCAGTGCGATCTAATCCCGACCGAAAATAGTGAGCAAAATTTTCTGCCCCGATGATGCGCGCGCACGGGCGGACGGAAAGGAAGGCATGAACCCTGCGAAGGTCGAAGAGGAAGGTCGATGTGTCGTAACGAATATACCGCGGACTCGTTAGCGACGGACGAGTTTCGCGAGAGCGGACTTGGTTGGCCGGCCACACCCGAACGCAACATCCCTCGCCCACATCCATATCCTGCGTGAAGAATCAGTTGGCGTAGCCAACGCAGGCTCGTTGCGAGGACTTTCTGGGTTGCTAACGTCGCTTACTGTTTGCCAACCACACAGACTCGACCGTCACAGTCAGTGGCTACGGTCGCTACTCTTACACAATTGGTGGCTTCGCGGGCTCTTCTCACAGTTTGATGCGTCGATATGGAGCGCTTAGTTTGGTCATTGTGTGGCGTTCGTGCTGTAAATGCAACAATGGACCTACACAACACAACCAATTGTACCTCGCCTTCTTCCCCAACATGGATCGAGTATATAACACACTCTCTAGGGCTTTAGGGCTTCCTCAGACTGTCCATCGCCCACTCACTAGAACCCACTCCCTTCCTTGAGTTTCGTATACCCTAAAACCCTAAAAACACCATGGCCGGCCCACTGGCAGTTGTCACATACCCAACCTCACTTGATGAGAGGTCTCGGTAAGTCCCAAACCAGAACAGACGTGTCTCTCATACTCATCCCACACACCCAGTTCGCCTGTCGTTCCCTCAAGACAGCCTTCCCCAACAAAGTTCCTCGAGCGTCGTCTCGTGAGCATCTGGAAGCGGGCAACCAACACCGTGCGCCGCAAGGACCGCACTGCCTTATTGCCTGATGGCTTCGTGCTCCTGAATGCCGCAGCCGCTCGTCGTCGGAGCCTCTACATCAATCCCGCGTCTATTTGAAGATGGCGCTTCTTGGACCCCTTCACAATAGGGCCTCCTTTGCAAGGCTCTGTCTCGCCCTTACGAACCTGTATCATGTGGGAGGGGGTAACAGAGCTAGAGTGGCACCAGACATTGATCCTGTAGCATCTAGACCGGACTTTGATATTATACAACACGTTGTAGAGCTTTATTATTATTTACTCCCCAAGCTTCTCTTACATATAATTCATACCCACAACCATGATGTATTCTTACTGCGTGCGGGTACAAGCAACTCGAATTTGCGATGCAGCCCCGCTCACCACGATCGTACGAGGGAAGTTACGACCCACATACAACTAGCAAATTAAACGATAGTATTCCATCACGCAGCATCGACACCCGACATTACTGCAACAACTCCTTTGCATTAATCAGACGTCTCAGGGATGGTACGCAAGCGATTCTCCTGAGCCTCCAGCGCATCTCGTTCGTGGACAATTGCGGACATTTCTGGCAGTATCTGCGACAGGTCACGAATTTGGGAATTCAGGACACCACGGGCGGCATTTAATTAGGCTGAAGTGGCATACCGAGAGTCCACGATGCAACTCGTTTCCTTGGGAAGCAGTGCCTTCCTGGCGGCGGGGGCGGTTGGAAATGATACGGGCGAGATCAATCACAATCTGCCCAGGGTCATAGGCTCAGCAGTGAGTTGAGAGTCAAAACAACTCCACGTACGGAATGGCCACGACGGACTATCGCATCAACGCGAGTGTTGCCTCCAGGTACCTCATTTTCTGGCATCAAACGAGCGGGACAAATGGCATCGGCCATTGCAGTAAGCGATTCATTGCGGGTGAGCGCCGCCCCCGACCTGTTGCCTATCCCTCTTGAGTGCGTAAGAATCGTACCCTGTAGCTCTGCTCGTAGGGAATCGGTCAAACGACATGGTCAGAGTGTGCGACCAAACCATTCTGGAAGACGTACGGTTACACCTGCATTCGTCACTCTCTCACTCGTAGAAAGGCCCCTTGTGAACGCGGCACCGAATACACTTAGGTTGGCGGGGTCGACACCCTTGGCTAACAACTCTCGGCGCCGCGAGGCGTACCTAAGACGTGAGTCGTATCAACTAAGGCGAGATGTAGAAACGAGATGATGGACCGCACCTCTGTCGGGTAGCCTCAGGACGATAACATATTCGTTGAAGGGATTAAAAATCACGACACCCTCGTTGGCCTGCGAGACCAAATAAGGTTAGATAGGGTCTGTGAGAGAATCAGATAAGCTTGAACGTACCAGCTGGATAAGCCGCTTGGGAACGTCCCTTTCCACATGAGGCCCCAGCGGAACGAACGCGCTTTGATGCTGCCTCACTGTGTGATGTGAGTACACCCTACGCGGCAGAGTGTGAAATATATAACGCACTAAGGTCCAAGATGGCAGAGAGGGGAATACGGTTGCCTCCGTAATTATCATCCTGACAGAGTTCGGATAGGGCTAGGGAGACTCCTACACATGCCCTATTTGTCAATATCGCGCGGCGGAAAATAGAAACCATTCACAAACCACGCAGATAAGACCAAGAGGCCCTCCTGGGGGACGTAGTTCGTGCAGGTGAAACCTGTTCACCAGTTACGAGTCCGGGGGCTTCGTTTGACATGAGTCTTAGGCGCGATTGCTCTGCGAGTCCTGGCAGCTGGGCTACGGCCGAGTGGCATGCATGGAGCACGATTGACTGAAACTGGGCCATAAACAGCTTTCCCAGGGCAGTCCAGCAAAAGACCATGAAGCCACGAAGAAAGAAAAGGAACCACGATTCGCTCTTGGATTCAGCGCTCTGGGAGTTGGCGCTCTGGGAGTCGGCCGCAAGATCGACTTGGACCGACGCGCTCTCGGGCTGACGGCGACCTGCCAGCAGAAGTCGCGCTTTTGTGAGGTTAAATATAAAAATCATGTAGAAAGGAATGGGGGATTGAGAGATGAGGCAGGACAGGCTCGTAAGATGACTTGCATATTTATATTTTTCCACAGAAAGGTGTACGTGTCCCCGGCACCTGTTTGGGGGAACAATGGAGGTGGGCGGCGTGTGGGCGCACAGCACAAAGGAAAGGACCTAGGTCAGCTAAAATGCCACCAAATGCGTTTCCGAGTCCACAAAGACCAAAGAAATCTCCCCATTAAACTCGGCCGGCAGTACCCCAAAACCCGGTTTGGACACCAGATAAGCTCCGAGAAGAAAGAGCAGCATACGGTGGCGGTCATGGAGTCATGGTGGCATTTAGCTTGGCGCCCGGGAGAGACGAATTAAAAGGCAAAAATATCTCGGCGCATTTTGGGCGCTGAGGTATGTGCCAGTGGCGTCCTTTGACCATCCTCGCTAGATGTTGGACGTAACTTTCAAAGCTGTTGTTCACTGCAAGGATGAGTCACCATTACGGTGGCGGTGACCGGTGACCCCACGACTTCGTGTCACGAATAGGTCACCGTCGCCTCGCGTTCGATCTGAGGGCGCCTTTTCAATTTGCCAGATCATCAATCTCTAATCTAATCATTACATGCGTAGCTTACAGTAAGACAAACCGAAGCTTGACAAAATATTTTACTTCTCTCAGCTGCGCATCATGGACTCCAACTCTGACCCTCCTCAGCCTCCGCCGGTGCATCTCCTTGTGTTTATAATTCGTGGCGTTCACTAACTTGAGGTTGCCACCTTTACTAGCAGCCTAGTAACTCTCATACCCATCCGCAGCGTAATGTCCCGCCGCACAAACCTAGGTCCATTTGCAGGAATTTCGTTTATCATGGTGTATGCAAAGATATGTCTTGTCCTCGGGCGCATGTCCCGCATGCCGATATGGTACCAAAATCTCCCGTCGTACTACTGTACGTTCTGCTCACTCCGACCTGTGTCCTAGCTCGATCTAGTGAGCTACCTCTTGGAACGTAACGATTGTCCTCCAGAGCTTCGCTCTGTCAGACAAAGACTCACCCCTCCGAAACGTGTAAGTATCCCCGCGCTCGTTGTCGATGGGTAACTTAGGAAACTTCATTGGAATAGGGTGCGTGTAGGGCGCAGCTCCCGTCCGATCGAATATGTCGCTATTTCCTTCCCGTCCCTTGTCCGTCGCGCGGGAGATGCTTTCGCGCACACTTCTCAGTCGCCAGCATGTATGGTTCCTTGCAGCTGCCCTTGAAGGTACACGATTCATCCGCTGCTCCTCCGACGGCTTCTCATGTAACACTCCCAGCGCGCCAAAACACAAGAAGCTGATGTAAACCCTCAAGTCGAGTCCGAAGCTCGCAGTCCTTGAACATTGTACTGACATTATGTATTACGGTAAGAAGCTGTAAGATGAGGGGAAAGGGAGAAGGAAAACGGCCAAACGGCTTGTATATGTATTTACAGTCCTTTAAATCACAAATGAAACTGGAAAAGAAAAGCTAGGTTAGAGTTAAGAACGAAGAATCGGAACCAAATGACACCGCATGCGAGGCATGCTAGCGTGTGGCCTGAGAGGCATGATTTCAAAGAGGAACAAGGGAGGGTCTCTTTCTGACGCCTTTCGGGAATTGCGGGGTGGCGCTGTGTCCCTTGGACTTCGTAGATACTAACCGGAAACTATTGCTGATGAGTACGACGAATTATCGTGGTGGTACTGTTCCAACCTTGACTCCTGCAACGATCTGCAGATGTTCGACTCGGACAAAAAGGTGTTTCACTGGCGCTTGTTGACCAAAGGCAGCGCATTAACCCCCCTGAAAACAAGGCGCCGACATTTAATCAGGTCTACTGGCGAATAGGTAATTTGCTGTACCAATTGGCAGTCAATGTCATGATCAAATGGAGTTTCGGTGTTCTGCGGGAATAACTAGTAAACTATAATGTATAACGATGAACAGCGTAAGACCAGATAGCAATGACTCTTCTCGAACGGACCATGCATTCGAGACCTACAAGATGAATGCGTCCGCCCAGTGCCTTAAAACACCCTCTCCAATTTTGTGAAACTCGAAGTTCTTGACGTCGCGCGCAATGATCGTCCCATGTGTATTCGCAACGTCAGTGATGAACGCACGCTCCTTCTTGAGCTGTGGCAGTGCATTCAGGGCAGCCACCATCCTTCTCTGTGCGGGGTAATGCGCAGGACCACCTTCGAGACCTGATCGCCATTTGGTGACGGGATCGGAGCAGGATTAGCAGACTCGTCAATCATATCGACGACGATGTCCTCGACCTGGCGCTCCAACTGCCCAAAGACGTGAACAAGACGCTGGGTAGCCGAGGGGTCTTCCGACTCGAGAAGCCTGATGCGCGAGCGGGAATGATAAGATGAGATAGAAATTCTGATCAACACGAAGGTTAAGACGACAGGCACAAGAATTGGGACGAGCACAGTTGTCGCCTGTGTACGGAATCAGTGGATATTTGAGATATCTCTGTGAACACGAACAATGTTGAACGGAAAGGGAGCCTGTAAACGGGGAGGGAGTGGCGGCTTGTAAGATCTGAACCACGCCAGCGTAAACGTACGGGGACCACGACGTTTTGGTGGTGGAGTGTCCGTATGGTGAAAGATTTGATGATCGGATAGTATTTATCGACGTATTCTCTATCAAAACAGTTAAAACCCAGAAACCGATCTATAACAAGAAGTTGACGTACACGGCAAGATCATCCGTAGAATGATTGATGAAGGGGTCTCCAGATCCACGTAGGCGGTCAAGTAGGGAACGGTCACATCATTGATGCTGTTAGTAGAGAGGTGAGTACGCAAAGGCGAACAATTATGAAGGAACCCACGCATTAGCGTATATTCGAATATGAGGGAATATCTGAGACCCTGGTAGAAGATATGCGCTAAGTGGTTGATTAGTTGGCTTGCGATGTCGAGTCGGGACTCAGCCTCTTACCGGATCAGCCATGACTTCTAAAAGGCTTTTCCCGGTGTTTGACCATCTGTCCACGCCGTAAAACTGTTCACCGGTTCTACTGAAAAATCTGGGTACGAAGATTGAGCTAAGTTTTGACCGAAATGAAGGGTATTTGAGAAGGCCGATATGAGGGGTCGCCATGGTGTTGAAATTGACTGGAGTAACTGTGGCAAAGAATTGGCGTTGATGGAGGACACTGTGAACAACATGAGTGAGCACCAAGGCATGAAGCAAAAAAACTCACCCAACGACATAGCGGGCAAGCAATCCACCCAAGCTATATCCGGTGACGGAAAACCGAGTGACCTTCTTGCCTCCCTTCTCTAATTTCTCAATCTCCTGGAAGATCTGTATGGTTGAAGGCGTTTAAGTTAGCTGTCGAGGGAATGATCACGCCTTCGCTCGCTCACCTCTGATGCCACTCGTTCACCTCCCCAGTCTATCCCATCATAGGTGCTCTCAGACTGGTTAGTTCTGCGAGCATTACATGGAGTTCGTCCCATCCGGCGACTGGACCTGGGTCTCCTCCATAATGCGGTGCATCGAGGCGACATGGGATGTGTCACCCCACATGCCATGAATGAGAACGAGTAGATGTACTTTCTGAGTGAGTTGGTCAGACATGGTAGGGATGTATTGCAACTAGCGTCTTAAATAAGGGCCCATGCTCGGCCAAGATGACGAGGCTACCTGGAAGTGATTACGTGGGTGAGGATGAGTCGTGCGGAGAAGATGCCGTAAGTCGATCCAATAACGCAACGGCGTGGCACACGCCGGGTCAGTTTCCCTCGCCTTGTCCTCGTCTTCGCCTTTCTCCCGTCTGCGCTTCCCACGCGTTCAGACCGGACACGCACTCCTTTCAAATTTAACTTATATCTAGCAAGACTAACAAGTAATTTCCGACATGGCCCAGCCCCTATTTAACGAGCACCCCCTTCAGGACTACCTCAGGCGTTCGTTTGCTCTTCACATACACAACCCTTCTTTCCTCACCTTCCGTCTCTTTCCAGAATCCGGCGACATGATTGAGCCCATGCCCGGCGCAATGCCCGACCTTCCGGATCCCTTCTCCGAGGAATTCGTAGATACGGACACGGACACTGACCTTCGCCTGTGGTCCTGGTTACCAACGCCCGCATTACGCGTGAGTCTATCTCGTTTCAACGCCCCACCACGATAGCATTCAGATGGCAAACCGGGTTTGCGTAAGCTCGGCAGTTCGAGTGGGGTAACCTGTGGATCAGCGCCCACACACCTTCATTAGAGCCACACATCTCCGTTCACATGAGATGGGGACTTTTCCCTCTTCTTTCACTTACGACCGCTATGCCAATGTTTACGATACTGAACGTGTCTGTCCTCCAGCTTTTCAATCTCACCGTAACCTCTGCACAAAATCATCACTCTACTCTTCGGGAATTCTCTGAGAAGTTCCAATATGACGTGATATCTTCCTCTCTTTTGTCCACTTCCATCACCGCACCATCCTCGACTAGACGATCCACCGGCGATCACCCTCCTGACGGCCCCGATCTAACATCTAGGAAAAGGCGTTCCTCTCCAGTGCCTAACCATCTGTGGAACACCCCAGCGCTGGATCGTCGCTCACACTTTTTGGCTTATGTTGCATTTCTCTTTTCTTCGACCTTCTCTGTGTTTTCATCGAACCGCATTACACTATATCGGATCGCACACTGTTCAGCCTGGGAATATACCCGACTTTATGACACCCGTAGGCTCCTAACCTTTTTCACTATGTCATCACATACTAATCTCAAGTGTAGACCTTGGACTCTCTTAATGACCTCATCGCCGCAGCAAACCTATGGGATTCTGCAGTACACGAAGCTATCAACCTTCTCGAGCTCGAAGAGAGCATGTACGTACAGTAGCTATCACCGTCATTCACGGTTGGGCTGATGACTGCAAACAGGACTCCCTCCTTGTCGCCCTCCTCGCCCTGCGCGTGGCTCTCCACTCTTCTCTGCAGAGCACACAAGTTCAGTCCGACAATGTCAGGCATGTTCTTGTTGGCCTCACCGCGCCCTCTGCACTTGCCCGGCTGTCCGAGATGTATGCACCACCTTCACCGATAAAGCCCCTCGCCGCACTTCACTCGCGCTCCGGTTCTGCCACAGCAGGGTCGCGCATGCGCGCCTCTTCACCTCTTTCATCGGACAAGCGTGCAACCTGGAATGGGAGCATATCGTCCAGCTACGCCGCGCTAGCAAACGCTGGTACCCCATCCCGGCGGTCTCTGAAGCGGTGGGAGAAACGCAGGTCAGATTTAACTGAGTTGCTCCTCCGGCCAAATGGAGCGACTATGAGTGCGCCTGCCACACCAGATCCACGGAGGTCGCTCGATGGGGTCGAAGAAGAGAGAAGGGACGATCCGGCTGCCGCTAGTCTCTCCGAACAAGAGGGAGATATCGATGCCGTGGTCCCGCTTAACGAGCGAGGACAGTTTGCTTCTGCTGCTCTGGAATTTCAACGCCAGAGGCGGAGCCGGGGAATCGAAGCGTTCCTTCCTTCCACTCGTTCACCGCCACCGAAGTATACTGCGATCAGCCCGCAACTCCCAACGCATATCACTCGCCTAGGGAACAGATCTCCCCTTGCTCAATCTCCCCCACCTTCGTCATATTCTGCTTCGCGGTTTACGGCAATGCAGATGCCGCGGCACCCCTCTCCCTTTACTCATTGACTCTGACGCTCAACGGAGCGCTTGCCGCACGGCGTTATGCGGCGTCACATCTTCTGGCGCTTCGTTTTGGAGGAGATGGTCTAGAGGACAGTTGCAGAGGCGGCGACAGCTACTGGGACGACGTGCGCGCGGTGATGGCATTGCTGACAAGCGCACTCACCAACGCGACTGCCCCTCTCGTCGAGGCGCTCGAGGCAGCCGAGCACGAGCGTCTGCTCACCGAAAATCCGACACCCACCACCACAACCACTCTCGTGCCTCTTCGGAATCGCATACGCGCCCCTCATCGTTCCATCAGCGGCAAGCCCGCAGAATACCACACTCGTCACGTCCTTCGCACCGCTACCGAGCCACCTCTCCCGCTTCGCAGCGCACGTCGACGCGCTCATGAACGCGCTGTACGACGCGCGGGAGCACCTCGAGTCATGCGTCGCTTCTCTGCGCAATGGCACCGCCACCAACGCCAGCGGGAACCCACAAGACGCACCTGCGCTTCGGGCGTACGAACGCCTCCGACGGGAACTCGGCCTTGCGCTGCGCGAGTGCGAACGCGGTCGCGAGCCTTTACTAGAGCTCCTACTCCCGCCACGTGCGGTATCCCCCGACGACGAGGAGGAAGACGTACCTGCGCTCGGACCCGATGCGGAGAGCTCAGACTCGGACAAAGACGTCTCGTCGCGCGCAGCGCTCTCCCCCCTTTTCTCACAGCCATCCTCGCCAACGCACGCCGTACTCGTGGAAGCCGGCAGCCCGGCAACGAGGAGGATGACGACGGTGCGGACGTGCCGGCCACGGTGCACGAACGCGGTGTGCTTGTCGTGGGACTCGAGCACCTCCCCGCACCTGGCATCGAGCAAGTCTTCGAGGCGGATGCTGGAGCGGACGTTGATGTGGGCCCCGATGCCGATGCGGACGTGGATGGTACGCGCCGTCTTGCCCGTCCCCGCCCGAAGCTGTCGCGTGCGGAAAGGATCGCAGCTGCGAAAGCTCGGCGCGCGACGACCGGCGGCCTCGGATTATCGGTAAGTGGCCAGAGTGACCGGGACGGTGCTGAGGGTATGCAGTGGGCGCCTGTGGGTGACGTTGTGCAGGAACTCAAGGATGTGATTTGGAAAGTTGGCGAGCGCGGCGGATGCGAGAACAACGGCAGAGAGATGAGGTGGAGGAAGTCGACGGGGCTCCCAGAACAGATGATGTGTTCACATGTCCTACATCTTAGTACGAGGAATAAGGATTGTTTTGGAGGATATCCCATTGGGTCATACAATTATACAAATTAGGGAACAGTCACAAGTAAGACTAGTCAAGCAGACAAACAAACCGAACCAAATCAGATCAATCAAATCAAAAAAAATGAAAGAACAAGCCGAAAAGCATTGCAAAGGTAACAGTGACAAGTGGAAGAGAATCTAGAAAAGGAAGGTGTGGCTGGCTGTGTGCGTCGAGGTATCCGCGGGGGCCACGATAAATACACGGATCAAACAGTTGGGCTTAATGTCAGTAGGAAGAATACATGCCAGGGGCGTGTGGTGGTGGGAAAGCACGCCAGCGGAACCAACCAGTTGAGGTGAGGTGACGATGAGGTAATGAGTATGATAAACGTGAGGGGGGACAAAAACGCGGGTGGGAAAGCAGGACGAAAGCGCGGGAAGGAGGGAAGAAATTAAGCCAACTACATCAAGGGAGACAGCCTCTCACGGCACGAATCGGAGCGGAAAGGGCCAGTCTGGGAGCGTGGCTACATCCCACGCGATCGGCTTATCCCATCCCTAAAGGTAAGGAATGTTACTTCATCTCCAGAGACGTCCCATCTGGGACCGGCGGATCAAACCAAAGCTCCATATCGCTTAGCGAACCGGGAAAGTCAAAGTCCCCGCTAGGGTTGGTGAACATCTCAGTCATATCAAAGGGAAGATCCGGCATCGACACAGCTTGCGCTGGGGGTGCGGGAGCAGGCGCAGTCGGTGGACGTTGGGGATTCATCGACTGGGCATTGTTGAGAAGTGCTCCGGGAGTCGGCGCAGATCCTCCGGGATTCATGTCGCCTTCTTCCTTCTTTGGACCATTCATGCCGGCTTGACCAGGAGGTAACATCGGGCCACCCATCCCTTTCGGTGGTTGCGACGACTGCGGTGGTTGCTGAGGGCCAAGTTGCCCCTGTAGGCGTCCGCCCATAGACGGCGGGCCACGCATGTGAGGCTGTTGATCTGAAGGTCCAATGGGGGGCTGTCCGTTATTCTTGTGGACGTTCACCATTGATTGTCGGTACTGCTGCGCGTACATCTGCTACATCGGGTTCCGCGACCAACGCGCGTTAGAAGGAAATGCGACGGGAAGTGAAGGAGATTAGTGCACCTGGGTTTGGGTCATCTGAGGATTCATCAAGCCCGGAGGTGGTCCATGCATCATGCTGGGACTCATCGCATGCATTGGAGTCATAGGCGCCATACCCATTTGATGCATCTGCGGGCCACCAAAACCATTCAGTGGTGGTTGCCCGCCAAGAGGTCCAGGACCTCGCATAGGCCCAGGCGGATGTGATCCAATGGGCGCCATTGGTGGCTGTGGCTGCTGTGGTGGTGGCTGATGCTGTTGCTGCTGCTGCTGTTGTGGAGGAGGAGGTGGCGGCGGCGGCTGTGACTGCTGGGATTGTTGCGGGTGCTGCTGCTGTTGCTGCTGCTGCTCTCCAGGGTTCGGAGTCCTGCGTGGGCGCTTCCGGTCCGGCGGGGACTGTTCGTTCCTAGGTAGCGTTTCGTGCTGATAGACAATCAACCAATCAAGTTGGCCGGCGCCAAGAGATGGCTGCTGAAATACGGCGTACCTCCTCACCAGGAGAAGTGCTATTCCTCTTTGCACCACGTTGTTGCTGCATGGATAACTGCTGTTGCATCGGTTGTGCTAAAGGCCCCCGATTTTGCATTGGTCCGTGCATGTTGGCTCCAGGGGGTGCCCCAACGCCATTATTAGGCGGACCGCCTTGCTTGAGCCGCATAGCTTGCCGTATAATACTTTGCTACAAGAGAAACGCACAGACGTTAGAAAATCGCCCGCAAAGGAGGACGATTACAAACCTTCTCCTCCGGGTTCAGTGATTGAGCTTCTCTGTCACCAAAGCCAGCCTGCAGCTTGGCTTCACCCACAATGTCTGGTGGGAAGGAAGCCAGATCAGCATCGAGCGAACTATGCGCATTATCCATATGTGATCGTTCTTGGCCTGGAGGAAGACGCCCGGACATGGCTGGGCTCGGGTGAGGGTTCATGTGGTTCTGCGAAGAGGTATCGTGGCTACTATGTGGGCGGACGAGTTGCTGATAAGCGGGAGTGGGTGTTTGATGAGCGGAGACGGAACCAGGGCCTTGTGGATGCTGTGGGCCATTTGGAGGAGGCATGGCAGCCCTGTTCATGTGCGGCGAGGGACCGAGCGGCCCCATCGGGCCTGCAGGAGGCTGTTGGGGCCCGCCTTGAGATTGAGGGGACGGGGCTATGGTGGGAGAGGGATACTGTGGCGCGCCGTTGGGGTGCCGTTGCTGATGGCCCATCGGCGGGCGGTTAACCATGCCTGGGGGGAAGGGTTGTCCCGGAGGACCTGGGTGACCAGGCATGCCATTAGGTTGGGAAGGCGGATTAGCGGGGCCGTAATGGGCGAGTTGTCCACCGGGACCGATTCCGTTCATCTGGCCGCCTGGCAATGGTGGGGCCGCGCCGGGCACACCATTTGGATAGGATAACGCGACGGTGGCTGTGAACCAATGGAGGGAGGAACTTGACCGGCTCGTTGCGACTGGAATTTGCTCTGGGTTTGATACTGTATGCGTGACAACACCACGGGTGAATCTATGTGAGGCGAGAACGGGATAAGAAAAGAGCGAGGCGGGCGGACCTTGGTGTATAGGATTGCATCTTCGGAACCTGCGCCACTGTTTTTCGCTTGAAAGAGAACCCAGAAGACACTCCACCACCTGTGAGGAGCGAATCAGAGGGGGGAACGAGAAACGAGAAAAGGGATGGTGCTGACTCGAAAAGAAGGCCCTGTTGGGCATTGATGGGAGGTTTTGATTCTGGTGGGATGTCGGCCTCAGTGACGAGCTGAGTGGCAGTCTTGTGATAACCGCGCTTTTTACAGTAGTCTAAGATGTAGATGTTGAACCTGAGGGGGGAGGGTGAGAAGAGTGGACGGGGGAGGGGTGGGGGAGTGGTGGAGAGATAGGTGAGGAGGAAGAGAAGCATACATTTTATCTCCCTCCCAGGTGATTTGTTCGGAAGACGGAGGACCTGGCGGGGGCTGAGGGGCCGGTGGGGCAGATGAACCGGGGGGCTGCTGAGAGGGGCCGACTGCTGCCATTGGGGGGAAAGGGGGAGGAGTGGGGGGAGGAGGAGGGAAGAGGAGAGAGGAGTGGAGAGGTAAGAGTGTCGAGTAACGCACGAGTGACCAGACTAGTCGAGTCCCTCGTTCCGAAAGAAGCGTGTCGGGTTGGTCACACGTCTCCGTCGGCGATTCAATTATTTCTATTCTTCGCTTCGGTTCACTCGGCCACGCCACTCCACGGCGATGCCACTCCCTACAATCTCTAGTGCCGTCGTATCACTGCGATCTGCAAGTCCCATCCTCCCACGATATGCTTCACCTCCACAAGCCGTTTCACCTCCCGCCACCCTCCCCTCATCTCTCCCATCTCCCCTAAATCCGTCGCAACGTAGATAAAATCGGCCGGCGAGATCAGCGATCGTAGCAGTGACCCGATGAG
Organism: Lactarius quietus; assembly: GCA_015025155.1. Lineage (NCBI taxonomy): Eukaryota > Fungi > Basidiomycota > Agaricomycetes > Russulales > Russulaceae > Lactarius > Lactarius quietus. The sequence goes on from WITN01000010.1 coordinate 264,582, forward strand.
GAACGATATCAACCCTATGACGATAACCGTCCACAACGTGAATGTCCTCGTCCCCATCCCTTGTCTAGAGCCCGATCTTTCCAGCTCCCTCTTACCCGTAGAAGTGCTGCCAACCCCACTCGTGTCAACTTCTCCCGCTGTTGATGCGGCGCTCCCTGATTGCCCTCCCCCGTGTGAATGTGACGTCGATCCGGAACCAGAGGCAAACCGTAAAAGCGGATTGGGATACCCGTTCAGGAATCCAAGCAACATTCCACTCCCTGACCCGATCGTTGGCGACGCACTCTTGGGTGTTACCGGACACTGTGGTGGATGCTAGAAAACGAAAAGTATCTTCGTCAGGTCTCAAAATCGTTAGAGATAGGTTTGGGCGTGCCATGCTCCGGGATTTCTCATTTTCCACTCCGTCCGCAGTCGCAGGTCCCTCCTCCTGGTCCTCAGTCTTCGGCGTCGCAGCCTTTTCAGATATTGCGTTTGGCTCGAGCAGTGTGTCCGCAACTGCGACCGCGTTTCGCAGCTCCGTCGGCAACTTATCGTCCTCGCATTCGCTAGACTGCCTGTAGTGGTAGGGAGGGGGGTGAATGAAGTGATAGCGTTTTGTTAGTACGGAAACGATTAAAACGTGTCTATGCAATAGACAGACCTTGACAGCACTGCCATCCACGCCACCCGATCGTCCTGTAGTTCCTCTCTTCCAAGACTTGTCAGCGATTCCTTCTCCCCTTCAACTTTCACAGCGACACCATCGATCGTGACTGTCGTATCGTCACCTCTTATCCTTCCGGCAGCCACCAACTGCGTGGCCGGTCGGATCTCCACTTCAATCACTGCACCCTTTTCACTAAGATCGAGTAACCATTGAGGCTTCGGTGGAGGCGCTCGTGTCTCCCCTGTCAGCGGGTCCAGTAACGTCGATATCTGCGTCTGTGCCGTCGGGAGCGTCAATCGCAGAAGGTGCCGCGGCGATTGGTCCTCGGCCAGGCCAGACGAGTGAAGTGGCGAAGAAGGTAGTGTGTATACCGTGTGAACGAGTGGTAAGAACGGCGGTTCCGATGTCATCGCAGTAGGGGCAGTGGCGCTGTCTTCGGCCGTGGCATTGGCAGGTAGCAACGAAATGGGCTTGTTCGGATCATGCAGACGTGAACGTAGCCGAACGTGGTAACCCTCAGGGTACAGCTTTGAGTCGACCACTACCTCGGCGACGAGCAAGTCCGCTGCCTGTCGCACCTCCCCGCGCACCGTGAACGCCGAGCTCGCTGTGCGAAGCGTCCGCTCGCTCGACGGGGACCGACCCCCAACAACGGCTACTGACGTCACCCGTCGTGGCATGGTCGTTGTGGTCGAGGACGACACGGATCGGCTATGCGGGCGAATCGTCAACGTCGACGCGGTCATATCAGGCGTTGTAGGTGCGGAGGTCGCAAGACTTGGGACAAGTACCGTTTTGACCTGGTCGAGTTTGTTGGAACTCGTGGTTGGAGAAGTCGGCGGGGCGGGCACCGGTTCCGCAGGGACAGTCAGGAGTAAAACGCCGCGGTACACACGGTCGTCCGGCGTCCAGCACGTCTGCACTAGCACGCGACTCTCGTCGCGCTGTTTCACTGTCCACGCGCTCGGCTCTGGCTCTCCTCTGTGCGCTTGTCCACGAGGAGCATACCTGCAGCAGGCAGACGTGCAAAGGGGAGCGAAGCGATACTCTTCATGTACGCTTCGACGGATAGGAGAGTCTTGACGAGCGTCGTGTTGCCCACGGCATTGACCGCGGCCGGAAGTGATCCTGCGTAGTCGGCAGCGACCACACGTGTGCAGCGCGTAGACGGGATTGCGTAGTTTTCCGTCGTGTATGGGTCGAGAGTCTCCAGAATCCATCCGTCGATGAACATCCTCCCAATCGGAAGGTTGTAAGGGTTGTATTTCGCTGTCGTGAATGTGCGTGCCAACTCGGGTGGGAACGATGCCGAGACGCAGAAGATCGGTGGTGACCGACTGTCAGAGGCGCCTTCACGCTGTCCGCGCGCAAGAAGGGACGCAAGATAGAATCCACGGTCGCGGAAGGGAAAGCCCGCCTTGCTTACGGTAAACGCTGTGTGCGCTCCGCCTGCTCCTGTAAACGCTTCGAGCACCTGAGCACCGACGAAACGGTCGTCCCATCGCTTTCGTGCGTCGTAACTTGTCACCACCGCTGCGATCTCCTCAGCAGAGATCCCTTCGATGACCTTTTCGCCTTTGTAGACCGGCAGAGAAGTCGAAATTTCGGGAGAAAGCTCGCGGTGCAACGGGAAGCCCTTCTCCGAAATGAGCGTCCAACCGTCCGTCGATCGCGAATGAAGCGCTTGGAGGTATTGAAGTGCATTGAGCGCGTATTGGAGAGGAAACTCGGAAGAAGAGTAAGCCGAGCTATCCCCGGAGGAAGAAGGCGAGATAGCAGCAACAGCCTGCTGCGTGGTGGTCGCCGCCTGCTCCATCGCCTGCATAAAATATCGTCCCAGCGGACTGCGGAACTTTGGCACAGCGCCACTCCACGTCGAGTTTCGGCTCTCTGGGGTTCCATCCACAGTCGGACTCGGCGGTTCCGTACTTGAATCCTCCCCCTCCCCACTCCAGTCCCTATGCCGCCGGCGGATGACCCCAAGCACGGGCGGCTGATCCAGTGGGATGCGCGGCGGCTTGACACGTTTCTGCTTGCTAAGCGACTTAATCTCCGACTCGGGAAGCTCCTCGACGTCCACGGAAACCTTCGAGCCATTAAGCATCACGATGCCGCGCTCGCGACCGGGACCGCGTCTCACGATCGCCAGGAGGCGCTCCTCACCAGCAAGGACAGCATCGTGTGTCAGTGTGAGCCAGAGGCCACCACCTCCCGATGACAAACGATGGCGACGGAGGCAGGCAATTGATTGGGGTGGTGGATCGACTACAATGTCGAGGGAAGTTGCCCAGGTGTCCATGTCACACCGCAGCTCGCATTCAACGATAGGTGTTGAAGAAGTCGACGGGCTGATAGCCTCGAATTGCGAGTTCGAAGAGGAGATTTGTGGCGATGTCGGGGTCCGCTTGGCAGTAGATACCTCATATTCGATTCGGAAGAGAGCGCGCTCGTGGTCATAGCGAATGCCGGTGGCTCTCGCGCCAGCCAGTCTGTTGGCCACCGGTGGTCCGCCGCATTTGATCGCGAACTCGCCAATGCCCGCAAGGGTAGTAATCATCTGCTGTGGGATCGATGTCTTGTTGGTCCAACCCTTTGGATCGGATTGCTCGAGCAACGTCAGCAAGGTAGTTGTCGGGGAGAGCGCCTCGATTGCAAAGCCTTGGAGGTCGACCTGCGTGCGAATTGTGTTGGCGTCTACTTGTGGGATATTAGGGAACAAGTTTGGTTCGTCAGCCGAGAAGGAGAAGACGTGGGCGGTATTGGGGGATTTGTAAACGGTTTTGAGCAATACTGCATCTCGTGGACTAAAAACAAAGTTACAACAAGCGAGGAGAGGAAAATGTCAAAACCATACTTAGCTGGCCACGTCGACCTCGACTTGAAATGCCATAGTTCGGTCAATTCGTTCACGTCTTCTAATAATGTCGCATCCTCATGTTGCTTGTCCCAATATGGCCGAGCACCTGGGGATGCAATCGCGGCGTAAAGATCCCACAACCCAACACCAACGAACGTTGCTTCGGCCTTGTACACGACCAACGTGGGATCGATGGAGTCTAACTGCGTGACAGAGACACCACGAGCTTCGGTGGCTAGCCACGTGGTAAAGATAAGCAGAAATCGGCGGAGCAGTAAGTTCACTTGTACTCACTGCGTTTCCATTTCGCCTCCGGTTCCTGAAGCAAAGAAGAGAAGTAGATATAATTGCGACGAACACGACTTAGGATTGACTTCTCTTGACCGGCCGATCGCTCGGTCGTTGATGGAAGAGGTTGCGAAACGGCCTTGGACGCACTAGAACCAGACATTGTAGTGCCCGTAGTGGAGGAAACGGTATGAAAACTGAAGTCTGCTGTACTCGTAGCATCCTGCAACATTTGTGGGGACATGAGGTACGATGCAGGATTTCGTTCTTCAACGGGTTCGACAACTTGTGGTAGGCCGTTTAGGCGCAGTCCACTAGATGCAGAACGCTCGATGACTATCTGGACTTTGAGCAGGGAGTGGTCGTTGAGCAAGCGGCGTGTTTCACTCGATAGAGCACGTTCTCTGTATCAGAAGTGGGGTCACCGGAGGTGGAATTTGCTGCTTCAAAGCTACTGCGATACGCCTTTGCAGACCAAGGAAGCTGTGACACCTTATCCGACGACGCTTGTGTAGAGATCTGTATATCCCACCCTTCGTGCCATGGAATACCAAACTCGACTGTCCGTGTGAGACGACGATGCTCACGGATAGCGTGCAACTCATCTAGTCCTTGCAGATTGTCAGATGAGTGGGTAGAATGATGGTCCTCATCCTCCGGAATGATGGAATACTCGAGTGTGAGAGATTCCCTGTTCAGGTTAAATCGTATGCGTGAAACGGCGACACCATTCCCATAGCCAGTCAATAAAGGAACGCGCGATCGTCTCTTAATCGTGGTCTTCAATAAGCCAAGAACCATGGAGGCCAGTTGCTGTGGCAGGCTGCTGGTGGTACCAATGTTCCACATTGCACGTAGATCGTGCTGCCAGAAGCAAGTTATACGTAGGCGCCCCGAGCTAGTTTTTCGGGTAGACGTTTCTGTGGTGGGTGTCTGCTGAGGTGATACGGGTGGTAAAGACTGAATACACCATGCGAATACTGCACGGGAGTGGTCAAAGCGATGATCCTATCGATTCTGAGAAGTCCCTCACGTTTTACATTAGAGCGCACATAAGGTGGGCTGGGTCTAAGATATGCAGGCTCATCCGGAGAGCGTGGGAGGGATGTTGATACATCTATTATCGTTGTTGCATCATTAAAAGTGCGAGATATCGTGACGGCGTCTCGAGGGCTTTGGAATGTATGAGTTATGCGAACGGACACGAGATGAATGACGCATACGCACTTTGCCGGCCACCCTAGTGTGAAATTCGTTTTGGATATTCGAGTGGTGGGGTCAAGCATTTCAAGAAGAACAGCACCATCGACTGCTGGATCCCACTCCTGGCGCAGTTCTGGTGTAGCCAAGATAGATTTCCAGGCATCGAAAGGAATTGTGTCATCGGCGGCGGGTACATCGAGGATGACCCTATATACCGTGTCTTCAGATTTCGTTGACTTGCGATGAACAATAACGTCGGAAAGCTCTGGAACGGACGAGCGCCCCTTTCCTTTTGAGTTCAATGAGATGCTTTCCCTTGGGAGTGGGACACGCTTCCATTCAGAAGACGAGGAGGAGGTGAGAAAGCGTCTGAAGGAAGACTGTGCGTCATTGAGTGCGTTGTACCACGCCTGCCTGAGGCTAACACCGAGATGAGAACTTGAAGATGTAAGAAAGGTATGCCTACCTGACACCGTCATGCATGAAGACGTCCTGGGACAGAGGCGATGTGGAAGATGGAAGCACACCGGCACGCAGCAGAACTTAAGCAGGCCCCACCGGCTAGTGCCACGGCCCACGGCGCGTTCGTGTCACGTTGTCCGAAGGAATCGTACCACGGGACCAAAAACACGTAAACATCGCGCAAACAAAGTAATATACTGTTACCCCAGCCAAAGTCCGCTGAACAGAAATCGAGTCAAGAATCCAAGCTCAACGGTCGTCGTCCAGGTTGTACCATGGCATCAGAAGATATTGGTCGCATCTTGAGTATTCAGTCCCACGTAGCATACGGCTATGTTGGTGGAAAGGCTGCCACTTTCCCGCTTCAGCTTCTTGGCTACGACGTCGACGTAAGCGCTCTTATTCATGGAGCTGTCAATATCAAATGCATTCGCATATTCTAGGTTATTAACACCGTCAATTTCTCCAACCACTCAGGTGCATGCGCTGTTTTACGGCGACTCTCGTCCCACACGTTGTTTAATACATCAAATAAATAGGGTATCGTCGGTTTGGCGGCACAAAGACGAGCGCCGAGGAGCTCGATGCCATGTTCTCTGCCATGGAGCAGAACGGCTTACTCAGACCCTCCCACATCTTGACAGGTAGGGTCGCTGTGTCAACGTCAATCCCACGTCACTCAGTGCGATCTACACAGGCTTCATATTCGGTGCAGGGGCTCTGTCTGTCGTTGCCCGGTCTGTGACAAAACTGCTTCAAGATAACCCGAAAATCGTATACCTGTTGGATCGTGAGCGACTGTCAAAGTTTGTGATGCAGCGAAAAACTGAACGATGGCCTGCCCAGCTGTCATAGGCGACGCTGGGCGCCTGTACGTTCGCCAGACGTCATCCCAATATACCGTTCCTTGCTTCACAAAGCCACCATAATAACGCCTAACTGGTTCGAAGCCGAGTAAGGCCGCTTTCATCTGTTGCCGAACGTGCTACATAGATTGTTGCCAGGACGATCACTGATACCAAGATCGTGGATAGAGCCTCCTTACAGAAGGTTCTGACGATTCTCCACGAAACGTACTCGGTTCCCAATGTCGTGATCAGTTCTATACCAATGACAGAGTGGCTGTGGGACCTGACCCTGATGAACGTCCGCGCTGATTTCTGCGATCAAGAAGACTCCCTACTTTGTCTTGCTTCCATTCGTGCAGCACCAGGGTCCGTGTCAGGTCCTCCGTCGCCATCTACGCGGGATGCGTTCCGCTCGTCCCAGGCTACTTCTCTGGCGTTGGCGATATCTTCTCTGCGCTCGTTCTTGGACACTACTCGCCTTCGCCATCATCTTCGCCCAGCTCCCTTCCCCCACTCGCCCACGCCGTTTCTCTCGCGCTGACGAAAACACACGCCATACTCCGTTTGACGGCAAAGCATGCATCATCATTACCCCCAGCGAGCGAACGGTCACGGACGACGAACTTGACGAGGCGGAGCCCGAGAGGCTGATTCGACGGATGTGCGCACGCGAGCTACGTCTCGTTCAGGGCGTAAGATACTTAGTGGTGAGGCTATGGGCGAGTTGAGAGAAATGAGAAAGTGGGAGAGTTCTGGAGGCCGGACGACAAAATCTAAGTAGCGTTAACTAACCTACATTGTACAACATAGAGCAGTGCCCAGATCGCACTTCGAATATACTCACACCAAATAGGATCCCTTCTTCGTCTCGCATGGATAAGAGAAGAAAGGCGATTTCATAGTTATACACGATCGTCCAGTCAACCAGTCTCAGTTTTCGCCACGACCTAATTTGTCCAGAGCGCGTATGCCTTGCTCGTACCACTCATCTCTTGAAACCCAAAACTCTTCTCGTCCTTTCATGATGTCCGCCAGGACAGCGCCCCCAAGGAAGACCATGTGTTTCCTGCGCGGGGGATCCTCGATGCGAATCTTGAATTTCTGGAAAGTAGGCACCCACGCACGTCAACGAATGAAATGATTGACAAGAAGAAAAGAACACGCACGTTCAGACGTGAGGGGTCGCCGTTGAGCACGCGGGTCAGTACAGCTGCTTCATTTCCTTTTCCAGGCGACTCGGGAGGCCCGGATACATGCTCGACCCGCCGGAGAGCACGATATGCTTGTACAGCTCCGTGCGGACGTCGACGGCCGCGTCTGAATCGTCTCGAAGAGCATCTCTGCGACGCCCGGCTGTTCGATGTCGACGAGATGCGGCTGGAACATGCACTCGGGTGCTCGAAGCGCTCGGAGCCGACCTTGATTACTCGGCCGTCCGGCAGCTAGGGAAAGAGTAGGGATGCATGTCAAAGCACGGCAAAAAGAGGGAACCAAGACGGGGAGCCTTACACGTAGCTCTCTACCAATGTGGTAGTCTCCTCCGAGAGCCGGGTGTCCATATCAAGGTCATAGCTAGAACGAATAAATGAATCAGAATTCACGCAACGGTAGATCGAACAAAGCAGGATTTTCCCCCTTACCTGACGTAGCAGAGTTTCTCCTTTATCTCGCGCACGGTCTCGAAATCGGCCGTGCGGTTGAAAGCATAACCCCGCATGAGCAGAAGCTTGATCAGATATCGCGTGACGTCTCGTCCGGCGATGTCGAGACGCCTCGTGAGGTGGGGCAGCGCAAAGCCGTCGTACACCGGGACGATGTGCGTCACGCCGTCACCCGAGTCGACCACGACGCCAGTCGTCAGACCTGTATTATTTTTATTGTGAGAACAAAGGATTCAGCCCCTATAGGGTACGCACCTTGCGCGTAGAGCGTCAGAACGGCCTGGATCGCGACGTACACGCCTTGGAAGCCGTACTCCTCGAACATGACCTGGCACATCTTCTGCCTGTTCACCTTGGGGTTCATCGGGGGTTCCGTAAGGAGCACCTTGCGTCCCGCAGGGTCGATGCGCAGCTTCTCCGTAAACGTGTAATCCCACAGGTGCTTCATGTCCTCCCAGTTGCGTACGATGCCGTGCTCCATCGGCTGTGTGATCTGTAGGTAGTTCCGCAGCGCAGCAGCCTCGTCCCCGACCATGATGTCCTTGATGATCGCGTCCCCGACGCGCTCCTCCGCGCGCAGGATGGGTCGTCCGATCACAGATGGGAACACTGTTTCGTAACGTTAGAATTCAAAGGAAAACGTCCCTACGGTGGACTCTTTCAGGAGGCGTCGCTCACCGTGTTCAGGAAAATTGGAGCCGGCGTATCCGACCTTGACAAACTATAATAACGGTAAGCTTCAGGTCACGCCGATCCTCTAAGAACAAAGCCTACCCCGGTCCCGTTGTCTACAACTAGAGGTATTGATGGGTCCATGATGCTGTCGGCAGCGTTCGTTAGATATAGATCAACGTTTTGTGAGTGTGAAAGCGGAAGCGGTCACAGTTGCGGATTAGATGGATCTATGGTGACCGGGGTACTAATCTCACTCCGCGACTATTGGGTAGATTGCCTTGCAAGGGCTGAAATTTATTTGTAAAAAAGTATAAATAATCAATTGTAGCAGCAGTGCAGAGATTGTGCATCGTCGAAATCAATTAAAACAACCGGTGGGTATATACAAAAGTGACTCGTTACGCGCAGGCAGTGCAGAGCCACTAAAGCAAGAACACGAGTGGCCTGCACCATCAACCGCAGAAAACAAAACGCGCCGGAGACTTGATTCGAAAAATCCGGTTGTGAACAAGGTAAACAAGAATGTATGGGCACTAAGGTGTACAGCCCACCGCCCGGGGAAAGGGAAAGGGAAGACGCTGCGACCGAGGCGCAGAGTAGATTAGCGAATCAGTAATACAAGCGGTGTCGACCGCGCCGAAAAGTACAGCGAGGCGCCTCGTCGACCTGGACGTAGCGTTTTGTGGGAAGCGCAGGCGTTACTGATGCTTACATTCCACCGTAGGCGTCCTCTTCGTCATAGACGGTGTAAACAGTGTCAGGACGGGTCGTAGGTGCAGCCTCGCTCTTGGGCTCACGGGGTATAACGGTGGCTTCGGCTTGGGCTTGCAAGGGGGCAAAAGTGGCGAGTGGGCTACTCTTGTAATTTGACATGTTGGGAGGAGGACCACGCGCGTCTGAAAACTCAACGCTGAAGGGCGAAGGTGTATTGTGCACGCTCAGCGGGACGGGGAACTCCAGCGACGCAACTGGGGAGAAGGAGCGCTCGGGAACGCTTATTTCTGGCAAGGTCGGTGGAAGCGAAGCGATGCGTGTCTGCTGGAATGCATTTGGTGAGGGTAGAGGCGAGTCGTCCTCCAGTTCATCGTCAATTGGTTGTTGGACAGCAACCACGTCAGTAAAAGGAGACTCGGCATCCGTACTTTCGGCCGGAGTTGACGGGACCTCATCGGAAGGAACCTCCATGTTGTCAGTCGTAACAGCCTGTGGTTCCTCGGGGACGGCACCCAAGACGGAAGACATGGGGGCGCCAAGTTTTTCGGTAATCTCAGCATACTGAGCAGCCTGGAAGGGGGTCACGCTGGAACGAGAGAGATCGGTGTATTGAGGATCGGTAGCATCAGGAGATGAGACAACCGGGTTGAAAGGACCACCAGTGACCGAGTTCTGACGGGCAACCGCGACTGGATCCATACCATTCGACGACTCTCTCGTAAGAGCTTGAGGCGGAAACGCGGGCTGACCAGAACGGGGCGGATCATGGTATTCAGGCACAGTGCTGGAAACCGGTGAAACCATAATGTCCTGTGCATACGGTGAGAAGAACGGGTTCGCCGAGGTGGGCGTGACGACTTGGCCAGGCGAGAAAGAGTTTTGGGAATAGTTCGTTGCTCCGTAGCCAGTTCCATACGCGTTGTTGGAATACATGTTAGGCAAAGTTGGCTGCCGGGGGGGTGTGAATGACCGGTTGTTCATGTGGCGCTCAATCATCGACGGCGGACGTGGAGGAGCGTTGTAATGTCGGACGGGCTCCTCGGTATCTGCAATGATGGCGGACTGCCTGCGAGCATCGTTACGATTCCAGATTTCTTCAGCAAAGGCCTCATCTTCGCGACCGCGACATTTCCTCTGGAACAATAACTTGAGCAAAGATATTACGTGATTAAATGAGACGAACCAGAAAATAAACGACGGCTGCCAAAATGCCTGCAGTTCCGAGGATAGCTGCGATGACACCACCAATAATAATGCCACTAGAGGTTCCGCTTGTTGGAGTGGAAGAGGAAGTGGGACTCGGAGATACCGAGGAACTGACACCAAGACTCGACGGATTGACAATGGTCTGAATGAACGTTTGGGTAGAAGTCGGGGATGATGTTAAATGCTGAAAGAAAAATAAATCTCAACGGCATGAAACACATTATTCAAAGTTGAACCTCACAGTAATTGGCGTAGTAATCGGTGTCGAAAGAACGGTCGGGGTGCTGGAAGTGGTTGGAGTAGTTGAGGTAGTGGACAGCGTCGAAGGCGTCGACACAGAGGAAGGCGTCAACGAAGGGGAAGACGCCGAAGAGGGGGTAGTGGCTATATTGACGTGAGCGGTCAGAAACGAACAGAGGGACTGAAAGCTACACACAAGGCTGAGCGGGAGTCGGAGATGGGTGGGAAGACGTTGTAGTGGTTGAAGAGAAGGGATCGCCAGCAATAGTAGGACCAACAGGGATGATGAGGCCTACGGAGGTAGAAGTCGTGTGTGTAGAAGAGGTAGTAGTAGGTAGGGCGACGTGGGCGTTGTCACGGTGAACAGCGCGATTGTGTCCACGTCTCCGGTGGTTGAGATTGTTGAAATGGGCCATATTTTATCTAATTTTTCTAGCAAAGAAAGGAAAGTGATGCAAAAGAGCGTGGGCGAGGCAAGAACGCGTCTCTACTCGTTGTGAGCAGAAGAAGGAAGGGTATCAACGCAAGCTTTGACAAACCGCCAATGGATGTTCTCTTTTCAGTCGCTACATGACTAAGCATTGTTCTCTTCCCATCCGTGTTCTGTCTGTCCCCTCTCTCCCGTGCTCTCAGAGCTCACCTCGCCTATCTTTCCTTCGCTAGGCACTGGTCATGTCCTGTACATTTGCTCTTTCCCTGAAAACCCGTCTCTCACTGTTGCCCCAGTCCGGCGTCTTCCTCTGTCGCAATGGCGACCCGGTACGCGACGCGTTGCGGAGGGAATGACGATCTGATCGCATTCTCCTTGATGTTCTCGTCACACATCTCCACTCCTCTTGCACTGCATGACAACGAACCCCCGCCGGCCCCTATCAGCTCTATCCCCCGGCCCCGCTCTCCATTTCCTATTCTCCCTCCTCTTCTATAGACAACGCGCCTATGCTATCATTGTCACTACAATCGAGAACAATAATTCTCGCATATCGTACCTCCCCTCGGTGTGCAACAATGCCGGCGTTTCTCCCTCCTCGTCCTGCGCCGCTCCTTGGTATGTGAAACACTCGCTTCGCATAAGCGTATAGTTTACTGATCCACGTAACCCAGGCAGATAGTGGCTCTCGCTGGAGCCTCTGGCGGTACTGTGACCTCCACTTTTGGACCTACCTCCTCAGGGGGTAACCTCATACCTCAGCTCTTCCTCGTCCTCCGTGGCACCTCCTTCGTCCTCAAGACCTCCCCTATCTCTAATGCTACTGCCAATGTCACCGTCTTGGCCTCACCTTCCAATGTGTTCGTCTCTACACCCTTCAACTCGTCTGCAGGCAGCATCTCAGCAGTTAATCTTCCGCCCGATCAGGATGTGACCCTCGCAGTAACATATATTCCCTCTCAAAATGGTGCACCAACAAGGCTTGACATTGACTCAGTCACTGTCGTAAGTGAAGATGAGAGGTGGGTACAGGATGCCACGACACGCTTTCAAATGCTGACGCCGCCATGCCTCTTCGTAGCCACACGTCACTGACCTCCACTCCCTTGCCCGCATCGAGCTCGCTCCCCTCTTTCGTCGTCCCTGCCCCCACCTCTACCCCTACCTCACAACCACACTCGTCGCTAGCGCAACCGAAGGGAACGATTGTAGGCGAGTCCCTGGCGGGATTCTTCGGCCTTATCCTCATCTTCATTTCTGTCTATGCGCTCCACAGATGGAGGAGGAAGCGAGCTGTCGAACGCTTTCAGATGCGGGCAAGACAGAAGGGGAAAGGGAGGCAGATAGAGAGTTAGCCCCTGTCTGCGCTGGACTTGTTATCTCTACGCCATGCCGTACTGTACCAATAATATACCCTCGGCATCTCGGCAGGGACTGGCATTTCTCACACTTTGTTTGTTGTCTTTTCACACTCACAACAATGGCACCGCGTGAGGCCGACAGAATAGCGGCGGCACAGCAAACTTTGGACAGTACGCTGCTATGTCTTTTCATGCATATGAGTGGTGAATACAAACGTTTCCTAGTTCTCTATGATATCTCTCAGTTACTCGGTACGCAGCTTGACAAGGAGACCCTTGCTACATGTATCGGAATGATTGAGAGTGGTGTCAATCCGGAGGCATTGGCGGTCAGTGTCTGATGATTGCATGTCTGCTCTTCCTGAGGCAAGTCAATGCAGGCTGTGATTCAAGAATTAAGAAGAGAAGGTGCGGCCATCGCAGCCGCCAAAACGAATGCAGATGGTTCTCGTCCGGGTAGAGTTCCTTAGTCATACAGTGAGCGGTGGCGTGTGCGTTGATTTGTCATAGGCGTACCCTCACTGTAAGCAACTCTGTAGTGACTCTGTACTCTTCATCACCTCACACAATGTCCTCACCAAATTCACCTCGGCTTATCGACTCCTTTTCCGTTCCCAAAGATGTCCTCAGGGAGTTCGAGGAAATGGCAGAGGAGGAGAACGTCGATCCTTTCGCAGAGACAGCCTCGAAACGCCAAATCGCTGCACGCCAATCCGACTATCATAACCGTCGATTCGACCGCACTGCCAATGAAAGTGCCGATGCCTTTGCCGCTAGGGAGGATGGCCAACCCACAGAAGGCGGTTATAAAGAAGCAATGAGGCTTCAAAGACTCGAAAAGGAGGAGCAACGTGTGCGCAGGGCAATCGAAGAGAAGGAGAAGCGGGAGCGAGAAGAGGATAAAGAAAAGATGGACCTCGACAGGACACCCCCCGCCGCCGAGCTTGAAGCCGCGGAGGAGGAACTCGCCGCTTCTGCCGCCGCTCAAGAAACAAAACGCAAACGTCGTTGGGATGTTGCAGAACCTGCCGAGGAGAAGCCTAGCGGGGAATGGTCCCAAGAGGCTCTGGATGTATCTGCGCCTAAAAAGCGGCGTTCTCGCTGGGATGCAACTCCTACTGATGTTGCCGAAACCCCGAAGCGCTCCCGTTGGGATCAGACACCAGCCTCCGCTGGACCGGACACTCCCATGGTCCCCATCATCATGAATGCGCCAGGAATTATGATGGAGGACAAGCACAACCGATATCTTAGCGACGATGAGCTCGATGCGGTTCTGCCCGCGACTGGGTACGCCATCGTGGCACCGCCGCCAGGGTATGCTCCTCTCATCGCCCCGAGGAAACTCATGGCGACGCCCCTCACAGACGCCGGCGGCTTTCACATACAGGACGGCTCGGATGCCGCCGCTGCCGCTGCCGCTGCGGGCCTCGCTCCTGAGCTCCCCACTGAAATTCCTGGTGTAGGTAACCTTGCGTTCTTCAAGCCCGAAGATGCACAGTATTTTGCCAAAATCCTCAAAGAGGAGGACGAGACCGAGTTGTCCGTGGAAGAGATGAAGGAGCGCAAGATCATGCGTCTATTGCTCAAGATCAAGAACGGCACTCCATCTGTACGCAAGACGGCCTTACGCCAGATTACGGACAAAGCCCGCGACTTTGGAGCTGGCCCGCTTTTCGATAAGATACTGCCATTGCTCATGGAGCGTACACTCGAAGACCAGGAGCGTCATTTACTCGTCAAGGTCATCGATCGAGTTCTCTACAAACTCGACGACCTCGTGCGCCCGTATGTGCACAAGATTCTCGTCGTTATCGAGCCTCTCTTGATTGACGAGGACTACTACGCGCGTGTCGAGGGCCGTGAAATCATCTCTAATCTGTCCAAGGCGGCCGGCCTTGCCCACATGATCTCGACCATGCGACCCGACATCGACCATGCAGACGAGTATGTGCGCAACACGACCGCCCGCGCATTCTCCGTTGTAGCTTCCGCTCTCGGTATCCCATCTCTCCTCCCTTTTCTCAAGGCTGTCTGCCGTAGCAAGAAGTCGTGGCAGGCGCGACACACCGGCATCCGGATCGTGCAGCAAATCGCGATTATGATGGGCTGTGCAGTCCTACCTCATTTGCGGAATCTAGTTGACTGTATTGCGCATGGTTTGTCAGACGAACAACAAAAGGTCCGCACTATGACCGCACTGGGACTCGCTGCCCTCGCAGAAGCTGCTGCGCCCTATGGCATTGAGTCGTTCGATAATGTCCTCAAGCCTCTCTGGTTGGGCATCCGATTACATCGTGGCAAAGGCCTTGCGGCATTCCTCAAGGCTATCGGCTTTATCATCCCGCTCATGGACCCCGAATACGCATCATACTATACGAAGGAAGTCACCGTCATCCTTATCCGCGAGTTCCAAACGTCCGACGAGGAGATGAAAAAGATCGTGCTGAAGGTGGTCAAACAGTGCGCTGCGACAGAGGGCGTCACCGCTGCATATATCAAACAAGATATCCTCCCGGACTTTTTCAAATCGTTTTGGGTGCGCCGCATGGCTCTTGACCGGCGTAACTATAAGCAAGTCGTCGAGACCACCGTCGAGCTTGCTCAAAAGGCGGGTGCGTCCGAGATCATCGGTCGCATTGTCAACGAGCTCAAGGACGAGGCGGAGCCGTACCGCAAGATGGTGATGGAGACGATCACGAAGGTCATCGCGTCTCTTGGCGCATCGGATGTCGACGAAAAGCTCGAGGTCCGTCTGGTTGATGGCATCATCTATTCGTTCCAAGAACAAACCACGGAGGACCAAGTCATGCTCGATGGATTCGGCACGGTCGTCAACGCCTTGGGCATCCGCGTCAAGCCCTACCTCACGCAGATAGTGTCGACCATTTTGTGGCGGCTGAACAACAAGAGCGCGAAGGTGCGCCAACAGGCGGCGGATCTCACGTCACGCCTCGCGGTTGTGATCAAGCAATGCGGTGAAGATCAATTGTTGAGCAAGCTGGGCTTGGTTTTGTTCGAGCAGCTGGGCGAGGAGTATCCTGACACGCTCGGTAGCATTATCGCTGCTGAGGGTGCGATTGCCAATGTTGTCGGTATGACTCAGATGAACCCTCCGGTGAAGGATCTTCGTGAGTATCCAGATATCGTTTGTAAAGTGATTTGTCTGACACACTGTCCTAGTCCCTCGAATGACTCCTATTTTGCGCAATCGTCACGAGAAAGTGCAGGAGGCATCTATTAACTTGATCGGACGTATTGGTGAGTATCACATATGGTTTGTATCGCACTCTGTTTGCTGATATACCCTCACCACCAGCTGATCGTGGTGCCGAATTCGTGCCAGCGCGTGAGTGGATGCGGATCTGTTTCGAACTGCTCGATCTCCTCAAGGCACACAAGAAGGGTATCCGGCGTGCGGCGGTGAACTCGTTCGGCTACATCGCCAAGAGTCTGGGTCCGCAGGACGTGCTTTCCGTCCTGCTGACGAACCTGCGCGTGCAGGAGCGCCAGTCACGCGTCTGCAGTACGGTCGCCATCGCCATTGTCGCCGAGACGTGTGGGCCGTTCACGTGTATCCCCGCGATTCTGAACGAGTACCGCACGGCGGAGCTGAACGTGCGCACGGGCTGTCTTAAAGCGCTCTCGTTCGTCTTTGAGTACGTCGGCCCGCAGTCGGCCTACTACGTCGACTCGGTCGTCACGATGCTCGAAGACGCGCTTACGGACCGTGACCTCGTTCACCGGCAGACGGCCAGCACGATCGTGAAGCACCTCGCGCTCGGCGTCGCAGGGCTCGGTTGCGAAGACTCGATGATGCATCTCATGAACCTCGTCTGGCCGAACTGCTTCGAGACGTCCCCGCACGTCATTGGCGCCGTCATGGAGGCCGTGGAGGCCATGCGCGTCACGCTCGGCCCTGGCGTTCTGTTGAGTTACGTGCTGCAGGGTTTGTTCCACCCCGCGCGCAAAGTCCGCGAAGTGAGTCTCCCCCCGCTCTCTCTGTCTGGGCCGCCGCTAACGACGCATATTAATCAGGTCTATTGGCGCATCTACAACGCGTTATACCTCGGCGCAGCAGACTCGCTCGTCCCATTCTACCCAGATGTATCAGAGCTTAGTGAGGGGAAGAACGTCTATGACAGACACCCGCTGCGGATGTTCGTGTAAGTGGGAAAGGAGATGAGGGAGCGTTTATTTCAGACACCACAATTGTTATTATTTTTTTCACACCTTCTCTTACTACGATTACTGTAAAATTAAACGCGTCTATTTCCTTCTGGGCTGGTCCAATCTTTGGGCAAGAAACAGCTGTGCTGTGAAAGTGAACAAGCCTTTAACGTCAGCACGTGACTTTGAACGGAGAGGCGTTGTAAGCAGGATTAGTCACGTGTGACTCACCGTGACTCGATAATTGCTTCCACCAATCCATAGATGCCTTGGCATATTCTAGACAACGACACGTCATACTCAGTAAAAACGAGAAAGTCAGCCCAGGGTCGGCTAGAGGTCGTCTGGGAGTCGTTGCGTAGTCGATTTGACCTAAATTTGAAGATCGGTAAGATTTTCAACCCCGATAGGAAAGATTTAGTCAGTCTCAGGTCCGTTTACATAAAATTGTGCTCTCCTGGGGAGCGGCGATAAAGTCAGCACTGGTCAAAATATGGGCGATGTAAGTCAACTACTAGTCATTTTAGGACAGAACTGCAGTCAAATTTCACCTTCAAATTTTTCAAATTCAGTCATCACCGGTCTGAAACAGTCAAGTCGCAGTCAAAATTTGTCATTTTGTTTGTGATCGCAAGTCAAAATTTGTCATTTTGTTTGTGATCGCAAGTCAAATCAAAGTCATCTGTAGTCACGCTAAGTCATTTAAGGACATTTCGATGATCACTTCAAGTCAATTCTTGTCATTTATTCTCAGAGTTTAGTCATTTCGGGTCTTTTTGTACGGTTTGGAGTCAAAAAAAGTCCTTATTCAAGTCGTCCTGCAGTCATTCCAGGGTCGAACACTAGTCATATATGTACGTATGTAGGAAAGAATGATAAAAAACTTGGGCACCCAACAACCACCCCAAACCAGGAAAGTGATCCATTTGCACGCATGAGAGGCGGGGGGACACTACATTGCCAACACTTTCTTCTGCTTGCGCTGGCAACTTGAGGTTAGGCCAGCATATGTACAGTGAAAAAGTCTCACCTTCTCAATGATTTCCTCGATTGTCGACTTGGTGACTTGCGTGAACTCGGGGGACGAGACAATGGCCATGATGAGGTCTGCGCAATGGCCAAGTTAATATATTTGAGGCCTACAATGATATACAACGCACCATCCTTGCGCTTTGACTTTGGCATGACAAGCCCATGGCTACTGATCCAAGCCTGGAGCTCCAGAACTTGAAGAGTCTTGAGTGACACGGCATCCAAACCAGCGCTCTGGAGCAGGTGGGTAAGCGAGAGTTCCATAGTTAAACAAAAACGTACTGTTGAAGGCTCTGCATTGGCGGCAGGCTGCTGGTGAGTAGAATCGTTTCCTGCGGGAACCTGTGATGCAGTGTTGTCTGCGCCGGCAGTGTTCACTGGCCATTTGATTTTGATCTTGAGCCCTTGCACTGGGGATGACATTGTGGTGTCGCACTGGGAAGAAGGAGTTTTCGAAGGCGGAGTGGTTGGGATTACTGGGACACGAGGTTGAGAAAGCACCTAGCATAGATTAAGCAAAAAAACTTAATGAGAGAAGACGAATATGCACCCCACCAGCGTCAACCCAGCAATTTTGGAGACAGTCGAGAGTTCTTTCAAGGTATATGTCGCTGATGAATCCGCCTGCCTGGGGGGTTGTGGTGTTCGCGTCCATCAACCGTGCTTCCTGGCATGTCTTGATGGCAGCTGCCACTAGCTTGAAAGCAGTGGCAACACTTCCGACATCCTGCCAACAGGTTAACGATGACGACAAGTTGAGGTCACCTGCCGTGAATTGGTAGTGCCCCCAGCCTTTACCCATGTTGTCTTCATCAAGATCCAGTATACCAGGGTTGGTGAATTGAACACGTTCGAGGAGTGTCGCAACGTTTGAGGAGGGTTCACCTTCCTTGAATGACCACTGTGCATTCATGGAACGAATGAGGTGGGGGGCATTTTTTAATGAGGGGAAGTCAGATGTGAGGATGGCTGCGAGAACACCATCAGTGAGAGTGGGTGCACAAAGGAACATGGCTCACCAATGATATTGTCGGCTGTGAATTTGACTCAAGTCAAAAATCATTCGTTGTAGGTGTGTTGTGGACGCACCAGAGGGATCAATGCTGATGGGCTGGAAGTTGTTTGTTGGTGCAGTGTCCGCACAGATCACCTCAGTGTGGCTGAGAAATGAAGGGACCAGCTTGGGCGCTGCAGGGCATTGGAGGTCTGTGTGCAAGTATTAGTCCAGGGGATTTGAATTTCGTCAAAAAGAGTACTCACTGTAAGCCGCAAGAGAGCTTGTGGTTTTCCATTGGGTGGATGTGGCTTCATCTTTGCTGCATTTTTGAACATGCTGTGCCGAGGGGGACTTGGGACCGGGACTGTGCTCAAAGACACGCTTTGCGGTGTTTGCGGGTGCCACAGGTGCGGTCTTCACAGGTGCCATGGGTGCTATGTTTGTGGGTGCCGTGGGTGCTGAGTTCATGGATGCGACATCGCGTGGGGTGTCCTTGCTTCCAGTCTCACTTCGCCGCAGCAGCATCTGTCCAATCAGTGTATCAGCTTTCCAATGAGCTGAGCACAAGCGAAGAATCGTTTGCTGTGCTTCAAGCTCAAGGACAGCTTGATCATACTCAGCTAGGAACCATTTCCTCAAGAATGTCTTGGTCCGGGGCAGGGAGCCGTGCACAGCAGCGTGGGGATCAGAATTGACAGTGGTGATAAGCTTCTTCACGACGAGGTCCACAGAGCGTCAAATTTTGGAGTACTCCTGCGACGAGATTTTGGTGCCATCTGGGTGGCGGATGGCAAGGCTCATCTTTGGTTGCTGTCTGTTCGCTTCTGTGACAATGATACCCTCTGATGTGTCATTTTCGCAATCGTTGTAGTTCCAGAGTATGGATGCTGGAAGAAAGCGGGGGTGCATGGGCGGCGGCTCCACACATTGGAGGAGGAGATCAATGTCCCTGTCAAAATTGCAGTCCATCCTCCATTGAGAGGCCAAATCGCTTGGCACCAAGGATGATGCGCCTGAGTTGGTGCTGCGAGGTGCTGAGGATTGATTTAGCAGAAGCCTACAGTCGAAAGAAAAATAGTGACGCACCTTGGTATATATCCGGAGTCTCACTTAGCATGGCACGAGACTCAGACTCTCTGAGGTTTCTTCCCATATATGCGGTGAGGATTTCACACATCTTGTGGTATTTTTGCTTAAGTTGATGGTATTTTGAGTTTTGGGAGAGTTGGTTGTCTGAGAGTGCTTCAAGAACTTCAGAGGGCAGGTCTGGAGCTGGAGGTGTGTCGTAGAAAGATGGTGGCTTTTGTGAAAATGACGGTACTGAGGGGTTGAAACCAGAGTGTAACATGGAGCCCGACATGTGGGAGTGGGAAGGTAGATGACGAGAAGCTGGGTTTGCAGAGAAGCCAAGGTTGCTTTCGGTGGCCATGTATTGCATGAAGTCGTTGATTTGGGGTTTTGACCTCAGTGGAGGTCTCAGCATGCGCTGAGATCTCACCACGTCATCACTCCCAAAACTGGATACAGATGGTGCTCTAAAGGGGATGGTATAGCCAGGTCTATCATAGTTGGTATCGTAGTCACCAAGCTCAGACATGGGGACAATATGAGAGGGGAAAAAGTGCACACAGGGAGAAGAAAAGGCATGTTGGCAAGTAAAGAAATGTGCATATTGCCCAAACCAGTAGAGCACGTGATGTTCCCATGCTGTGAAAACCTGTACCGAAGTCTGCGCTTGCCCTTGACCTGCACACAATCGCAATAAACTTGTCATCTTGCTGCAAAAACCAACGTTATCATGCCTCAATCATACATCTGTCCATGCTCTGTGTGCTATGGACATTCGAATATGCGCTCTAGGCGCTCGATTTCGAACCATCTTCGGAATGATCAAGACTTCCTCAAGACCATTCCTCCTGACACAGATTCTGCGATCTTTGTGAAATCGTGCATTGATCAAACAATAAGACTTCTTTCTCAGCTACATGGGGGCACTGTAATACCTGATACAGTGTCTGATGGTGATGGATCTCACCCAGAGGGCTCAGGAGGTGTGTTTCTGAATGTCATGACTTTGATTATTTTATTGATTAATTTTTAAAAACTAAAGCAGCACTTAATTATGGAAATCACCCAGATATTTCCACACAGCTTGATCACATTGATCACAATCAAGGGGAAGCTGTAGAACCTGGTAAGTGTATTATTTGTGTGAAGTAGCTTGCTCATACTCACTGCTGCATGTTGTAAGATGATTTTTTTAATCCTGCTGATGTTGATACAGGTGTTGATCCTGATACTGTTCTGGGCTCTACTGCTGATGCCAACTTGGATGCCAATCTTACTTGGATTGGGATGGATTCCAACATCTCTGATTCAGAGGAGCCAGATCAGCTTTCTGTGTCATCAGAGTCTGACTCAGAGGATAGCACAAACTTTTTAGATCAAGACTTTGATTCTGATTCTGATGAAGACTCTGACAAAGCAAAGCTTCATCCTGCTATCAAGACCCTCTCAGATACTGACAACTCCCCATTTCAGCAGGAGTCAGAGAGTGCCAATATTGTTGAAGAGGTCCTTGCTGATAGTGCTGCAGACGTACCAGAAGTTGTGAAAAGACTTCACACACAGCTTCTAGCTGGCTATACACTTCCTAATCACCCCTCCACAAAATATGACCCTAGAGGTCGTTTGCTCACTGAATCTGAGCAGCTCTCTTTGAAGCATTTCATTGCATGGGTTGACTCTTGCAGGACTGTTAAAGGATACAGTCTTCATGCTCAGGTTCTACAAGAGGCCACAAAGATTGAAATTCTAAGCTTATATTTGGTGCGAAAGCTTGTGAATGAGCTTACAGAATTATCATCTCAAATGGTTGACATGTGTCCCAAGAGCTGCATGGCCTTTACTGGAGATTTCAAAGATCTTCAATCCTGCATCTATGTGCATGACAAGCGTCATGGGCCTTGTGGCCAGCCACGCTATGACAAAAAAGGTCACCCAATGGCTCAAATGCTCTATACACCCATAACACCTATCATCCAGTCATACTATATGAATGGGGAAATGGCAAAGAATATGCGCTATCGACATAAGTCTCTACAAAAGGCTTTGCAAAAGCTGGGGCCAGATTCCCCACCATCTGAATATTCTGACTTCTCTGACTCCATTGATCATATTAATCAATTCCGCCACTTGGGTTTATTTCAGAAAGAAACAGACACTGCAATCACCATTTCAGGAGATGGTGCTCAGCTTACTATGAAGAAGCAGTCTGATGTGTGGGTTCTAATTGTTA
This sequence comes from Lactarius quietus, assembly GCA_015025155.1. Classification (NCBI taxonomy): domain Eukaryota; kingdom Fungi; phylum Basidiomycota; class Agaricomycetes; order Russulales; family Russulaceae; genus Lactarius; species Lactarius quietus. The sequence continues at coordinate 286,673 of WITN01000010.1, forward strand.
CAATTTTGAACCTTCCTCCCAACATGCGAACTAAAGTTGCTAATGTCATCATTCCACTTGTTATTCCTGGGCCATCCTCACCTGGAAATGTGGAGTCATTTATTTATGTCCTCTATGCAGAGCTTGCAAAGCTCAGTGTTGGTGTATGGACTATGGATGCACTTTCAGAACAATACTTCCTTTTGAGAGTCCATCTTTGTGGTGTTCTAGGAGATATGCTTGGTTCTGCAAAACTCAGTAGAATGGCTGGACATATGGCTGTACATGGATGCCGTTTTAGTATGGTGCGGGGTGCACGCTCTAGTAGTGATAAAGGTGCTAAAACCCAGTACTATCCCCTCTTACCACCTTTGAAGGAGTCTATCAATTCTGAGCGTCCTGATGTTGACCCTTATAACTTGCCAATTCGGACCATAGAAGACTACTGGAAAACCATTGAGAGGCTGGAAGCTGCAAAGAGTAATAAATCACTGTATGGAATTATTGTGAAGGAAACTGGAGTCTCTGGTCTCCCTATCTGTGCAGCCAGCCCTGCTTTCTCACATCCATTCTTTTTCCCACTTGACCCTTTTCATCTCTTCTATGAGAATTGCATGCCACATTTTTGGGATATATGGGTCACATCTAGCTCTCCATCAGAAATAGTTTATATGAGTCAGGAAATTGCCTCACAGCTTGGAGCAATGGCTGAACAAGCTATAGCAACCTTACCTTCATCCTTCTGTGGGCCCATTTGGGACATATTTAAAAAGCGACAAAGTCAATACAAAATATATGAGTGGATGGCTCTTCTCCATGGTATATTGTTCCCATTGCATCAGAGCTTGGATTTAACCCAGAGGTGGTCAAAAACTTTGCTATATTCTCCAATATAGTGGAGTATGCTATGACACCTGTTATTAGAACACAAGAGGATTTGTCCAACCTTTATAGAATGATTGTTAATTTTCTTAAAGGATTTGAACACCTCTATGTGGCTAATGATCCATCCAAAATTACCTGGTGCAGACTTTGCATCTTTCAGCTAATTCATGTTCCCTATCATATTTCATATCATGGCTCCATTAGATTTGGCTCTCAAGCTACATGTGAGCGAGCTATAGGAGATATTGGACATGGTATTAGATCAAAGAAATCACCATTCAAAAACATTACCTCATATAGGGTAGATAAGCAATCTGTTAGACTCTTGCATCTGATCTATCCCAAGCTCTTGCCTACATCTGAGGCAAGAATCCCAAGGACTTCTCTATTTAAACAAATTTCTATTACTCAGAAACAGAGAAGGGAAGATGATGATGTAAAAGCTCACTTGGAGGCTGTTACGTTCCCACTGAACGTTGATCTGACTTGGATCCGATGGGTCTTCCTTGCTTCAACTCTGAGCAAAGCGCACGGCTTCTGAACTCAGGAACGACTTGTACGGGGGAAAAAACGGTTCCCAAGGGAAGTAACAGTTCCCTACTGCCTGGCTTGAAGTTCGTCTCAAGGAGGTAACACCTAACAATTAAGTTGGCAACAAGATAGTCACACTGGCCTATGACTCTGCTTCCAGACTGTCTGTGATTTCCTGAGAGTAGTACAGGTGGGTTTCAAGACAACTAAGCTAGCAAACCATAGCTAAGCTTGTACAGTATTTTATAGTAATTGTCTGTCAAGCCACAAAGGCGACACACATAGTAAATGATAAGCATAATGACTCACATCGGTCAGCATGAATAAGGCATCAATAAGCCATTGGGGCATTAATAAGCCCACCTCATCGCATCAGTAAGTGAGAACAATAAGTAAACAGTAAGCATAAGTGGGAAATGTCATCCACAACACTAATCAACCATGCGTCAGTAAGCAATGGCCTCGGTGCTAACACAGGCGCTCCTTGGACTAATCCATCTTGAACACTTTCCCGAAAGGGGATCAAACCCGGCCCGTTGGAGTGCGTCCCAACTACAAGGCGCGGCCCGCTGAGTTCGTCCAGCGTTCAGGCCTCGGGTCTTATACCACGCGATCGCTGTTTGTCGTCGTTGGTCGTCTTCAGGACACAACTGTCTTCCGCCAAGTTCCACTGGCTACCTTCGCGTCGGAGTCCCCTGAGTTATGGGTTAGGTCAGATACATACTGTGACCCGGGACTTGTTCTTCCATCCTTCGCTGCCCCCTGGCTTATTGCTTAGGTCAGATCCCGTGACCTGGGGCTCCATCACATGACAGTGTCACGTGACCCTCATCCATCCCGCTATAACCTTCCTGCCAGCATCTGGGACTCTACTGCGAGCAATCATGTTACTCACCAGCTGGCGGACCTTACACGCCTCGTCATAAGCGAGGTAACTATCGTCTTCTGCCACTAGCAGTTCTCGTGTGGCCTTCTCCTTTTCTTCGATGTCTTCTTCTGCACATGACTCCCAGGTATGCGCCTCCGGGTAATCATGGCAATTCTTCCAGTGCTCATGTAAACACCTGCGTTGCTTGCTGGCAGGTTGAGCAGATCGTAACAGAGGCAATTCAAACTTATATTGGATCAAATGATGAGTCTGATATTCTGCAATGGGGAAAGTGCCCTCTTCCCAACAATGTTACCCTTACAAGCCGGCTCTTTGAGCTCTCAAAAAAGACCACTCGTACCTCTAGATACTTTGAGGCCCATCTAAAGCAATTGGCACAGCCAACAGATCAGCCAATAGATGAAACAGAACTAGAGGTAGAGAGAATCAAACCAATATTTGGAGAGGCCTTAGCTTTCTATAGTGTTAAACCAAACCTTTCCCTTGTTGTCTATCATCCTTTGATAGAACGTCATAAGAAATTTGAAAGGTGGAATGGGAAGTGGTCACCAACTGTATATGTGCTTGAAACATCAGCAATAGTCAGTCTTGTTGGGATTTGGACTTACAAAGGTCATGTTCATATCCTGCAAAGACATCCAGGACTTACCATGCTTACTCCAGTTGAATGTGGTGTTGATAGTGAGGATCCTGTAGAGTAGGCTTACCTGTATATATATATAAGCTGTAGTGTAGTGTCTTGATGCTATTTGCTGTAAATAGATATCATTTGACCATCATTAGGTGAAATTATAAGGAGAGACACACAGTAGATAGCACACTAAGTGTAACATTTCCACTGAACGTTGATCCAACTTGGATCCAATGGGTCTTCCTTGCTTTAGCACTGAGCAAAGCGCACGGCTTCTGAACTCAGGAACGACTTGAATGTCTTGAAAAGGGGCGAATAACCAATAAGGTCCCCCTAAGACCGCCTAGCTTGAAGTTCGTCTCAAGGTGGCAACGCCTAACAATTAAGTTGGCAACAAGAATAGTCACACTGGCCTATGACTCTGCTTTAAGACTGTCTGTGATTCCTGAGAGTAATACAGGTGGATGTCAAGACAACTAAGCTAGCGAACCATAGCGCAGCTTGTACAGTATATATAGTATACAGATACAACCATATAAAGGTAACAGTCCGTCAAGCCACAAAGGCGACAAATACAGTATGAGTAATACAATGTACCATCAGTAAGCGAATCTCTAAGGCATCAATAAGCCATGAGTAAGCGTCCCCACCAATGAGTGACTGAGCACCTCCAACCAGTGAGTAAGCAACTGCGAGGCATCAATAAGCCCACCTCATCGCATAAGTAAGCGATCACCAATCATAGGTAATTGAACAGTAAGAAACTGTCATCCACATCAATAATCAGCCATGCGTCAGTAAGCAATGGCCTTGGCGCTAACACAGGCGCCCCTTGGACTAATCCATCTTGAACACTTCCCGAAAGGGGAACATACCTGGCCCGCTGGAAACCGTCCAACATCAAGCCACGACCTGCTGAATTCGTGCAGCCCCAGGTTGCTGGTCCCGCAATCGCTCTTTGTCATTGTTGGTCGTCTTCAGGACACAACTGTCTTCCGCCAAGTTCCACTGGCTACCTTCGCGTCAGAGTCCCCTGACTTATGGGTTAGGTCAGATACATACTGTGACCCGGGACTGTTCTTCCATCCTCCAAGTCCCGTGACTTATACTTTAGACCAGCTCCATGGTCTGGGACTTGATCACATGACCGTGTCACGTGACCCTCACTCGTCCTGTAGTAACCTTCCTGCCAGCATCTGGGGATGTACCACGAGCAACCATGTTACTCACAAGCTGGCGGATCCTGCATGCCTCTTCTTCTGAGAGGTAGCTGTCGTCTTCTGCCTGTACGAGTATGCGTATGGCTGCTTCTTCCTTGATGTCTTCTTGCGCACGTGACTCCCAGGTATGCGCCTCCGGGTAATTATGGCAATTCTTCCAATGTTCGTGCAAGCACTTGCGCTGCTTGCTGGCAGGTTGAGCGGATCGTAACACTAAGAGAAGTAATTGGATCTTGAAATGAAGGGCTGATGATACAACCAGCCAAGCTGCTGTATACTTACTTAAGTGACTTAACTAATAATCATGTCATCCTGATGATACAATCAGCCAAGCTGCTGTAAAACATTGACAAGAACAGGATTCTCCACAACAACTGTTTATGTGCCTCTCAAGCACAATCTTTCAAAGGATCTGACAGAGACTTACTATTGGCTGAGCACAATGAACAAAAGTACCTACTCAACTAAATATCCCAATGAAACAACACACCAAAGCCCTGTAAACTTCAGTGTGAACAGGATTTGCCACAACAACTTGTTTGTGCTCAAGTGCAAATGTTCTGATCAGGTATCAGATCCCAGTGAACTGTTAGTAAAAATCCTACTCACATCACCTTGCTACACATATACATGTCTGATTTGATCCAAGTTCTTCCACAGAACACCTTTTTGAAGCCACTCCGAGTCATGTCACTTTGGACTCAAGCAAAAAACATCATGAGTGTGGGCCTCGCCGAGTTCAGGGTAATCCAGTAATGTGATGCAGAGGGAGTAGTACTTGAACGAAGTGATGATAAGCCAGGTGTCGCAGATCAGTGAGACGAGGGCAAATGAAGAGTTGAAATTCAAGTGGGGGCAACAAACACCGAGAGTGTGGGGGACATGGGAGCTACAGATGCCGAACGAGTAGGGCCCACAGATCCAGCAGACTGGCATTTGATGACACCTGTGAATTCATACCAAGGAATAATATATTAATAACATGCGATCCTGTCATGGTTGAAAGGGAAGCACTCACAATATATGGTTCACTGAACAGCACTTGTGCGTGGCTCGGCGAGAAATCAACCGCCTAAAGTCACACAGCTCAAATAAGGATCAGGTGCAGCAGGAATACGAGAACCATGTACAAGAGCAGCAGGAAGCCCAGGGCAACCTCGAAGCATTCAAAAATTACAAGCCAAACGTCAATATTGTGTACCACAATGAATTTGGCCATGCACTTGATCAGAAGGAGGCTTGGAAGGCCTTGTCCCACAAATTCCACGGCAAAGGCTCCGGTAAGATGAAAACCTGAAGTAGGTGACGCCACGGTGAGTTAGGGGGAGATATGCCTGACAAACCAGCGTGAGCAAATGCGGCTGATAATGCTGTTGACACATCGGGTGTGGAGGGGGTAGCCACGAAGCGACCAAGCTCCAAATGGAGACTCTGGCACTCTTGAACCTTTTGTTGTATTGGACTTTCTGTGAAAATGTCAGTCATTCATAATCTCCGAAAGCACAGACGAGGATGCAGACAATGCACAGACAGCTTCAGCTGCAGTGATTTCTGTGAGCCAGCATTCAACCTCCTGCTAGAGTGCAGGGACTTCTTCTACAGAACATCTTTTGAAGCCACTCATGTGACTTTGGACTCAAGCACATGAAAGTCGCAAGCACGGGGCTCACCAAGTTCAGTGTAATGTGGCGCAGAAGCCTTGAGGAGAAGGTCATTGGGAAAGTCGTCCTCAATAAGTGGTGGTCGAGGACTATTGGAGCTTCTTCTTGGGGTGCTCCAGCTGCTGCTGGGCCTGTTGAAGTCAATGCGGATGAGGCGAACTGTGCTATGGGTGAACTGTTCACGGCAAAAGGGGCAAGCGGGTGATAGACATGAAGTGGTTTTTTCGAGGATGGTATTGCAGCAACTCGAGCACAGTACATGACTGCATGACCTGGGAGGAAGGGTTAGAAGAGCAAAAAATAAAGGGAAACGAAAAAAGAAAAAGGAAAGAAAACGGACTGCATGAAATACAATGAGGCAAATTATGAGGACTAAACTCGTCCGTGCAGACGTCGCACAGAGAGCAAGGCTTGAGAGTTAGCACGGTAGCATATAAAGAATAAAGGAAATCTAAGGGTACATACTAAGGGAGGGGAGAAAAGCGAAGGCGCTTGCAGATGAGGACATCACCCAGTTGAACATCATCTCACAAGGGGAGCTGCCGGCTCCACGATGCCAAACGTGAACCTCGTGGTGTCGTAACTTGCAAGACATGTACTAGGCTACTAGTGAGTGAGTTGTGTCAAGGGCAAAGGCAATGCACACACCGGGTGGGTAGATATCCCAGGCATTGTGGCAGCCTTTCCTGAGACGAAAAAATTCTTGTCATTGGAAGGAGGGTTTGGGGGATTGCGCAAAGTGTGATCAAAGTGGGCTTCGTATTGTTCCGCTGCTTGTAGATGAAGACATCGCAGAGGCGGAAATCTGCCCAAAAGAGGAGTTGCCCTGCTCTACAGCCGCTGAGCACCTTACGAAAAGCTCACGGGAGCCTGCAGCAACTCGATGGATATGTATGAGCAAGTATATGAGCAGCTGAAAGATGAGACACACACACCAGACAGGTAATACATCCAGAGAGTCCCATCGATAAGTGCACAGCCCACCAATAGAATGTAGATCTCGCCAATTGGAGCTTGGTGTCGATTCCATCTGCACTGCTCAAGAAAAGGACCGAGCTGCGTTGACCCCCTGATGATAAGCAAAAGAGCTGGGTTTGTGTGGGAGGTAGACTTCGACGCCATGTGGAATGTCATCAATGCGAATGCCATTGATACATGCCATATATCTATTATGTAACAAAAGTGATTCCCAATGCATGCGCAATGTGTGGCATTTGCAATTGTGCCATAGGGAATTACAAATGCTTTAAATAAAAAAAATCTAACCAGAGCAAACTGGATTTGACTACCAATGACTGGCATCCAACTTGTCTGTGACTGATGCAAAAATTCTGACTCAGCTCAACCCAAATTTGACCCAGAGCTGACGCCCATTGGACTGCCAGTGACTGGCTCCGACTTCCCATTTTTACTGAGCATCATACGACACATAAGCGCCAAGCCAATCCCCATTTAGTATATAAGACCATTATGTACGATCCCTAATAGGACAGAATTCTCTCACTTGTTTCACACTGTTACATCTCAGTTGTCACGTAGAAGTGAGTGAAATCACACTTGATCAAGTGTGAGGCTTACCTGAGACTCACACAAAGAACCAAAGAACTCCAAAACCAAACTAGCACTTAAAGAAAACAAGTCGACAAATTGTTTTTATTACTAGGTACCTAGCTGTCGCTCTAAACGTGCCATCTTTACTGACCTCAGGAAATTACTGGTCAGCTGCTGTTACATCTAAGCTACAAGCACCCAAACCAACCTTGATGCGTAACCAGAAGTAGTTGCACAAGACACCACTTACTATCCTGTAAACTACATCTATATCCTTGAATCTCTATCCCTGATGAATACAGCTCTGCCAAATCAAATGACAGAGCCTCCCCCTCCCCAAAACTTGCCTGAGCAGGCAACCACAGATCAAACCCTGGAAAGTATCCAACTAGCGTCAATCCTGCAAGGACTGCACCATTGCCTTAGCATGATGGAGAACAACACAATGAATGCGTACCAATGTATCACCTATCACCTTGCTCAAGAACACCCTCTCAACACAACAACAAAATATCCTCCAGCAGACTCTAGCGAATGCTACAGCCCCACCTGTAACATCTTCACCATTGGTACACTTGTCACTTCCTTGAGCTAACTTGCTGCCATTCGCAGGATGGACGAATGAAAATGTCCAAGCTTGGATTGGAACTGCGGAAGACTGTCTTCAGGAGACTCAGCTCCGGCGTGACAAGTGGACAGTCATAATCGCACCTTTGTTTCTCGAAAGCGCATGCTGGTGGTATCAGGCTTTCAAAGTCCATAATAACAACCAAGCGCCACATTGGGACAAGCTGAAAACTGTGCTCATTGCACAGTTTCACCCACCCGGACATCTGAACGACCTTTGCACACAGATGGACAACCTCCAATATGAAGGAGACATGGACAAGTATATTCAGCAATTCCAAGAACTGGAGATACAAGTCCTGATTGAGAACATGATGATCGAAGACTGTACTCACCGGTTCATGAATACTCTCCTGCATGAACTTGGCATGATCCTCATGCAACACAAGTACCCAGAAATGATAAAAGTATACATGGTGTCACGCCAGTGGTATAGCCTACTAAAATCAGCACAAGCCAATAGCAGGAACATACCTCACAAGGGATTGTTCTGTGGGTTCAAACAACCAAGGCCATCCCCGTCGCCATTTTATCCAAACACGACAACTATCCCCTCCATTTTGACATCAACGGCCTCTCTCTCCACCAAACCCATGGACCTTGATGTGATGGCTTTGGGTCACCAGGTGAAAAGACCTCCCATCGCGCAATGCTATAATTGCAATGGTATGGGCCACTTCACATGCGAATGCACTAAGACACCATGACAAGCGCAGACCCATCGCTGCATGGCTCAGTCAATGGTGCCTCCTGCTCCACTACATCTTTTTGAAGAAGGCCAAGCAGAAGACAAGACAGATGAAAATACCTAGGAGAATTAGTTCATCTGGTGCCACTCCCCAAGTTGCAACAACCCATACCACAATATCCACTCCCTCAGTTCATTACCAACAAAGCCCACATCAACAGGAATGGGTGGGAAACACTTGAAACTGTAACAGAAGAGGACCTCAAGATTGATGAACTGGATGAAGATGAAGATCTAACTGATGATGAAGACCTGGAGGAAGAGTTAGGAGAAATTGATAGAATCTGCAACTTTGAACTGACCAAAGAACACTGGAGTCCAGGAGTGAACCTCATCACACTGCTACCGACAGATGAGCCACAGAAGGACCCTGAGAGCCCACTGACTGCACTGGTAGTCTCCAGTCCAAACCTCCCTATCTATGTCACCCAAGTCAGTCCTCCCAAGACTGACGTCTGTTGAAACGTAATAAGTACATACGTATCTTATCTATAGCAGTTACGACATTATAGTAGTATCGTACATATGATTACCATATTAGGGTACTCCGTTATGCACAAAGTGGGCACAAACTCCAGAATGGAGGGCGCAACTCTTATCAGCATCACATGTGGTGATACTGAAGAGTTCTGGGGTGTTTCACATCAGGCATCACTGAAAACGCGATATTGTGGACACCTTTACTCATCACTTATCGCATAATGGACATGGTGGGACCACAGGGACCAGTTTTCCTATAAATGAGGGGAGTAGAACCCCTCTAAGAATACAAGTTGTTCACTCTCCGCACACTTGAGCTGCCACTCTACAAACCTCTCTATCAGTCTCTATACCTTCACAAGGTGAGACTCCGTAACACTGTTTGCTGTGCTGGTTGCTGCGCAACAGGTTATGGGCCCTGCTACATGGGTGCCATTGCGTTCATTGCGAATGACGATGATTGTTGAGCTGTTTAACTACGGTTGCTGTTGTTGACAACACCATCGAGGCTACCTTTGGCAACCTGGCATTGTGTCCCTTAGAAGGGTGCAATAAGACCCCATCGTGAGGCACCGACCAGTTCTCAGTAGGAGAATGTAACAGACCCCTGGGGCAGCTTCTACCTCGCTAGTACGAGGAGATAGCTAATGCCAAGGCTCTCTTTTTACTCATACCAGTATTGTGAATAGCATGCTGATGTCTCATCAGCCTTCACAGATACTATGTCATCCCAACTTAACACCTTCGTCCCCGTCTTTGACGGTCAGGACTATGGCAGCTGGGCGCATGCGATAAAAGCCTTTTTGATGGCACAAGGCCTTTGGGGTTTTGTTGATGGCACTCACACTGCCCCTATCAAACCCTTCAAGCCTGTCGAACCCAAAGACATTGCTGAGGACGCTTCTAAGAATGACCGGGATGCTTACCAAGTTCAGATGGAACTATTTAAAGCAGAAACCGAGTCTTATGATGAAGCGATGGAAAATTACCCTTCCTCATTGAAAAACTGGCAGGATAAGAATTCCATGTCTATTGGCAACATAACCCTTTGTCTCTCCGCTGCTATTCAGCAGAATTTCGCTTCCTATACTGAGGCTGACAACCTCTGGTGTAACCTCCATGATGCTTACTCTATTCCTTCTGTACCAAGCATCTACAAAGACTTCAAAGAGGTGATTGGCATTCAGTTCAATCCGAACCAGCACCCTGGTCAAGTCTTTGACAAGATGGCTGCTGCCATTGGACGCCTTGCTGAAGTCAAGTTTGGCTTCGGCATATCTATGCGAAATATGGAGCTTGACCCGCTTTTACAAGCGATGATCCTACTGGCTAACTTTCCGTCTAAATGGGAACACCTCATTCCCATTATCCTCTCATCCACTCGTCTCGACCAACTTTCGTTGACTGATGTCCGGACGATTGTAATTAATAACTATGAGACAGAAGTTAACCAAGGACAGGTCAAGAGCGGGCAATCTGCCCAGAAGATTTCTGCTGTGAAGCACAAGCGCGAAAACCTTCGCTTTAGCAAGCAGGGTGCTCAGCAGCAGCCTTCATCATCCACCGCACCCTCTAACAACCAGCAGCGGCCTAACAACCAGTGCGGTACTAGAGGTGCAGGACGAGGCAAGTTTTCAAAGGGCAAGGGTCGTGGTCAACCTCAAGGCCATTCTCATATCGCATCCATTGCCATACTTCCATCTCCCACTTCATCTACAATCACCCATATCAGGCATTCATCTATTACCACCCACACCGTCTCTCAGTCCCCTCCTACTACTAGGACTCCGGGCATCTACCCCTCCATTAACAACGCACTATCGCTCGCTGAGCATTTGGAAGTCCCAGCGACTATACAAATGACGAAGATGCTTGAGCAGCGTTTCAGTGACTTCAATAATGAAGTTCGCTCTCGTTCCAATTGGAACTACGACGAGAAGTATGACTCTGAAGTTGATGTGGACATGTTGCAGCCAGGTCCTTCCAATCACACGGAAGACTTTGAGCGCACAACTACCTATGGTGAGTCAGAATTGGCCTCCGTATTCGATAACATGTCGATGGACTCACATGATTCTAATAAAGAAAATCATGCTCCAACTCCTGAGTATCAGGATCCAATGATGATCAAACCTAGGTATGTCCCCTCTGATCTCCCTCCTATTACTATCCCTGTTGTCCATGGAAAGGACTATCGCATTCATTCCAAGGATGTGAATGGGAATATGATATATAAACAAACAATCAGAGCTCGAAATTCACTCGAACTGATTGATATCATATATAGGCAGAATCAGGACTTCCTGCAAGAGCAGGAATTGGCCTACGAGGAGATGGAGCTCCTAGACGAGCATGGGTCTTGTGTATCTACACCAGAACCCGATCTCACAGAGTGGACTGGGGAATGGGTAGCGGGGGTAGAAGCTCATAACAGGATGCCTGAGCCTGATCTTTCAGCTTGGGACCCGATGATGAACAGCGAGGACACGGTTTCCCTTGATTGGGGAACAGATGAAGAAAGGTATGCCTTTCTCACACAGCACTTATACAATGCTGACAATCAGACAGCCTTGGACCTCTTACTAAAAAGTATAAGGATACCAAGTTGTAAAAATAAAAATGTACCATCTGTAGTGTCTCCATTGTACAGTATGAATATCGGTGCACTTGATATTTTAAAATGCGAGCATGATCAATATTTTACACAGTGTGCTAAGTGTCAAGAAAAAATAAGCTCCATGTGGCTATTAGACTCAGGAGCTTCGGCGCACTTCACTAATAAAATTAGTGACTTCATTGAGTACGAGCCAGCAAAAGAATCTGACCGGATACTGGTTAGAACTGCGTCTAATACTATATATGTAGAAGGATCTGAAACAGTGCTTTTAAAGCACTATATAAACAAAACTCTAGTAACTACTAGAGTACATCCAGTCCTTTACATACCTAAAATGACAACACAGTTGCTTTCAATGGGAGCATTCTTATAACAAGGTATGTGTGTAATGGGCAACGCGCAACATATTACCTTATACCATAAAGTACAATCGTTTGTCCAATGTAAACCCATTTTAAGTGGACATCCATTATATTGGTTAGATGCGCAATCTATTGAAGTAGAAGCACAGTCAGCAGAAATGCCACTGATCTACAAAGTAGATTACGATCTTATGCATCATTGCCTCGGACACCCATCCAAAGAGGTTCTAAGACATGCTAAGGATTATACAAAGGGTTTTCCCGATGGAATTATAATTCCTACTACCGATGGTATATGTCCAGGATGTGCGCAAGGCAAAATGCCTGCAGCATCTCATCCACCATCTGATACTAGGGCTAAAGCTCCTTTTAATTGTGTTCATTCCAATCTAAAAAGCTTCCCTATACCGTCATACCATAAATATAAGTATTTTATTGTCTTCCTAGATGATTATACTTCATATGCATGGGTATCACTCTTATGCAACAAAGCTTCAGCTATTGGCACACTTAAACAATGGTTAGCGTTAATTAAAAATCAATTTAACACTACCATAAAAGAGTGGATGTGTAGCGTTATCACCTAACGCTTGTTCGACTTGAACGATTCTGCGACGTGACGTTTTCGGATATGGATGAACCGTGATAACACTGACAACTTAGCAAAGTTGTACCGCCACTAGGTCAATAGCTTGTTGACACTAGGGTACCCAAAGGGCAAGCTTCAATCGAAAGATTGGAATAAGAGAAGAGTCGACTGGTGATGATTCAAGAAGACCAAGCTGAAGAGCCTTGGTCTTAATACTACAACTTATATACAGTTACTCGCTGGCTTTAAAGCGCAGCTTCGAATCCAAACCCTAGTACCGCTATACTAGTAATGAGTCATAATCCGTTCTAATAATACCTGAAACACCGGCAAACCCAAGTACCGGCGACGCGTCAGTGTCCATGACTAATTGAGGCTTACTATCGTAGTCATAACCGTATAGTAAGCGTCCCGAACTCCGAGACCTCGTAAAAGTGATGATAAGTAGTCCGAGTGATGTCAAACCGTGACAGGATGTCTGATGCCAGCAGTGAATACAAATCAGATGTGTTCCTTAAAACTTTAAAGGATGATGGCATTACAGTGCTACAAAGTGTACCTCACATGCCATAACAAAACAGGTGTGCTGAATGCTTTATGTGCACAATAATGGACAAAGCACAGTCAATACGACTTGATGCTTGTATACCACAGTCTTGGTGGGAATTTGCAGTACAACATGCTGTACATTGTTATAATAGAACACCTATGAGTCGCCTTAAATGGCAAACACCATATTTTCTATTAAACAATGAAATTCTGGACATTTCACATCTCAGAGTGTTTGGATGTGGTGCTTATGTGCACATCCCAGAAGCTTGGTGTATAAACAAATTATCCCCCAAAAGTGAGCTTATGATCTACTTAGGTAGACCTTCTGGAATGAAAGGTGATGCCTTTATGCGTCACCATAATACCGTATTCTATTCAGACAAAGCTCTGTTTGATGAAATGTTATTCCCTAATTGTACTACTGGACCAAAAGACGGTAGAACAAGGGGAACAACCCAGTTGAATAAACCTCCATCTAATCAACCACCCATTGATGCGTCTGAAGACACCACTCCTGGTGATCTTGACTCACCACTTCCCGAGCTTCTCAAAGGGAGACACACTCAACAACCCGACGGGGTTGATCAGGTTCCAGATGAACCTGAGGCTGCTGTTCAGCCTGATGAGCCGCAAGCTCTGCCTCCCATACCAGATCCTGTACCTCCTCCATTTGAGCCAAGGAGATCTGGACGTTTGAGGAAAACAACTACTCTTCCTGAAAATGTCTATGGAGATAAACCTCCTAGTAAAACACTAGCAGACATTGAGCAAAGTCATACTTGGCAAAAACTGGTAACGAACCAGCTGGGTAGCTCTCGGCAGCGTTCACGCCAAGATCAGCCGATTCCAGAAGGTATTCCTGAGCAAATCGAGCCTGATCCTCCAAGCACTAAGAGTGACTCTTCGCACAACTCAGAGGATGAAGTAGATCAGCAATTGCTGACCCACCTTGCTCAGAAAGGGGGAGTCAAATTCCTGGATCTATTGCTTGCCAAAGCAATTTCACCGCTAGATCTGGAATCACCTGATACCTCCAATATTTGTGAATGGACCTTTAGGGACATTCTAAAAATGCCAAGTGATATACAGGAGGAGTGGCATAAAGTGTGTCATGAAGAGTTAGAGTCTCTTCACAAACGCAAAGTCTTTGAACTAGTTGACCCACCGAAAGGCAGAAAGGTCATTAAAAATCAATGGGTATTTGACTTAAAGTCAGATGGCCGGAAGAAAGCCAGGCTTGTAGCCAAAGGCTTCTCTCAGGTTGAAGGCATTGATTATGACGAAATATTCTCACCCGTGGTACGGTTTGAGACTGTTCGGATGATGTTAGTGCTTGCAGCATTAAAAGATTGGCACATCTCTGGATTAGATGTCAAAACAGCCTTCCTATATAGTGAACTCGATGAGGAACTATATATGGAACAACCTGAAGTGTTTAAAAACCCTCGCCATAAAAATAAAGTGATGCATTTAAAGTGTGCCATTTATGGACTAAAACAAGCTGCTTTAGCATGGTGGAAAGCACTTGATAAATCTATGGCTATGTTAGGATGCACACGCTTACTATCAGACTCAGGTTTATTTGTTAACGCAGATAAAACCATTGTAGTGATAGTGTAGCGTTATCACCTAACGCTTGTTCGACTTGAACGATTCTGCGACGTGACGTTTTCGGATATGGATGAATCGTGACAACACTGACAACTTAGCAAAGTTGTACCGCCACTAGGTCAATAGCTTATTGACACTAGGGTACCCAAAGGGCAAGCTTCAATCGAAAGATTGGAATGAGAGAAGAGTCGACTGGTGATGATTCAAGAAGACCAAGCTGAAGAGCCTTGGTCTTAATACTACAACTTATATACAGTTACTCGCTGGCTTTAAAGCGCAGCTTAGAATCCAAACCCTAGTACTGCTATACTAGTAATGAGTCATAATCCGTTCTAATAATACCTGAAACACCGGCAAACCCAAGTACCGGTGACGCGTCAGTGTCCATGACTAATTGAGGCTTACTATCGTAGTCATAACCGTATAGTAAGCGTCCTGAACTCCGAGACCTCGTAAAAGTGATGATAAGTAGTCCGAGCGATGTCAAACCGTGACATTACCCCCTTTTCAGGTAGAACGCCCACGTTCGAAGACCCAAGGGATAATGGTCGCACCTCGGCTAATGCTAACCTCCTGATCCATGATCCGCTGCAACCCATTCGCCTCTTCCAGGCGACGCGTGCACTTCCTAACCTCATTGCCGACGACGTACTGCTCATTTTCTAAAGCAGTAATCCGCTCACCAAGTTCGGAGTACCGGCTTGTGACAGCACGGTATCGGAGGACCTCCGCCCACAACGACCGATCTGGGATCTGTGCCATGGCCAAGTCGACCCTGTGGCGATCACCATAATCTTGGCGCAAGTAGCGCAACTGGTCGTGCTCATAATGGCGGTTGTTATCCACGGCATCGAAATCAGGAGCGGCATGAACTTCACCTTGTTGAATCTCCCCCCCTTTCTCCATACATCCATATACAATGGGGTTATTGCCAGGCATCACGTGAATGTACTTGGCAACGGTAATGTGACCATTAATGGTCATTCTGAAAGCGATGTACCTGGGGGGAATGTTTAGTTCGAAACCATCGGGGGCATCAGCCTTGTCCTGCGCGCGTTGCCGCTCAGCCGGAACTCCTCCTCCGCGGTAGTCTGGGAAACAAGGGCTCTCCTTTGGTACTGCCACACCAGCTCTTCTTCCTCGCCGTGCCCGCCGCGGCACAAGTGGTATCCCTTCATCTTGGGGTCTCGGTACTTGGCTGGGATCTTGGTTTTCTTTGTCCGAGTCGTCTTCTCGAGCTCGGAGGGTGGCATGGATGTGAATACCCCAGGACGTTGCGGGGTCCATGATGACGTTGGTAGGGGGGTCGACATTGATATATCGAGGCGTTGGTGGCGGAGGGATGCGGACGGGGTCGTGATTACATGTACAGTTGTTAATGAGTTGTCCACAGTCGTAGTGGATGTGGGAGTCGGCGATGTCAGGATGGCCTGGACATGACAGGGCGGTTTGCTTACAGTGGCCACAAACTCGGACCACGTCGCTGAGATCGGAGACGCTTGGAACCTTGACAAGCGTTTGTGCAATAAGGAGGTTCTCGACGCGAGTAGGAACTCCCTCCTCCACTCCCGATTGGTCTTCCTCCAATCCTCCAACGTCGTGTCCGCATACATCAGGGGTTTCGGGGATGATGTCTCCCGGTTCAATGCATCGAAAGGCTGCAGCGACTTCAGCGTAGGTGGGTTGGACGGTAGAGATGGCGGGAGCATGGTAAGAAGATGTGGAAGTGTGTGTAGAGGAAGAAGGGGATGTGGTCATTGTTCGTCGGAGGAAGAACTGATGCGCTTCATCCAAAGAAAAGCCTGCTTTTATGCGTGAGGGAGATGGATTCAAAGACCGTTTGAACTCAGCTAAGGCGTCAGGGGCATGTACGTCAGTGGCGTTGACCCACTGCGACTCCGAGTCTGGATACCCTTTCCATTTGATAAGGAATTGTTTGCGCCTTGTCCTGCCGAATTGCCGTTGGTCTAGAATCTTTTCAATTTCGTATTCTTCTTCCCCATCTATTAATTCAGGGGGAGGTCTTGGGAAATTTGGTCCGTGAAAGGAAGTCTCGCGATAGGGGGTGAGAAGATCGATGTGAAAAACGTCATGGATGCTCCATTTGGTAGGCAATTCCAATCGATAATTGACTGGGGACATCACCTGGATGATCTGGAAGGGTCCATGTCTTTTGGGCGCAAGCTTGGCGCTCGGCTGATGGGTCCTCAGGTGACGCCCTTCTAGCCATACACGATCCCCTTTTTGGAATTTGGGCGTATCTTTATGTGATACCCATGACTTCTGGGCCTTAATAATCTGTCTCTGGGCATGTTCCCGTGCTTGTTTGAATTGATCGAGGCGTAATGCCACTTGCGGCAGAGGACTGGGCATTGAATTCCAATCAGCACGAGGATTATGCCCCATCAATAAGAAGAATGGAGACTGCCCTGTGGCCTCATTGGGCCAATTGTTATGCGTGAATTCTGCTATTGGAAGATAAAGATTCCAATTGTCTTGTCGTTCATTTACCCAAAAGCGGAGTATTGTTCGAGCCATTGATTTGTCCGCTCCGATTGTCCGTCTGTTCGAGGATGATATGCAGTAGAGATATTTTGACTAATCCCCAATTGTTTGCATAGTTCCCTTGTGAATTTGGACGCAAATCTAGGATCTCTATCGCTGATAATCTTGTTTGGTAGTCCATATCGCATGAATACGTGTTTGACATATAAGGCTGCTGTTTCTTCTGCATCGATTTCCTCATTACAAGGAATGAACACCGATGCTTTAGTACAGTCGTGATCTGTGACGGTGAGAATTGAATCGTAACCCTGTGCGATTGGCAACTTAGTGATAAAGTCAAGAGCGATAGTTTCAAATGGCATAGCTTCCGGTTTGGGAAATATAGGTTGTAATGCGGCCCGAATAGGGCAATTGTTGACTTTGTGCCTTTGGCATTCTGCGCAACCTCGTACGTAAGCCAATACGTCTGGTCGCATCGTCGGCCACCAATAGTATCGTTCTAATATTTTGCCTGTCTTGTTAATTCCTGGGTGGCCGTGTACTGGGGTATCGTGATGAGCGGCGATTATTGATTTCCGCTCGTCACTTCCCTTGGTGATTACTCTCCTTCCTTCCTTGTACCAAACTCCGTTGATCTTTTTCAATTTGTGTGGATCTACCCAAGGTTTAATAACATCTCGTCTTGTTCGTCTTTATGATTGATCGACCCCATTTCTTCTACTGCGATGGTTGTGAACGAATGGATGGGCATGCCTGTACGGTGTGTTTTGTTGGTTCGTATGAATAGTTTGTCTGGTAACACCGTAACGTTTTCATTGTCTTTTTCCCCGTGATCGTAGTCGGGTCGTCTTGACAATGCATCTGCTCGTCCGTTCGCAGTCCCCTTTATGTGATGAATTTCAAGATCGTATTCCGACAACTCCAGTACTTCCCTTGCGACTCTTCTACTGATCTTCTGTGGTTCTCTCCAGTACCGCAAGTTCATGTGGTCTGAGAATACTTTGATTTTATGAGGTGATCCCGCTAATAGAGGCCTCCAGTGTCGTAGAGCCTTGACTATTGCCAGTAGTTCAAGATCGTAGATGTCATAATTTCGTTCCGCTGTGTTGAGGGTGGTGGAATAATAGCCTATGGGTGTCTTTTGCCATCAGTTTTCTTTTGGAGTAACACCGCTCCCACCGCGAAACCTGATGCGTCTACTTCCAACTCGAATTGATCCTTCAGTATCGGGTGTGCCAATACAGGTTCACTTGTAACCCGTTTCTTCAATACATCGAAAGCTTGTTGTTCCGTTGAGCCCCATTGCCATTCCGTTGTTTTCTTTGTGAGATTGTTCAGTGGTTTGGCAATTGACGCGAATCCTTTGACGAATAGACGGTAGAAATTGCAAAAACCCAAAAAAGATCGTACGTCCTTAACTTTATTTGGCGTTGGCCAATTTTTAATGCCCGCAATTTTCACAGGGTCCATACGTGTTACCCCTTTTTCAAGGATTACCCCCAGGTAATCGAGAGAAGTCGAGTGAAAGGTGCATTTTTCCGGCTTGAAGAATAGGTCATATTTGCAGCCACCGCTAGCACATCCCGAACTGCATTGATATGATCAGTAATGTTTGTTCGGGTAGCTATGCCGATGTCGTCCATGTAAACCCGAATGGTGGTCCCCTTGACGTCGTGTTTGCAATCGTGTCCCGATAGATGTGATTCATCATGGTTTGGAAAGTGGCGGGTGAATTTGTTAATCCAAAGAACATCACGGTAGGTTCGAAGAGTCCATATGGCGTTTTAAACGCCGCTTTGTGTTCATCGCCCGCCTTGATACGGATATTATTATATCCCCACCGTACGTCAAGTTTAGTGTATATGTGTGCGCCGCTAAGGTCTTTGATAAGGGTTTGAATCAATGGTAACGGGTAGTTGTTGCGGATTGTGAATTTGTTTATCCGCCGGTAATCCTGTACTGGGCGTAGCTTTCCGTCCTTCTTTTTGACAAAAAAGAACGGAGAAGCATACTGTGATTTAGAGGGTCTAATATACCCCTTGTTGAGGTGTTCGGCAATGAAATCTCGTAAAGGTTTGTCTTCTAATTGCGATAGTTCATATATGGAACAATTGATGTGATCGGGAGTATTTGCTTTGAACTCGATTGCATGATCCCATTCTCGAGAAGGGGGGAATCGATGTGATTCTTCTTCGCTAAAAACCCTTTTGAAGTCGTCATATTCTCTTGGTACTTCAACGTCTTTCTTAGGCCCTGCAGCAATGGCGAGATCAGTAGCTGCTCCCCTAATAGAACTTTGTGCACCCAATTTGGCCATGATATTATTCTTTGTTGTTTCAGAAAGTATGTGGGCCACTACGCTGGCGTTGACCAAGGGGTGACAAGACCTTACTACAATTGGTAGTGTCTTCTCGTCGATAGTCCCATGTCTCCAGCTGAAATTTGGTTCGAATGTACTGAGCCATGGATATCCCAAGAGGAGATCCTCTTTTCCGATATCTGCTAGGAGGAATCTCATTTTCCTGGTAATTCCTTTTGTCAATATTTGTAAATCGACGAAATGAGTGACTGATCCCTTTTGTTTAAAGTGTCATCGATGTTGAATAACTGTTTTGGGTTCGACAATAGAGTCGCACCCAATCCCATTCGTTTCACAAATCGTGGATTTATGAAATTGTCCGTTGCTCCTGAGTCTACTAATGTTTTTATATCGGCCTTGTTGCTGCTGGTTCGGATTGATACTGGAATTCGCATAGAACGGAAGCGAGTTATGTATACAGCATTACAACGTAGAGCCCTCACCCAGGCCGTCGGGTTCAGGCGTCCCCAAAATCCTTATTCCCCATCAACTCCTGCATTGCCATAGCCTTGAATTCTTCGGTTTCATTGGCCGCCGTTCGCAGCCAATCGTTCTTCCTTTCTTCGGTAGTGCGGTTATCCGCTACCATTTGAGCGATGTGGAGGTCTTCTCCCATTTCAGAGCGATCATCCACCACTTCTATACCTCTAGAATTGCTAAAAGGTCTTGGTGGATTGCGTGGTTGACGTGGCTGGGAGCAATTGCGACTGAGGTGCCCTTTCTTTTGACAATTGTAGCAAATTACTTCCCTGAGATCTGGGGGTTGCCTCCTTCGCAGGAATCCCTCGCGAGGCTTGAAAGGTGGTTGCGAGTTGTTGAGATATGGTCTTGGCTGTGCCAAGACCTCTTCGGCATGTGCTAGTCGTCCTCTAGCCCTGGCACATCGGCTGACGTATCCATCGCATCTGGATGACGTCTGAATTGTCTCCAATTGGTTTGAGTTGGTGGTGATTGGCGAGGTGGTATTTTGTATTGGTCGATTTTATTCTTCATATGGAGGTATTGGCCCTGCCGTCTGATGGCTGCCCTTTTCCAATCCTCATAGTCGGTAGGACCATCGTGGAGATAGATGGTTTCGTGCAGTTTTCCCGGTAACCCATTTGCAAATAGGTCCAGAACCATTGGTTGATCTATGTTTAGCCAGCGTATCTGACTAGTTGTTCGAATTTAGCCACGTACGCATCGATATCTCCTTTTTCCATTTTGATGCCCCTACGCAACTCAGTTTGCGCTTTTTCTTCCTTCAGGGTATCGGCGTATTGCCTCATAAACGACGTGTGAGTGTTGTACCACAACCAATTGTCGAAAGGGTCACGTCCGTTGACGTCCACTTGTACTCGTAGCCAGGCTACCATTGATCCTACCCATTCGGTCACCGCAGTTCCCTGAATATAGGTGAGAAACAACATAGCTTTCTGGTATGGGTTGCGCATGATAGAATGGGTGGAGTTGATGCCTTCATATAAACTCCATTGCATCAGGAATTCTTCCGCTTTTTCACGGTCACCCGCGAATATAGCCGGCGGATTTCCGCAAAATTTGTCATGGGTCGCTGGTAAGGGTGCTGGTGGCGCTGGTATTGGTGCTGGCGGGTTTCCGGCAGGTGGTCCTGCTCCACCACCTCCTCCATTTCCTCCACCTCCGCCATTACCTCCTCCTCCTGGGTTTCCTGGGCCTCCTCCTTGGCCTCCTTGGGGTGGATCCACAAGTGCTCGAAATGCCGTGACGTTGGTGCCACTGGTGAGTTAGTGAGAGAGTAAGCGGGTTGTATAGATGAACTTCCCATGGCAGCCTGCGATTGTACATGGGAGGTGAGTGTCGTCATGGCTCCTAGACGTAATGATTCTGTAGCGATTGCTAGATTGATTCCTTGTTGTGATGGAGAAGCTGATCTTGCTTCAAGAGATACGTCACTCTTCGTGCTTGCTGGTGGGGGTGATGTAGTGGACGATGGTTTGGGTATGCTAGCGTTGTCCAACTCTTGTACCTCTTCTTGTGTTAGTTCGTTGATATAGATGTCACAGTTTAAATCTTCTAAAGCTGCTCGGAATCCTTCCCACTCTCCATCTCCGTTGTTCTGTGTTTGAAACCAGCGAATTTCCACCCAGACGTATCAATCGTAAAGGAACTCAACTGCGACAGACCGATTGTCCTCTCGACTCCTTGCGTGGTATCCGGTGGTACCTGTAGTACTACTATACCGGTATTCCGTATTCTTGCGAAATCGTTGTGGTACGTTGTCAGCACCTCGGTGTTGAAACCAGAGGTCGTCGCAGTTCTGGCAGCGGTCTCTTGTAGTTTCTGATGACGCCACGGTGAAGCTTGGTCTTAATGTAGCGTTATCACCTAACGCTTGTTCGACTTGAACGATTCTGCGACGTGACGTTTTCGGATATGGATGAATCGTGACAACACTGACAACTTAGCAAAGTTGTACCGCCACTAGGTCAATAGCTTATTGACACTAGGGTACCCAAAGGGCAAGCTTCAATCGAAAGATTGGAATGAGAGAAGAGTCGACTGGTGATGATTCAAGAAGACCAAGCTGAAGAGCCTTGGTCTTAATACTACAACTTATATACAGTTACTCGCTGGCTTTAAAGCGCAGCTTAGAATCCAAACCCTAGTACTGCTATACTAGTAATGAGTCATAATCCGTTCTAATAATACCTGAAACACCGGCAAACCCAAGTACCGGCGACGCGTCAGTGTCCATGACTAATTGAGGCTTACTATCGTAGTCATAACCGTATAGTAAGCGTCCCGAACTCCGAGACCTCGTAAAAGTGATGATAAGTAGTCCGAGCGATGTCAAACCGTGACAGATAGTATATGTCGATGATGTTCTATTCCTTGGAAAGAACAAATCAGACATTAGTTCCCTAAAGGAACACTTTATGAAAATCTGGGAATGTCGTGACCTTGGTGATACCCAAGAGTTCTTACGCATGCGCATTATTAAATCCAAGGGTCGAATCCTTGTTGATCAAGTAGATTATCTACATAAAGTGCTGCAGCATTTTAAACTCATGAACACGAAAGCGGTCCCCACACCACTACCTGAAGGGTATCAACCAGTACCAAATAAAGGTTCACCAGACCCAGAAATTTGTGCATCATTCCAACAAGTTATAGGATCACTCCTATACATCATGATTGGAACACGACCAGACATTGCCTATGCAGTGACTAAACTTGTGCAGTACGCTGCAAACCCCACACAAGACCATTTAAATAGGGCACTATATATTTGCCGCTATCTTATTGGTACTTCTAGTTATGCTTTAGTCTATAATGGCAAAAGCAATGGGGGTTTATTAGCATATGCAGACTCTGATTGGGCTTCTGACCCAACAATGAGAAAGTCTACTACAGGCTACTTAGTAAAATTAGCTAATGGAGTATTCTGTTGGAATTCTAGAGCGCAGAATTCAATTGTGCTGTCTTCCACAGAAGCAGAATACATGTCTATCTCAGACACGAGTAGACAGTTGGTCTGGATTCGATCTCTTTTTAAAGAGATTGGAATATCCTTAGAACCAATTCCATTATGCAGAGATAATCAAGGCTCCATATTCCTTGCTTCTAATCCTGTACAGGAAAAGCGAATAAAACATATAGACCTATGCTACCACTACATTCACGAGGTCATTCACTTAAAGAAGATTGAACTATTGTTCATTGAAGGAGCCAAGAACCCCACTGATTTATTTACTAAGAATCTGGGATGCATAAAGTTTCTTAAATTTAGGGAACAACTAGGACTTGAATTTTATTCATCCTAGATAGAGAACAAAATCATTGCATAGATCTCGGAAGAGCCTGACATTCAGATGGCATGCCTATGCATCCGAGTCAGACCCAATAATTTTGGAAGATGTGTCAAGCAACGCCTTTGCATGACACACTCAGTGCGCCCAAGCCATCTCCCATCGTTCTCAGAAAGCAGTAGTCAACCTCCTCCAATACATCATCACGACCTATGGAAAACCCGTTACATTGCTAATGGACAATGGCGAAGAGTTCATGTCATACCTTGTTCAGAACGTGCTGTGGTGGTTTGGGATACAACACCAACACTGTCACGTACCGACATCGTCTCGCCTTCGGACAACGTCAAAACACGCCGCTGTATGCATGAACATTGGAAGAACTGCCAAGATTACCCAGAAGCACACAAATGGGTAGGCAAAGGCCCAGAGTACGACGAAGAAGAGCAAGTACGCGCCCTTGTGTGGGCAGCAGGAACAGATGAAGAAGACTACCTTGGAGAAGGAGAAGCGTTGAGGATTGCCCAGCTTGTGAGTGGAATGCTAGTCCATGAAGAACCCTCCAGTGCTGGCACCTCTATTGCAGGACGTATGAAGACCACGTGATAATGTCACGTGTAGTCCCGGGTCACAGTATGTATCTGACCTAATCCATAAGTCATGGGACTTCGGTTGTGGTTCAAGTATGGAAGATTATGGAAGACCATGGTAGGCACGAGGTCGGAGGCGGCATTCCCGATAGCCGAAGGTCTGGACAATTCCCAGTATGGGTCGATTCTGATGGAAGTATTCTAATGCGCTGGTATTGCGCCGAGACATTTGTTATCTTGTTATCTTGTGTTATGATGTCATTTGTGAGTCATATGGTTGTCTTTATCTCTGACTCATGTGGGGCCGTATGCCTCATGTACTGTGTCACGTACTGACATTGTCTCGCCTTCGGACAACGTCAAAACACGCCGCTGTATGCATGAACATTGGAAGAACTGCCAAGATTACCCAGAAGCACACAAATGGGTAGGCAAAGACCCAGAGTACGACGAAGAAGAGCAAGTACGCGCCCTTGTGTGGGCAGCAGGAACAGATGAAGAAGACTACCTTGGAGAAGGAGAAGCGTTGAGGATTGCCCAGCTTGTGAGTGGAATGCTAGTCCATGCAGAACCC
This sequence comes from Lactarius quietus, assembly GCA_015025155.1. Classification (NCBI taxonomy): domain Eukaryota; kingdom Fungi; phylum Basidiomycota; class Agaricomycetes; order Russulales; family Russulaceae; genus Lactarius; species Lactarius quietus. The sequence continues at coordinate 311,404 of WITN01000010.1, forward strand.
TCCAGTGCTGGCACCTCTACTGCAGGACGTATGAAGACCACGTGATAATGTCACGTGTAGTCCCGGGTCACAGTATGTATCTGACCTAATCCATAAGTCATGGGACTTCGGTTGTGGTTCAAGGATGGAAGATTATGGAAGACCATGGTAGGCACGAGGTCGGAGGCGGCATTCCCGATAGCCGAAGGTCTGGACAATTCCCAGTATGGGTCGATTCTGATGGAAGTATTCCAACACGCTGGTATTGCGCCGAGACATTTGTTATCTTGTTATCTTGTGTTATGATGTCATTTGTGAGTCATGTGGTTGTCTTTATCTCTGACTCATGTGGGGCCGTATGCCTCATGTACTGTATGTTTCATGATAAGCCCCTGTGGCTTGATGGACAATTCTCATTGGCAGATTAGGTCGTGAGTCGTGTTTTACTATAGTTCGAGCTCAGTTAGAATACTGTCTTGGAGTACTATAAGTAGTTGGCAGGTTTCGCCAGTAGTCGATAGCTTAGTTGTCTTGAACTTCCACCTGTATTCCTCTCAGGCATAGTCAAGCATTCTTATAGCAGAGTCATTGGTCATTGTGACTATTCTTCTCTCATTATTCACTTGTGTCAAGAGTTATCTTCAAGTGACGCCGTACAAGGGGACCATCTGTGGTTATTCGCCCTTTTTAAGCATTTTCTAGGTTGCAAGCCGTGCGCTTGACCAGAAGTTGATAGAAGGAAAGCCTTTGGGTTCAAGTCGAACCAGCGATTGTTGGAATCGTGACATACTGTATGTTTCATGATAAGCCCCTGTGGCTTGATGGACAATTCTCATTGGCAGATTAGGTCGTGAGTAGTGTTTACTATAGTTTGAGCTCAGTTAGAATACTGTCTTGGAGTACTATAAGTAGTTGGCAGGTTTCGCCAGTAGTCGATAGCTTAGTTGTCTTGAACTTCCACCTGTATTTCTCTCAGGCATAGTCAAGCATTCTTATAGCAGAGTCATTGGTCATTGTGACTATTCTTCTCTCATTATTCACTTGTGTCAAGAGTTATCTTCAAGTGACGCCATACAAGGGGACCATCTGTGGTTATTCGCCCTTTTCAAGTATTTCCTAGGTTGCAAGCCGTGCGTTTGATCAGAAGTTGATAGCAGGAAAGCCTTTGGGTTCAAGTCGAACCAACGATTGTTGGAATCGTGACATTACAACTAAGCTCTTCTTTTTCTTTCCTTCTATCACATCGTTCACCCCGTCATCACATGCTGCAGTTATCACTGTTCTTCATTGCTGCATTTATATTCAAGAAACTTGTCCCTCGTGCAACACATCTCCCCTGTACCACCTGCAACCAGATCAAACCTCGCAGTCGACTAGACTATACCGGCGAGTGCGAACGTTGCTTTGAAAACAGACTACAAGACGAAGGATATTGGCAAGTATGAGGACGCTGCACTGATGCCCTCTATGATGGGACTGTCGACCCCGACGACCTCGATGAACATGCCGAGGATTAAAGAAGCAAAACTGGTTAGCCGGGCGCCAAGAAAGAGCACGAGCGTTAGCGAAGCTGAGTTGTTCAATCAGCATTGGAGACAAATCAAAGATGACTTCATACTAGAAGAGAAGTTCACCAAGTGGAACCTCAGAAGACTGCGCCGGTCGTTGGAACTCTGGCAGGAAGCAGTAGAGGAGAAAGTAAGGCAGAAAATAGCTGCTGAGGCAGTTCTGAAGCTGAGTTCAGACGGTCCTCATACCCCATCGCGAAACTCACCTACCCTCGACGAAGAAGCAGAACGCCCTTGGGGATGGCAGTTCAATTATGACGAGTCAGATGAGGAGGAGCCTGGCAAGGCTATAGAATATGCAGAAGGTCCAGACTCAGACGACGAAGACGAGCCTGGTGAGGCTGATGAACAATACACAGAAGAAGACCCAGACGAAGAAGAAACCATCACAGCAGACGACGCTGACATGTACCCCCCTTGGGTCCTACATCCTAAGGAGGTAAGGACGCCTGAGGAGGCGGAAGAATACCTAGCAGACCACCGGCCGCAGCGTGACAATAATACGAGCAAAATCGAAGAACTGCCTGACGAGGCTGAAGAATATGTAGAAGAAGTCAAAAGCCCAGCAGCGGCAGAAGAAAAAGCAGAAGAAGACGATTACGACGAGGCCTGGATGGGTCCACGCGGGGAGTACACCCCCTTTGACCCAAAATTCTTAAATTCAAAGTATTTCCTAGAGATGCCGACTGCACCCCCAGTACCAGAGGGGCCATCTCCATGGCAGCAACAAGTCGAGGCCGCGCAGCAGACGCTGGCCCAATACCATCAGGCAAACGCACCAACACCCGCCGTTGCCTTACCTGTTCCCGCTATCTGGAACAGGCATGCGCAGGACTTTTCAAATACTCAAGTTTTCATGGATACCAGTGCAGGAAGAGGGCGTGCAAGAGTCGCCTCTTCAGGAGAAGGAGTCGGTCCCTTTGTGGACCTCAGAGTATGTTTTCATTGTGGGGAGGAAGGACACATTCGCCCCCTTTGTCCCAACAGAAGCCAGCCACGTCATCGTGCGCGTGCGATCACACGCGAAGGTATAGAAGATGCCTTCAGGAGATTCAAAAGGGCAGGAAGCCCCAAGTCATCAATTCGGCAGAAGAGCCGTCGAGTGCGCTTCAGTGCACAGGAAGAATCAAGGAGTTTCAAGAGGGATAGTCCCCCTTCAGAAGTTCGTTCACAACTTTTGTCACCTCATTCAGACGCTGGCTATTTGTCCAGAACATTGTTATGCGAGCGACTGCGTGGTCGCAGTCCTGAAAGGGAGGTAATGTCACGTACCGACATCGTCTCGCCTTCGGACAACGTCAAAACACGCCGCTGTATGCATGAACATTGGAAGAACTGCCAAGATTACCCAGAAGCACACAAATGGGTAGGCAAAGACCCAGAGTACGACGAAGAAGAGCAAGTACGCGCCCTTGTGTGGGCAGCAGGAACAGATGAAGAAGACTACCTTGGAGAAGGAGAAGCGTTGAGGATTGCCCAGCTTGTGAGTGGAATGCTAGTCCATGAAGAACCCTCCAGTGCTGGCACCTCTATTGCAGGACGTATGAAGACCACGTGATAATGTCACGTGTAGTCCTGGGTCACAGTATGTATCTGACCTAATCCATAAGTCATGGGACTTCGGTTGTGGTTCAAGTATGGAAGATTATGGAAGACCATGGTAGGCACGAGGTCGGAGGCGGCATTCCCGATAGCCGAAGGTCTGGACAATTCCCAGTATGGGTCGATTCTGATGGAAGTATTCCAACGCGCTGGTATTGCGCCGAGACATTTGTTATCTTGTTATCTTGTGTTATGATGTCATTTGTGAGTCATATGGTTGTCTTTATCTCTGACTCATGTGGGGCCGTATGCCTCATGTACTGTATGTTTCATGATAAGCCCCTGTGGCTTGATGGACAATTCTCATTGGCAGATTAGGTCGTGAGTAGTGTTTACTATAGTTCGAGCTCAGTTAGAATACTGTCTTGGAGTACTATAAGTAGTTGGCAGGTTTCGCCAGTAGTCGATAGCTTAGTTGTCTTGAACTTCCACCTGTATTTCTCTCAGGCATAGTCAAGCATTCTTATAGCAGAGTCATTGGTCATTGTGACTATTCTTCTCTCATTATTCACTTGTGTCAAGAGTTATCTTCAAGTGACGCCATACAAGGGGACCATCTGTGGTTATTCACCCTTTTCAAGTATTTCCTAGGTTGCAAGCCGTGCGTTTGATCAGAAGTTGATAGCAGGAAAGCCTTTGGGTTCAAGTCGAACCAACGATTGTTGGAATCGTGACAAACACACAACTCCATATCACCCCCAGACCAACAGACACCTAGAAAAGTTCAATGACATTCTAACCCAGACATTAGCCAGGATGTCTGCACTGCAGCAACAAAACGAATGGGATAAGTATTTACCGGATGCGCTGCTAGCACATCATGCACACCCTAGCTTGTCGACTGGTGTGTCTCCCTATTTCCTCATGTATGGAAAAGAGCCATGCTTACCCCACACAATGATGCAAGATGTCCTACAACAACAAGTATCAGATAGAGAGATTGAACACCTCCAATACCAGAAGCTTGAACACTTACAAGATTTGGCACCCTATCGGGAAGAGGCTATGGCAAAAGCTGAAGCATGAATGGAAAAAGAAGCTACCTGGTGTGAAGATGTCTATTGAGAGGATCCCCTGGGTCCTGGAGATTTTGTCTTGAGATGCTACAAAGGAGCTACCAAGCTCCAGCCCAAGTGGGACAGTCCATTCATCATATGGGCAGTCACTGATAAAAACATGTTTCAGTTACAAACACAAAATGGATACATCTCACAACACCTTTATAATTGTAATCAACTTCATTGATACTTCCCATCCCCCAACCTTTCCAACTCTCTGTAGTTCTCTAGTCCCGGACTCATCCAAGAAGAAGATCATTTCACTGCCCAAGAAGAGATAAAGAAAAGAAGACAAGAAAATGCAGCATTGTTCACAACCGACTGGGTGACTTTCCATAGGATTATGAGGTGCTAGAATATTCTCAAAATGGAATTTCATTCAGACGGCCGAGGTGCCGGTCAGGCACATTTATCACATAATTCTCTCCATTCTTCGTTTATGCCCACCAGATGATTTATTTACAGCCCCCTCCCCTTCCCTCCTGTAAATAATTTGTAATCTTCTAAACATCTATTGCCAAGATGCCAGACCCAGTGGAATGGTGACCGGTGACAAATGCACACCCTTGCATGCACCATTGTTCCAGCTCTTGCTTTGTAATTATGGTGGCTGCAAAGAATTCTACCTGCCTATGGGAAAATTGTTGTTTAGAGAAATTATTCTTGTGATTACAAACTTCAGGAAGAGCCAGTTTTGTGAATAATTTAGCAACTCTAGAATCCTGTGGAAAGTCACCCACTGATGACTCTTGTTGTTTCATCTTGTTTGTGTTTTCAAAAAGAAAAGTGTCGTCTTCTCAGATGCCACACATTTGTCATCTCCGATTATTTTTAGTTTTCCTACATTATGCTATAAGTCAATTTCCGGCCTGTACCGGAGTCACAGGAATTAAGATGGGGGTGAAGTTGTAAGCAGGATTAGTCACGTGTGACTCACCGTGACTCGATAATTGCTTCCACCAATCCGTAGACGCCTTGGCATATTCAAGTTCTAGATAACAACGCGTAAGCGCCAAGCCAATCCCCATTTAGTATATAAGACCGTTACGTACGATCCCTAATAGGACAGAATTCTCTCACTCGTTTCAGCCGTTACATCTCAGTTGTCACGTAGAAGTGAGTGAAATCACAGAGGAGAGGAGGCACGCGGGTGGCAGAACAACTAGTACGAAATCTCGTCTCAATATGCATTCCAACAATAACCGTTAACTCTATGCGACTCTCGACGTGCTGGCCAGTATTGGGCGGGAGCCTTCAGCCGAGTCCACGACTCATCATATCAGCCTACTCCAACCACACTGTGCAACCGCGGCCGTGGAGCTCATTGCATCTCTTATAATAACCTATTTGCCGCGCTGCATCTTCTATTCATCGCGCATGGCACGCCTAATTATCGCGCCAGCGGAAGGAGACTCGTGAGTGCGAGCGATAGTGATCTTTTTTGGGCTCAAGTCCCTCGTACGGCTCTGGTTTTTTCGGGCAGCGCTACATCTTCGGTTCGACTGAAAGAGTAATACGCTTGCGTCTTATCTGATCGCTGAGCCCTGGGGTCCTTCTCGGCGTCTGCTTTCCTTGGCATACATTTCAATCGGAATGGTTCAAATCGGACATGAATAACTTGAGAATATCTTCGGCCAGTTCAGGTCTCTCCCTGTGTGGCATGATCGCTGGCAGGACTCTACGGCCGCCGATTACCCGTCTCTGCTCCCCGCCTACAAAGGGCTGTCTTAGTTTTCTCCTCGGCAATCGCGCCCTGAAGGGATTCTATCTGTCCTCTGCCTCTCCCGTCGTCCCTCATGCGGGTACCTCTTCAAATCTTGGCAATTTGTTTCACAGCACTGGCCGCTCCCTCCATCCGTGTTACTAACGTCATTCATGAGCGACGCACTTTCGAACCTATCGGATGGGTAAGGTCTCACAGGGCGCACGAAGCTGATATCATTCCCCTGCGAATTGGGATGAAGCAGCAGAACCTTCACATGCTCGAAGACCTTCTGATGGACGTCGCACATCCCGATTCACCCACATACGGCCAGCACTGGTCTCCCGAAAAAGTCGTCGACTTCTTCGCACCGGGAGAGTCCACTGTGTGCTCTATCCGGACGTGGCTTAATGCTTCTGGCATTGCTGAAGACAAAATCCGACTTTCCCCTAACAAAGGGTGGGTCGAATTGAATGTGACAGTGGCTACGGCCGAACGGTTGCTGGATACGGAATACCATATTTACGAACACCCGTCGGGCGCGAAGCAGATTGGTGCGTGACTGACTCCGAGGCAACTACTCGCGAGTTGGCTGACAGATCCACTGGCATCAAGGCTGCCTTTCTTACTCCGTACCCGAACTTATCAGTGATCACATCGAAATCATTCAGCCGACGGTGCACCTCAACCACCGTGTTCCGGAAGATGCAGCGCCCCTACGCAAACGAGCCAACCACCTTCGTCAACCATCTAGCTCCCCCGGCCCGCACTTGAAGATAGATGCCGTCAACATTGATACCAACCTTTCGCTGGCAAATTGTGATCGATTTATCAGGCCGGGGTGCTTACGTGCCCTGTATGATTTCCACTATACACCAATTGCAACAGCGAAGAACTCCTATGGAATTGGTGAACTTATAACCGGATCCTTTCATGGTCCCCTACTAACCTGCCCCCTCAGTTGAATTTACGCCACAGGCGTACCTTGGCTCTGATCTTGATCTATTCTTCCGGTACGGGTATTTCTCACAGGGTCAGACTGATGATGACCACCACTGTTTAGGAGTTACTCGCCCTCGCAGGTTCACCAAAGACCCATACTCGTCTCCATCGACGGAGGCAAGTTCCCGTATACGTATACTCAAACATGACTGACACCTGACAGGTGCCGTCCAAAACACCTCTCAGAGCGTGTCTATGAACGCAGAGAGTGACGTAGACCTGGAATATGCTATGGTGTTGACTAATCCACAGCCAATTACTCTGCTGCAGATCGGTGACCTCGTCGAGGGTTAGCGGCAGTTTCTTGCGAGATCAACATTATTAATGTTCATCAGGTGCTAACTTTGACAATTGGCTGGACGCTGTCGACAAATCCTACTGTACATTTGAAGGTGGAGATGTTTTTGGCGAAGTCGGTGCAACCTAATGTTATCTGTGCAAATTTACTGATTCGCCTCTGTACAGGACGGAATCTATCCTGACACACGCCCCGGAGGCTTTAATAGTTCGTAACGTTCTTCGCGTTTTAGGTTAATCTAATGTTCTACTTTAGAGCCCGAATCTTGTGGCACAATCAAGCCACCTTTCGTTGTTTCTCTCGGTTACGGACAGAGCGAGAGTACTGCCACCCATCAATACGCCATGCGCCAGTGCAACGAGTACGGAAAACTTGGATTACTGGGGACCACCGTTCTATACAGCTCAGGCGCTTCAGGGGTCTCTGGGTTTGGTGGTGTTTGCCAGAACTCGAGTGGTGAGCGCGCCCGATGAACAATTGGACACGACCGCAGGGCTTACACCTTCAGGCATGAGTGGCAGTGGCTCCAACGCAACCAGGTTCAACCCTATCTTCCCTGCATCATGCCCATTCGTCCTTTCTGTCGGAGCCACGCAAATAAATTCTGGCGCGTCTGTAAACGATCCAGAAAGCGCCACACCGAGCAGCGGAGGAGGATTTAGTGACATTTTCTCAATGCCGTCATACCAAGCTGCAGCAGTCACTAAGCATTTGAAAGATTACCCTCCGCCCTATAGTGCAACTCAGTTCAACAACTCCGGACAGGTAGCGTTACCAACCTGATTGTTTGATTGTTTGGCTGGTGAACACTCTCCAGGCGCGCGGCTTCCCAGACTTGTCCATTAATGGGTGAGCCTGACTCCGATATGATATACGGTACCCGGACTATATGTGACTGGTCCTGGAAGGGTGAACCATATTTTTGCTGTAAACGGTCAGTTCCAACTCGCGACTGGAAGCTCCACGTCGTCGTCTGTCATAGGCTCGATGATTACCATGATCAATGATGCGCGGCTTGCCGTGGGCAAGGGACCAATCGGTGAGTTTTGCATGTTATCCACCAGGCTGCACGAAAGCAAATCCCCTTATTTTGATCCGCAGGTTTCATCAATCCCGTCATTTACTCGCCTCAGCTTGGAGATGCATTCAATGATATTACATCCGGAAACAACCCAGGCTGCGGTATGTGTCCCCACTTTAGTGAGCCCGTTATGCTCAACCCTTACGTGTCCCTCAAGGAACGAATGGCTTTAATGCGTACGTATATCCTCCTATAATCCATACCTAGCACTAGTTGCTAAACCTATAAAGTACGAAAGGCTGGGATGCTGTCTCCGGTATGTCGTTTTTCCTGCTTTCTCTCTATGGGCAACTTCTTTATCGTATCCTCGTGACGGAAAGGTTTGGGTACACCTCGCTTCAAGAATCTCCTTTCATTGTTTCTCGAACTCCCCTGAACATGGAGTTGGTCAACTGCATCCCGAATTTCTTTTATGCTCGCAGTTACGTAGATATATCCCTTCTGATGAAGAAAAATTTGCGGAGACATGTAGCCACTGAATAATTTATCCATGAAAAGAGGAAGGGCGTTTGCGAAACGAAGCGTTGCCACCGATTTTGACTTGCTCGATGTGCGCGTTTAAGAATGCCAGCCAAGACATCAGTTCGTAACACGGTGCGGATATGTCGAGGGAGAAATTTGAGAAATCGTGTTTATTAACTTAGGTTCCCATTGGGGGTTCAACGTTCAACGTTCAACAACGGCCGAACAAGTCGGGAAACTGTTTCCGCATCTTCAGACGATAGATTTTTTAGAAATTAGAAATTTATGGGATGGTGGGAAACAGAGATACGCCGGAACATTTGCCCATAACACCAATCCGCGTCGTAAGCACTGCAAGTAGTCGCCCGATGGCCTCCCATGCTGCTTAGATGTGCTACCTCGGAACCTCCTAATCTTGCCCTTCTGTGCGACAATGAGTCAACATGCTGCTTGGTCATACGTGTATATGTCGTCACGTCATGAAACGTAGGTTACCCAGAGGACAGATGGTGAAGGAATGAATGGTTGTCGACACCCAAAAAGGATGAACGGGTGTGAAAAGGGGCCAGAAAGGGAGAGAAGAACAAACAGGGTGTATGTACGTATGTACGTGGAAGTAAACGCCGTCGAAACATCCTTATCCCGTCAGACCCGGCGGGAACCCGGAAAAATCTACTTGTTCTTGAAAGGACTGCCCACCGATCGAGTACGATATTCGTAAACGTAGCCGGATGTTACTCTGCGTGCCCCAAAAGTGTGAAAAGTCAACATCCACTCGTCATCAACGGGGGGGGGGAGGACAAAGATTTGGCAAACTCACACCAACCGGCGCGGTGACGCGCATCTGCTGCGTCTCGGTCGCTCCCGGGTTGACGTCCGGACGTGACATGGGTTGCATTTGTAGCTGCTGAGTCTAGCGGCGGCGGCACAGCATCATCAATAAAGGTGTCTTATGTTTTGCGTGGACAGGCGCGCCTGCTATTGATGCTCACCTTGGGGACGGCAACTTGGAAGTTGACGCCAGTAGCGGTAATGCTCCCCGTTACCTGGAAACGCGCAAGGATGTCTACCACTCCTTTCTGCGTAGCGGACCGTTGTGGCGTCAGCGAAATCACGAGGTCGTTCTTGTTGTACGCATTGTACGACTGTAATCTCGGTGCGGCAGGCTTGGGTGGGGGCGCCGCTGCAGCAGGTGCTGGTGCGGGTGTGGGCGTGACAGGCGAAGTCAAGTCGAATAGGCTCGACGTGGCGGGCGACGCGGCTTGTGTCGGGGTGGGCGAGTCGAAGAGGCTGAGGATATCGCTGGCAGTCGTCCTTTGCGGTTGGGAAGCTGATGTTGGGGTGGGGGACATCGCACTCGAGCCGCCAAAGATCTCAGCCAGAAGATCTTCGTTGGTCTTCTGGCCACCAGGTACGGACACCACGTGTTCGGATGGTGTGGACACATCGTCGCCAAGTAAATCGGCCTTGTTCGAAAAGGTTGCTGGTGAGAAGAAAAGGAATACTAGGTCAATTGATGTTCACATACAGTCTTAGTGGACCCGACGGGCTTATTCTCGCTCACTGTCAAGTGGTTGGTACCAGAGTGGACGAGACACGATAAAATAACACACCAATTCCGGTGACAGTAGCCTTTAACTCTGGTGGAGGCATGCGCTCCAGCACACCAACTCGCAGTTCCCCAAGTGAGAAGAGGCTTGCAAACTCGACTGCACGTTGCTGGAGCTCCAGTTCGGGATTCGTTGTGTACCCGGCTAGGACAGCGGCGATGCGCTCTTGTTGATTGGGACTCGTTGTTGGCCGCGATGAGATCTTGGTGATTGATGCAAAAACGTATTGGCGCGTTAGGTAGTTAGCATATGGTGAGTCGAGGATGGAGAGGATGAGGTCGATGATTCCTACGTCGGTTACCTGCACTCCGACGGGGGTCATTAGAAACGGTAAGAAACAAGGCTATATTCCATACCGTTGTGGCCTGCTCTTCGTCTACGAGTCCGCCCTCGATCAGAATCTCGCTGTACTCTCCTAGTATCCAAGTAGCAGACAGAGTCAGCGCCTCTTGCGATATATCTGCACGAAGGGCGGTGTAGAGTCTCGAGGCTGTGTATGCTTGCAATTCAGGGGTATGGGCAACAAGCCGGATGAAAGCTGAGAGGATTTCCTCTCGAACGTAGTTTCCAGCCTGTTGGGAAAACCATCGTCGTTTTGAATAAGAAGCAACACAAGATTAAGGACTAACCAGTTTCAAAACCCGAAGGAAAGTATCAATGTGCCATCGCTTGTTGGGTGCAAACCGCTCCGCGGCAAGACTAATTTGTGTGGTCATACCAAGCTTGAACTCGTTGTCGGCAACCTCCAGGAAGGCTAGTAATTCCCTGGTCATGACACGGATGTTCTGTTCGTTAATGAGCGCATAAGAGAGTTCTAAGGCCCGCCGTCGGATGGATATATCGCCATCTCTCAAACAATCAAGAATGGTATTGCGATGTCGTTGCACGGCATCGGTATTTGTGAGGACGACCTTATTCAATGTATTGAGTGCAACATAACTACCCACAAAAAGGTCAAAAAGGTCGAACGGTGAGGCCAGAAAGAGGATGTACGGACCGAATGTTATTGTCGCGATTGCTGAGGAACTTGCCTAGTATATTGATGGCCATAATCCGCAAACCGCTGTCTGCCTCAGCTTCAATCTCCAGGACAGTAAGCACAGTTTCATAAAGAATGGCGTTTCCGACGTTTTTTGTCGAATCTGTGTTTGTTGCTACCTGTCACGTTATGTTTAGGTCAGTCTCACGAGTGTAGGCGCCAGTGACGATGTACTTGGGCCAATATGTCATTCATGGCATCACTAGAAGTGGAGTCTCCTTTCCCCAGTAACCGGAGGAGTCGCAGTATTTTAACTTGGAGGAAAGGATCCGTGATACCGGAAACGTCGTGCTCTGGACTATACCCTGTAGTGACCAAAGTTTTTAAATGTCGAACGAGAAGTGGCACGGCCTAAAAGGACCAGGTAAGTAAAGGTTAGACGCGAAATAAGTAGTCGGATACGTTTCGGAACTCTTCGAGACATCCCGGATCGGCTTGCACCATGTCAATTACGAGGGTGGTCGCCGTCAACAGGACACCGTGATTACGATCGGCCAGAAGGTTTTTCGCTTTGGTGATGAAATGGTCAGAGAGATCAGGGACCTTCTTGATGACGCGTAGAGCGCAAAGGGAAGCCTATACAGAGGTGTGAGAAGCGGCGGATAAACGGATTTGTGAACGCAAGTATGCACTTTCTTCCGAATGTACGTGTTGCTGGATCCAAGTAGCTTCTCGATCTCGTTGACGAGATCCCGCGACATCTCCTCAGAGGCAATGTTTGCAAACGTGCAAAGAGCCAACCCAACTGCATACATATTCGAGTGATTCATGTCGCTGAGCAAATGATCAGTAGGCCACAGGGGCGCATGCACAACAAAGACGCACTTCTTTAAAGAGTTGGTAACAAGTGTGAGGACCTCCTGGCTCTCATCCAGCAAGAGCATGATCCCGAGATATCCCAGCCGTTTATCTGTGAAACGCGGACTGGCGACGAGTTTCAAACATTCGATCTGGCCAAAGTGGGCGGGAGAACCGAGCATGTGTATGTATAGGAGTTTCGCGACATTGTGATGCCTCGCGTATGAGTCTTCCTCTCTGAAAGAAGCCCTGATAGCTGCTGATTCTTGTTGGATGAGTGCACGTTCATCAGCAACGGTCTGGGGTACATAAAATGAGCGATTGTCGGGTTGTGGAATCGAAACACCAGGCAGACCTTGCAGGATCTGATTCCTTTGATGAGGGCTGAAGCACCAATGAGGCTTACCAGTACCACTAATGCACAATCCTACGACGTACCCTTCAGATTGTGGTAAACCATCGCCTCTCCAGAAACCAGAGTCAAAATTCGCCCTCCAGATGTAAAACAACCAAAACAGGCAACGCCCTACTTTATTACGTAATCATCAATCAACAAGCACACACTCGGGCAATGCTATACTATAAGTACAGTTTGATTTCCTCTTCCTGTGCAGTCTAACTAACAACCAGCCATCTGCATATCACTAAACCTGCAAAGCGACGACGTTATTGGCGAACGGATAATCGATGTATCCAGTTGCGGCCTCCTTAGCGTAGAATGTATCCCGGTTGTAGCGCGTCAGAGAGAGACCATTCTTCAGGCGCATAGGAAGATCGGGCTGCAATGTGGTTTGAGAAGTGGCTCTAATGACCGCCAAAAACACGACTCACGTTCGCAATGAAGTGACGACCAAATGCGACTAATCCTCCGTACTTCTCCACCATTTTGATGGCACCAGCACGATCCACACCACCTGCCGCAATGTAAGGGCGATCACCCCAGATTTTCCTCAATGCATCGTTTGAATGAGCACGGTTTTCACTCGTGAGCTCTGAGTCGATAGCGGCATCACCGTTAAGGCGTGGCTCGATAACGTGGATGTAAGCGAGGTTCGAGTGCGCATCACGGACGCGTTCAATAAAAGTGGTGAAAGTTGGGAGCGGATCCTCCATACCCATGTCTATAAAGCTGCATTAGAAACGCGGGAAGCACGAGACCAGAATTCTTCACCTTGATATTTAGACCATGGGCTGATGCGGACGGCCGTCTTTTCCGCACCAATGGCCTCAACAATCGCATCGACCACCTCGAGAGGGAAGCGTACACGGTTGTCGATAGAACCTCCATATTCATCCGTCCGTTCATTTGACACCGTCTGCAAAAACTGGTCCGGGAGGTAGCCATTGGCTGCGTGTAACTCTACGCCGTCGAATCCTGCCTCAATGGCGTTGCTAGCTGCCTTGGAATACAGTTGAGCGTATTCTTTGATCTCCGCGACCGTAAGTTCGCGCGGAACGGCTAATTCTTTGTCGCCAGAGTGTGACCCGATGGGGATGGGACTGGCGGCGACGAAATCAAAGCCACCTTCTTGCTTGAGGACGGCGGGATCGGCAGCGCGTCCAAGGGCCCAAAGTTGGAGGAAGATGTAAGAGTCATTGGCATGGACGGCGTCCGTAACCTTCGTGTAGTAATTTAGTGTACACGGTAGCCGTAGGACGAGGTGAAACACGCACCGCTTTCCATCCAGCGATTTGAGCGGCATTCCATATACCTGGCACATTCGTATTCCCCGCTGCTTGAGGGGCGATAAAAGTGGCCTCTGTTATCAAGAGAGTTCCCGGTACGCTCGAACGCTGCTCGTAATATGTCTTGGCAAGTTCACCGTGTACGTGGTCCTTGTCCGCACGGAGTCGCGTCAAAGGAGCCATCACGACGCGATGCTGAAGATTGGCACTGCCGACGCGGAGGGGCTGGAAGAGAGCAGACACAGAAGATGACATGACTGAGGAGATGATGAGAGGAGTTGTTTTGTGAGGAGGAAAGTTGTTATCCGTTGAAGCCCTTCCAGGAGAGCATTTATAACCTCGAGCGCAACGTTAACGTAACCATGAGAGCGACGTCGTTCGTGTTACAGTAGTTGATGACAAGGGTTGATGGAGCTTGTAAGTACCAGTCGGTGTTGGTCATCTCTGATTCAATTGGTAAGGGATGAGAGCTTCGATTCTGATCCAGTTGCAAACCACTCTGCAGCGGGCGGCCAAAGTTTGCTGCGCTTACTGATCTCCTTCCTATACTCGCCACTGGCAAATCCGAGACTTGAATTCAGCACCTCCAGCTCTAGTCTTATGCAGCATTAGAAGATCATCTCTTTTCGACCGAGGAACCATCGTCAGTCAGCTGCGACTTGCCACACGTTCTCTTACTTGCAACGTCAGCAAACGAATGAAATATGAAGGTTTATTTCATGCATTCTGTACTCGAAAGGTTGTTCAGCGGGGTATCATCTAGGTTGCAGTGGAAGGCTGCTGTCATGGGGAGCTCGACGCAATATACAGTCACATCCAGAATCTCGAAACACAAAATAAATACAAGGTAGACTTGCTCCTGATTTGCGGCGATTTCGAGGCCATCCGAGACAATCGCGACCTCCAAACAATGGCGGTACCGGATAAATACAAGCACATGGGTGACTTCCACAAGTGAGTACTAGGAACGATCGTTTGCCTTTAGGGACCACGTACGACATGACCTGAACCTTCCTAGATATTATAAGGGCCAAGCTAAAGCGCCCGTCTTGACGATAGTCATCGGGGGGAACCACGAGGCCTCGAACCATATGTGGGAACTGTGAGTCCGTTCGGCCACAAATTCCCGCATGTGAAGTGTGCGTATTGAGTATCGTCCCCGCAAGTTATTATGGAGGGTGGCTCGCTCCAAACATCTACTTCCTGGGCCATGCCGGATGCGTTCAAGCAAACGGGATCCGAATCGCAGGTGCATCAGGAATTTTCAAGCCGAACGACTATCATCATGGTGAGCATCCCAGCGAACTCTCTGGCTCTTGGACAGTTCTAAGACACTTTTTTTTGGCAGGCCACTTCGAAAAACAGCCGTATGACAATTCGACAAAGAGAAGTATTTATCACATACGAGAATACAACGTTCGGCGCCTCTCACTGGTGAGGATCTGTTAGTGGAGCTCTCCTAATGGCCAACCATATCCAGCTCTCGTCGCCAGATGTTTTTTTGTCTCACGATTGGCCGAGTGGTGTGGAGCAGCATGGGAACCTTAAAGACTTACTCCGACGCAAACCGTTCTTTCGTGGCGATATCCAATCGAAGCGACTTGGCTCGCCACCACTAATGAGCCTCTTGCGAAACCTCAAACCTTCGTGGTGGTTCGCTGCACACCTGCACACGCGCTTCGAAGCTCGCGTGCAGCACGATCCCCTTGGACCCCTGTTGTCGCCGTTAGCAATCCTGACGAAATTGTGATAGGCGACGAGGACGATGACTTTGACGTGCCTAGCAGCACCGCAGCACCACAAAACCCAGACGAGATTGGACTCGAGAACGAAGGCGAGGCTGTTGCGCTCCCACCACCAGCACCACGCGAGACCAAGTTCCTCGCACTAGACAATGTCTTCCTCATCGTCAATTCCTCGAGGAAAGCCATTTCTTCTTTCTGATTGACAGCCGTAGTGAGACTTCTTTCCCTTACAGGTTGTCGACATTCCCACAAAGGAAGAAGGAACGTCAAGTGAGGAGCCCGCAACAGTCGTGCTATCTTACGACCCCGAATGGCTCGCCATCACGCGTGCTTTCCAGCCGTACCTCTCGCGCAAACGCGAACAGGCTGTCTACCCTGACCCGGACTCTGCACGCGCAGCCGTCGCGCGTGAGTGGGACTGGGTGCACGCGCATGCGCTGCCGAAACTCGGTGCGGAGTGCCGTGTCGACGCTTGCCAGCGGTTCGTGGAAGGTGTCGATGGCGCGCACCAGCAAACGGACGCATTTGTGGCGCTGCTCGAAATGGAGAACGTCGTGCGATGAGCTGTAAATGCGTAAGGGTACACGATGTTAGTCGTGAGGGAGTTTCACGCTCGTACTGTCTTTGTATGAAGGTGTCGTAGTACTTGCTACTGGTAATTGGCCTTATTGTGAAGAATACATCCAATTATAATTCGGTGGTCTAGTTCGAGGTATTCGGACCTGTTTGCGCTTCATGTGATTGACGGAACACGGCTTTTATCCGGGCGTTCTCCCCACATTATTATCCCTCTCTCTTTCCTCGTTATGCTGCGCACTGCACTCGCCTCAGCCCGTTTGCCTCTTCGGTCCAATGTTCCTTTCAGGTCTACCACTCTTGCGAGTTTGACTGTACCATCTTATAATCTACTTTGCAACAGGGCGTTCTCATTTCCCCTACGTGGCGCGCACCGAACTCGCTCGACACATTTACCGAGGAAGAGCAGCTTCTACGTGAATCCGGTATGCAGCTTACTACCGCTTCGTAGAAAGTAAGCTAATGGGTGTACAGTGAGCGCTTCGCGCAAGAAGTTGTGGGACCCAAAGTCCGCGAGATGGACGAAAAGAAGCTATGGACCCCGCAATAATCAAGGGTCTTTTCGATCAGGGAGTGCGCGACTTTGCCCCTACTCATTAGATCTACTCACGCCCACCAGCTCATGGGCATTGAAACGAGTGCGGAACACGGCGGCGCGGAGTCCTCGTTCACTTCCGCAATTATTGCGATTGAGGAACTTGCAAAAGTTGACCCGTCCGTATCTGTCATGTGCGACGTTCACAACACGCTCGTAAACACCGTCATCCGCAAGTATGGCACCCCGAACAACAGGAGAAGTGGTTACCACAGCTTTCCACGTCGAAGGTTCGTTGCCAAATACTGGCATGTAGTTTGCGTTTTCTCTGACTATGACACCATATAGCTTGGCAGCTTTTGCTTGTCCGAGGCTGCGTCTGGTTCTGATGCGTTTGCCCTCCAGACGCGTGCAGAAGGACGGAGACAACTGGATTATCAACGGCTCCAAGATGTGGATTACGAACTCGTATGAGGCTGAAGTATTTCTCATCTTTGCCAACGCAAGTGTCGTGCTGTTATATATGCGTGGCGGATGTTGCTTATCATTTCCTGGCAGGCCGATCCGAGCAAAGGCTACAAGGGCATTACTTGTTTCTTAGCTACTAAGGACATGGGCGTCCAGATTGCCAAGAAGGAGCAGAAACTTGGTATCCGTGCCAGTTCGACGTGCTCACTGAACTTTGATGACTTGAAAGTCCCGGCTGAGAACGTCATTGGCAAAGAGGACAAGGATATAAGATCGCCATTGAAATCCTGAACGAGGGTTCGGTTTGTCTTCCAATACATTATTACCTTTTCTCATTGCGGTTCGACAGGTCGTATTGGTATCGCAGCACAGATGCTTGGCCTTGCTCAGGGAGCCTTCGACAAGGCAGTTCCTTCTACGTACGAGCGCAAGCAGTTTGGGCAGGCAGTGGGCACGTTCCAGGGCATGGCTTTCCAAATTGCGCAAGCTGCCGTCGAACTCGAGACTGCACGGCTACTTCTCTACAATGCCACAGGAGAAAGGAGGAAGGCTCAGCTTCGTCAAAGAGGCGGCATGGCGAAGTATTGGACGAGCGTTGTGGCGCAACGTGTGTCAGGGCAGGCGATCGAATGGGCAGGTGGCCTCGGTTTCACGCGGGAGACTGGCATCGAGAAGTTCTGGCGTGATTCAAAGATTGTGAGTACTAATTACCGAAGCGAAACGTGTTTGGGTTATTTAACGCAGTAATTTTAGGGTGCCATCTACGAAGGGACTTCTAACATTCAACTACAGACTATCGCTAAGATTATCCAGAAGGAGTATTCATAGAATCGCACGTGGGGTCACCACAGCACAATCGAACTTGTATTTTAGCAATCACACTTAAACACAAACACTTCAACACTCTAAGTTACCTACAATCTCATCAGATTTTCGTCACCTCTAAATGGGGATGCAGTGCATGAAAGCGATGCATATCTAGGATAGCCGTTGATGGAAATGGTAAGAGGATTGCGTATTTAGCATCGACTCGGATAGCGGCGGGAGAAGCGATCGCAGTCGGAGGAAGGCAGGTAAGAATCCAGACATCAAAGCTCTCTCAAGGCGTTCGCGGAGAAGAGCGTCGGACCCAATCCTCCAAGTCTCACGGCGTTGATCCACGAAGCATTTAGTTGTGCCAGAGGCACCGAAAGAATCCCAATACCTGCACCGGTCATCCTAGGAGCCACTAGACCGGAATAAGTCTTGGACAACTTGATCCCGCCCAAGCTAAGAGTAGACACCTCACGAAACGCCCGCAGGGGAGCGGAGAAAACGCAGGAATAAATTAGGCATATAAACTACTCTTTTGTTCGTTCCTTGTCCGCACAAACACTAGGAGAGATTCGTATACTGCCCATCCAATTGCCGAGGAGAGTATTTTCCGAGAGAGGCGGAGAGAAGCGCCATCGAAGAAACCATTTATGCCCCGTTCCTTCGATACAAAGAGGATCAGAGTGTGAAAAGTGGATCGAAGAGGGATACTGACGTTCCACACAGCCATGACTGTTCGGGTGAGACCATGATATTTTTGTCAGTTCGAACTTGCATTCTGGTCTATATGGCCTGTTAATTCCCAAATAGAGAAGAAAAAGTCTACCAACCTTGATAACGTCGAATGGATGGGTTGCAAGGGTTGCGATGGTGCCAGCAGCAGCGGCAGAGCCGCTGTGGAGGGCCGCAGAAGTCAGATGGGACGAGGGAGGCAGTATTGACGCGGCTTCGTGCTTGATGCCCTCGTAAAAGACAACGAAAAGACCCGCGTAGGGGCGTCGCGCAACGATGAAGCAAGGAACCCGCGGAACAGTTCGAAGGTCCCGCATGCGTGATTGACCGCATGGAGGAAACCAGAGAACTATACGCGTGTAGATTACTCTACAAAAGAAATGACGGGTGTCAAAAGCGCATACAATGCATAATTGGCAAAGAATGTGCTAACTTCATACCGGCCTTGAGCACGGAGAATGGATTCAGAATGAGCCGACGGCGACACGAGTGGTGGCCCCAGCCAAGAGGTTTCCCGAGCTTGTGAGAACAGGGAGAACGGACGAATGTCTTTCGGGGTCCTGTTGCGGACGGCAGCGAAGAGGGGGAGACGGCCATGAAGCCGCGGGCTTGATTCAGCCCTGTCATGTAAAGCGCAATCCCGGAACGTTGCTGCGAGTGTATTGTTGGTTTGGAAGAGGATCAGTGCATTTCAGTGAGACGCACCGAATCAACGTCGCGGACGTGCCACGCCAGAGTCCATACACTCCCGAGGAAGAAACGATTGCTCGCGCTGTGGAGCGGATGGCGCCATGTTGCCTGGACAGACTAGAATCAGAGCTGTTCTCGCGAAGAGAAAGGAGAGCCCACTTTGCAGCACCGCCTTGCTGAAGACGCGTTTTTATGAGGTCGACTGTGGACAGATGATGAGGTGAAGTACGTCGCGTGAACGAACGGGAAGCAAATTACAAGGTTGTAAGAAGAGTGACGACGTGAGTCCGGAAAGCGCGCCTGTTTGAAATGATTCGTCGCATGTGAGGACGAAAGCAGGTTATGGTGCCAGTACCTGACAATAGGTGTTGACCAACATCGCTCATTTGCGTGTGAGTCAATTGGATGCTTCAAGCTGGGCCAGTCGTGGTGTCAGAGGTGTCGTATTACGTACTTGGCCGCGCGGCCAACTCAAGTGCTCCCCTCATAGCCAGTGCCCTCACAGTGTATTCGCCACCGCTTTCATGTTGTTAAATAGGTACTATTGGTCAATACACCATACATCACGTAATCCATAGTAGCCTATCCTATGCTTCGATCACCGTCATGTGATACTGGTGATCACGGCGGAGCTGTGTATCGTGAAGCCGGAAGATGGCCAACACTGCAAGGAGACTGTGGCCAAGGTAGCCGCGGACAAGACGCTCCTGGACCCGCCCCCTGGAAGAAGCCATAATGAACAGGTGACAATAGGAGCCAATAATACTACCCTTCCAAATCCAAAGCAGAGACGGTGCCGCGTATGCCGTCTCTCCATCTCGCTCCAGTAACGACGTGGTGTCATGCCATGCCATGTCTTATGTACACTGGCAGAGCGATACAGTAGGGGCAGTGGTCTGGGCATAGACGGCACCTAATGGAGTAAGTTGGCACGCGCAGACTTCCCCTCTGCTACCTCCGCCCGATACCGACGTGCCATGGCCCAGCCCTACCGTTAGAGAAGTGGAAGGGAGCGCCACCCACTGCGGAGGAACTCGAAAACACGGTCGAGGTGCTCGGCGCGGGTACAGCCATGAACGAGATCGCCATATAGCCTCGTACTTGATGTGAGGACTTCGGAGGGCGCAACGCCAACGCCAACGTGCTGTTGGTCTGGGGAGATCAGAGAGCGAAGGGAAGTTCGAGGGGTAAGTGTGTCAATATTGATCTAATCAGCACAGACAAATACGGAGTGTTCACTGTCTTGATCGAGGGCAGCGGCCTGGTCTGAACGAAGAGGAGAGTTACCTGGTCCACAGCTGAGGAAGAACAGCCAGGGAGGGAGAGATCGAGAAAAAAGGGGGCCCGGGGGAGCGGCTCTGAACTTTTTCCTTTAGTTTTCCTTTCGCAGCTCTTTGTTTCGCAGCAGCAGCGGGAAGTCGGACGCGTGCCAGGTAAAGTGGACATTCCCACCCGCAAAAGATCGCGATTTGATATGTGATTTGAGGAGTCCAGAGTGTGATCTCGCAGGTCGAAAAATACGATGCGAGGGCAAGTTCCCGCTGTTGAGGTGCGTTGGCTTGCGCAAGGATTATCTTGCTAGGGGTGGGGGGGGCGTGTGATTGGCGAGGCGGTCAGGTTTCGAATCACACAAGCTCGAGGTTTATCGTGAAACCGGGAAGTGAAATGCTGAAAAATGGGGAAGGAGTGAAAAGGGACAAGTTACACGGAATTCTTCCGTCTGGGTAGAATGGAAAAGATTCCGCCGTCGATTTGGTGCCGGGAGTTCACGCATTTGACCACGTTTTGCTGATCGCGAAACCAAGGGGCGCCAATCGTCAGATACTGTAGTAGGCCCGCGGGTTGTATAACCGCCCGCGTTCTATTTGAAAGATGCCAGAAAGGGCGGAAAGACTCCGTAGACTTGGTGAAAAGGGGTAAGTTGAATGCGAGATAGAAAGATGCTGTGGGGGTGGTCCTATACGCTTCTTCGACTAATTAAGTCCACGTTTTGCTGATGGCGGTTTGTCGCGAAGCCGAGAAGCGCCTAAAACACAATTGCTGCGTAGGGAGAAAAGGGTCCGGAGAATTGGTAAAAGGGGGAATGGGCTTCGACGTGAATAGACAGGTGATCCCAGTCCAACGGTACCTCTGATAATGATGATGGGAACGATCGCTACAATAAAGATGCATCGTGCAACAATGCAACATCATGCATCATGCATGCATCAGGAATGACCGGATGACCCTGTGCCAAGATCTGAGATCTGAGAAGCCACTCCTTTGGAAGCCGGGCGTGTGACGCCAAGCAACACTAAAGACAGGTCGGACAAGGAGGCAGACTTTATGAGCAAAGTCTATTAGAAAACCGAGAGAAGCGCTTGTGGGGAGAATACAGAATAGACAAGGGTAGAATAGAAGGGGAAAAAGGTAAAAGAGGTGGTGAGTCGTTAGTCTCTTCAGGCTCGGTTTATATACCTCGTTCGGTCGGTAGCAGGTGATAAAGAGAAGGTTGACAAGAACGGTTATCAGCTGATACCGAACGGCATGACGTTCGTTCGTTCGTGATGTTGTGAGTAGTGACGCAGTTACATCCTTCTGATTATTTGTAAGAACGAGGCTGCTCGAAAGGTTAAAAAATCTAGGACATAAGAACACTGTACGGTGACCAGACATTCTCCATGGTTGGGCATAGTTGAATGAGCGTTGGGTTGGTTGTGGCATTCTAGTAAAAACAGAGGATAATATAAAAAAGTATGCGTAAAGTGTGACTACAAGAATATGAACAGCTGACGGTCTAACTGTGGACGCAGGTCGGCTGGGCTCATCAAGGACTTCGTTGGTAAGAGGCGCCGACGTCCTGGTCCTATAAGCATCAAACTACGGGTGGATGCGCGCATTCGTCCTGATGCTTGATGGCAGCTGGAGAGCTGATGCATACCCACGACTGTACTGACATATGGTTAATTCCATGTCCATGATTGCCTCGTGTAGCTTCCATCCCTGCCATATCAAATTTGCGACCAAATACATACGACGACAAGTCATGCAGCATCCTCATGTTGGGCCGCGGCGTATTGGCGTGGGTAGTGTTTGGTTCAGTGGCGAAGTCCACACAATTCCAATGCTTCATATAGCTCATTCGACTATGCTAACGTGATACAGCGGAAACCCCACTTCTAGTTCTCGCAGGCCCAAGCCCGATTCGTTTCAGCTGTAGCCACATCAATGCCTCATCATCGAGACCAGTCCCAGCAAGCTGACTGCTTTTCAGCGAATACATTTCCTCCTGCTTTCCACCAGCCACATGGCCAGAACGCTGCTGTCAGCCTTCTACTCTGCATCGTCCCATTTACCATAGGCGCTTACGTACCTGTATTCCTTTAGATCCCACCCCGGCCGGCGATGGGCAACAAGAGGCCCATCAGGAAGGTGTCCCTCTACCAGCGGAAAACGCGGCTAGGCAAGGTCTAATGCAGGCCCACATCGTCTCCACCACCGGAGGTGAGCGTTATGCGTTGGTGTGCTATAGGGCTTCCCATCTGACGGTGACACCTCTGCGTAGTATCCCGCGGTCCCGTACATGTACATGCAGCAGGACGGAAGAGTTGCCCAAGATGTCCCCGCTTACCCGCGGCCCGGTGAGCATTGAACTTTCTTCTTGCCAAACCAGATCCTTATGTCATCGCAGGAGATTCAAGAGAATCACGGTAGATTTTTCGGCTACCCCCCGCAGAGCCCGCGGTCGGTCCTCAGTATTTTCCCGGACCTGAAGCATTGCCCTACCCAGCGCCTCTTCACCGTGCCCCACTGGCGGATGATCTGAGGAATCTCGCTAGTCTTACGTCAACAATCCAGGCACGCGCGTCATTATGCTTCGCAACGAGCTGGGGCATGGTGGTCGTTCCGAGGTCTGGATTGTGCTCGAGATTTAGTGAGGCTCCCTTCAATACTGCGATGCGGAGACCTTGCTGTCGCGTACACAAGATCGGTTTTTGAGACTGAGCTGGGAATGTGCAATTGGTGTATGAGTTACTGCTGTCATGTTGTCGTACCAATTTTCTGTATATCAGACGAGGATTTCTGTTGGATGATAATAGGACCGTACTAGCCTTGGGTTTCTCTTCACGAAGACGTGCTCCACATGCGAATTGATATCAAAGTATCGACGTACACCGATAATCGTATTGAAAGCGCCTTGATCGCACCTGTCCGCTCGTGAGACAGTTCGTCCCTCAAACTGCCGTGTGCGCATATGCGCGGCTGTGGTCTTGACACATGGGATCCAAGATAACTCCGGTCATGCATCTGTCCACAAGACAGCAGATACGGGCCTTCCATCATGTGCGCTCCGACATCCGACACACTGAGGGCAGAAGTTGGAGGCATATTGCCGACCTCTACCCCAACAATCTGGTGCATACATAAGCATGTCAGTATGACCCGCCTGATAATCGTGCTTGAAATGGCCAACATCCTCTGAGACCGCGTCGATGGGAAATGAAGAACTGATGATTCGTTGGGTTGGATGATGCAGATTGAAAGGCGCTTCGCTGGCTCATCGCATTGAAGTTGTCTGTGTTTCTTGATTTTCACCTCGCCTTTCCACAGTCTCCTCCTTATAGATACCAGAATTTCAAGTTTAGTACTTCAGAATGAGCAACTTACACAGTATGCCGGCACACAAACATCCTTGTGAATTCATTTCAGCCAGTTGGTCAAGTCAGGAACAAGTTTATCCATAGTAGTCAATGTAGTGAGAGGCAAGTACAGGAGCAATCACATAGCAAGACGGTGACATAGAGAGAGAGAAGAGCAGAGACAAGTTCGCAGGCGAGCGCTAGAATGAGGCTGTGAAGGGTCACATTACGTATTTTCTGGAGTCATTTCTGGAGTCACGCAACAACAGGACATTCGTGTCCACCATGTCCACGCCTTGAGGTCAACGTGGCATTCGGCGTCATGAGTCGGTTTGATTTCTTCGCATCTCGCTCGACTCATAGACTCCATAGTTTCATCCTTTGACTCTCTTGCACTTATGGCTGATTGGTTTGTTACTTTGGGCCTCGTCTTCGGCGGGTGCTGTAGGTACCTCGCACTTTCTAACTTGCATCGTTGTCGTGTGCTTACTTGGCAACAGCAACGCCCTCACTTTAGAACGTGTTACCTCCGAGTACCCAAGGTCGGGAAGCCTTATTACCTTCTCCCAATTCCTCGTCATCTCCCTGCATGGACTTCCCAAATTCCTCACATTCACCCGCGGGCCACTCAACATTCCGTACCTCGTCTGCTTCCCCGCAGAATACCCCTCACACCATACCTTTTACAAGTTGGACTCTTTTACTCTATATCTTTGCTCAACAACCTCGCATTTGGCTATAATATTCCCATGCCCGTGCACATCATCTTTCGAAGTGGAGGACTAGTTATCAGTCTGCTCATGGGATGGTTAATATCGGGCAAATCGTGTGTTTCCCTTCTCAATTTCTGAAGCCACCTTATAACACTGGACTAGATATACTCTCTCTCAGTCACTCTCGGTACTTGTTGTCACCACTGGCGTCATTCTGACTACGCTTTCATCTCGTCAAAGCCATAAACGACGGATGTCACTCTTTTGATACACCCCCATCTCTATCTACAGGGAATAGCCATCCTGACCTTGGCCCTCATTCTTTCTGGTTTCCTCGGGGTGGTTCAGGACAAGACGATTGCCTCGTACGGAAAGAGTACTCCACCAGATGCTACAGTCAAACAGGCCGATTCGTCTACTGACGCGAAGGCAGTCGTACTTCCGGACGTTTGGGAGGAATCCATGTTCTACCTCCACTTCCTGTCCTTGCCTGTTTTCTTTTCTGTCCGCAGAGACCTCGCCGTGCAGGTCAAAGAGTTGTTTACAAGTGTGACGATGTTCGACGTCCCTGTGGTAGCCGCCCGGATTATCCTACCAACCGTTCTGCCGGCTCTGTTGACCAATACTTTGACACAGCTCCTTTGTGCAGCAGGCGTCAATCGTCTCACAACGCGGGTCCCTGCACTAACTGTCACACTCATTCTAGTTGTGCGCAAGGCTGTCTCCCTCGTGCTCAGTGTGCTATTGTTCGACGGCGCCAATGTCACGTGGGGCATGTTGTGGGGCGGCGCGTTTCTCGTGTTCACGGGCACCGTAGCATATACGCTCAGTGGGAGGGCACCCGTTAATCGTGATGAGAAAAGAGAGAAGAATGAATAGAGAATATCTATAGTGATGCTTATATCTGCTACCTCTGCTGAACTTGCACTCTTGACATTGGAGGCAAGCGACGATCTATAGAGTATCTTGTATGTGTCGAACTGGAATGGAAGATTGTACTTACTATATATGACAATATTCGTACGAGATTGGGACGATGTCAGTTCGACCGGTCTAACGTTTTCCCCAACCTTCATCCACTATGGCCAACTGGGATGAAAAAGATCTCCTTCCGGCTGCTCTACCAGTCTCAGAAAGGCGTCCTCGAACGTTCAAATGGCGAGTTCTTGGGCTCATCACTCTGCTCGCCATCCCGATGGCACTGCGTTGTGCCACTCACGTTGGACCGTTCTTACCGGGAAGAGGATTTGGGCGGCTCAACGACGCAAAGATATGTCCCCAGACTGATGCCCTCTACCCGGATCGCCACAGAACCCTCTGGGAGAGTCTTGGAAATGATTTCAGTCAGGACGCGTTCACTTTGAGGGCCGTGGAATGGCTCGGGGGCGCAGTGCGTGTTCCGTAAGTAGCTGTCCTCTTCTTGGTGTCTTGTTACTGAGTCCCTTGTGTTGGAAAAGCACGGAATCCTACGATAAGATGGGCCCAGTCGGCGTGGACGAGCGATGGGAAGCTTTCAAGCCGTTTCATGACTACCTCCTTCGGTCGTTTCCTCTTACGTATGTGACAACGTGTCTTTCGAAAGTAATCATGTTCTTGAACATCACACCAGCCACGAGGCTTTAACACTTACCAAAGTCAACACGTATGGATTGCTGTACGAATGGAAGGGGTCAGACGACGGTCTCAAACCTCTTCTTTTAGCTGCTCATCAAGGTTCGGACCGCGGACTTATGACATTCACTATGCTTGACACTTTTCAATAGACGTCGTTCCTGTTGAACCCAAGACCGTCGACCAGTGGAAATATCCACCCTATTCTGGGCATTATGACGGTATACACTAGCCACACCTTCAGGTGCTAGAGAACTCAGGAGGATTTTCCATAGGCGAGTCCATCTGGGGGAGAGGAAGCACCGATGACAAGAGTGGTTTGATTGGCATATTGTATGTGGTATTTTGTCCCTTCCGCAGAATGGGGTTCATGTCGAGCAGCTCCTCTGTCGAGACTTTACTCGAGAAGGATTTCAAGCCTACCCGTACCATCGTTCTCGCATTCGGCTTTGATGAAGAGGTTAGCGGCTTCCAGGCCAGTGACACTATCCTTTCTCGTCCCATAACTTGGCGTGCGGTCCTAAATCTGGTCGGACAGGGTGCTCAAAGTCTGTCCCAAGCATTGTTGAAAACGTATGGGGAAGACTCTTTGCGCTCCTTGTGGACGAGGGCGGTGAGTGCTGGGACGTTGGTTGTCGATAGCTCGCATTCATCTCGTTCGTAGTCGGGTTTTCCGAAGTTGGGGGCTCGGTCATCGCCATCCCTGGCATCGCTGAGAAGGGATATCTCGACACATTGGTGACAGTCTCTACTACCGGCGGTCATTCCAGCCTCCCACCCCCTCATACTGTCGGGCCCTTTTTTCTTCTGTATAACATAATTTAATCGTTCCTTCCAGAGCATTGGCATTCTCTCCCGTCTTCTCGTCGAGTTCGAAGACAATCCGATCAAACCTCAACTCGAGCGTGGCACACCCATGTACAGCACTGTGCAATGTGTGGGACAACACGCCAAGGAGTTCCCAGCACACTTGCGCGCACTTATCGAGAGATCTATTCATTCTGACAGGGCTTTGCGCAAACTAGAGACAGAAGTGATCAAGAACCAGGCGTACAAATCGATGATTGGTACTACACAGGCCATTGACCTCATTCAAGGTGGGGTGAAGGCGAACGCGCTTCCTGAGGAAGCTTGGGCGGTCGTCAATCACCGCATTGCTACACAGAGGTCTGATCGTGAAACCATCCATTGGGAACACATTATTTATGTCGGATTTGTAGTTCCATTTCTGCAGTCCAACAGCGCGATACTCACATCCTGAAGCACTTGGCGAAGGAGTTCAATCTCACGTTCACTGCCTTCGGCACGGATATTACCCTGATGGGCCCCCACTGCAGGCAAGCTCACCTTGACGGATGCCTGGGGAACTGCCTTGGAGCCAGCTCCGGTGACGCCCACGGATGGCTCTGCTCCGTGGCAATTGTTGAGCGGGACGATCAAAGCAACTTACAATGCCCACCGGGATCTTGAAGGCGCGGACAACATAATCGTAAGCCCCGGATCATGAGTGGAAATACAGGTGGGGTATTCCCTAGTCAGCCTTCCGTTCAAGGCTAATGTACGGCCACAGATACGAGGCACTACTGGAAGCTCACGCCACATATCGTACGCTATAGTCACCAGGGCGGAGTGGACACCAGTACCCTACACTCCGTCAACGAACGTATGTTGTATCTCATCATTTTCTAACAGTCATTCACATATGGGCAGATATTGGTGCCAACGACTTTGTGGAGATGATCAGGTTCTTCACTACGTTAATTCTCAACGTGGACGAAAGCACGACGTTCTAAGGATTGAATTGAGGGGAGTGGGTGGATATTGTAGACACGTGGTTGTATCAATGACGTGTAACCCGGGAGTTTCCGGTGATAACCTTTGTGGTGTTCAACGCGGAGGACCCGCCCAGTCGCCGTTACATTACACATGGCTCGCCTCTTCACACCTGCCGCTGGCAACGATGCTCATCGCATAATGGACATAGCAGACCACACTTGTTCAGAGTGCGTCCTCGACTGTGACGACGTAGCCTGCGTAGACGATCGCTGCACCGACCAATGCATCATTGTTGCCTGCGATGACCCAGAACACGCTGATGCGCCGTGCTCTGAAGAAGTCTGCGAATCCGCTTGTGTAGACCCTAAGCACTGTTTTCTGGTGAATCTTCTCTCAAAACCCACCCTCATGACGCTTGACACCCACTCTACAGCCTGTGCGCCAACTAGTAGCTTGTGAAACACATCATCAAGACGCACCTTGTGCGCAAGACCGATGCGGCCTACGTTGCGAATCTGCTTGTGATGATCCGGAGAACTGCTCCTTGGCCAGTGTAGTAAGTCCAAGTAAATTGTCACTCCTCCTAATCTGACCTTCTTCCGAGCCCGCGTATGTCCCTGATCCCTGTTCTCATTCTCCCGTGGCCCGAGCATATTCACCCAGCTCGCACTCCGCGGACTTGGATGCGTCTATTGAAGCATTTTTATGCTCCTGTCGTGGAGAATCGCCCCTACGAGACGGCCTTTTACCCGTCAATCACCTTCGCGATCCCTATGCGGGCCCCTCCCCATCTCTATCCGACAGCAACACACTCTCCTCTACGTTCGGCACGCCATTGCAACCGCCGCATATCCCCCTCCGCTCTACATACACCACCCTCCAGCAACATTCGCTCACGCAGAGCACACCTGCTTGTGGAATGGTTGCCGTTCCAGCTTTCCTTCGCTCGCGGAGCTGGTCTCTCACGTCAACTTTTCTCACCTGAGCGCGAATTTGTCGGAGCATCCCGATCCCTTTACGACGTCATCGTCATGTGTGCGATTCACCTCCGAGGCGCTCGGACTTTCATGCCAATGGGATAATTGTCACGAGTACTCTTCCGCTCCTGTTGCCCCCTCAGGCGAATTGACGTTCGATACCGCGCTCAATTCTCTGACTGGCCATCTTCTGCATGACCATCTTGGCTTGCATGGTGCTCTGGCAAATCAGAATGCCGTCACAACTGATGGCGCTACCACAATATTACCGATTCAAGAACCTGAGCCTGACCGTGATGCGGAAATGCGGGACCGAGAGCAGAACTCTCAACCACAAACCGATAAACAGCAGAATGTGCCGTCAGATTCAAGTTTGAAGCAATGCGACGTAGCCAAGGAACATATGGCGGACGAACGCCCACCCACAGGCGAGGGCAAAACGCCGAGTCCTATACTGGACGGTACCGAGAAGTGTTTGTGGGGAGAGTGCGGACTTTCTTTCGCGAGCGTCGACGACCTTATGAACCACCTCACGAATGATCATGTCGGCTCAGGCAAAAACCACTATGAGTGTTTTTGGAGCAACTGCGAACGAAGTGGGGAGAAAGGGTTTTCAAGCAAACAAAAAGTGTGCCGGCACTTGCAGGTTCGCATTCGTTTACGTCTTTCGATCTCTATAATGATGAGCTCCTACAGATGCATACAGGCCATAAGCCATTCCAATGCAAACTTTGCAAGCAACATTTCTCTGAGGCGGCGACGCTGCAACAACACATGCGTCGCCACACTCAAGAAAGTGTGTAACATCTCACATTTCAATTCCTGTCTGACCTCCTAACATTTCGACCCAGAACCTTATCTGTGTGATGTCCCTGGTTGCGGTAAAGCTTTCGCCATAGCTGGAGCTCTCACGATACACCGACGAACGCACATGGGCTTGAAGCCTTTCAAATGCAAATACTGCGAGCGGTGCGTATTGCACAGCCTGCTCCACCTAGAATGTATCTGATGATCCCACGCATAGGGCATTTTCCGAGTCGTCTAACCTCTCCAAGCACGTGAGTACCGCCCACGCTTCGTGCATAAATATGATTTTCATTTGGACTAAATACAAAGATGCGAACGCATACTGGCGTCCGCCCATATGTGTGCGAAGAACCCGGCTGTGGGAAGGCATTTGCCCGTCCTGACCAGTTCACCCGACATCAGGGCGTCCACTCTAGACGACATAGAACCATGGCACCTGTGCATACAAACGAGACCCACCCAACTTCACATCAAATCTCATTGGACTCACATTAACAGCATAGGGATTGTTTTCGTTGGAGGTTTATGACCCTATTATGACGTCTTTGTTTCTGCATCTCATGTATCCGCGTCACCCATCAATGTATTCAGAGGATATTCAGATTCGGGTGTGATTTCTCTTTCGCAGAAAACCGTAGGGTAGGCCAGGTTTTGTGCGTATATCCTCAGGTGCACCTGCGAAGGCGGACACCTGTTCGTCGGGCAAGCTCTTCCTTCCCAAACACTCCAACTGCTTTAGATGAGCGGCGTCGTCTGCTGACAGCAACACGAAAGGCCGCAAACTGGGCTGCAGGATTAGCACTCCGCGCACGTCGTCCGTCTCTAGCTTCTCCAGCGTAGGACATGCCCGCGCCACGTCGACGACGAATGCTGGACATGCGCCGTGTATCCTCAGATTCCGCACGCCAGGCATCGGGAGAGCGTGGTGCCTCAAGTAGGTCTGACGTAAGTGCTGGGTAAAGAGGGACGGCGTCGAGAAGCGGAGCTCGAGAGAGCGTACGCGCAAAGGAAGGTTTAACAAGCGCGTGTGTTCGAGCTCGCGCGTGAAGGACCACCCCGTGTATTGCAGCGCGACGCAGTGGAGGGCGGGCGCAAGCGCGTCGTGCTTATCGAGGGCGCCTAGGATAGTCTCCATCGCGCGCGTCGTCGGATTCGAAGACCCGTACAACTGGAAAACGCCAGATGATGATGACGGCAACGAGGGGTTGTAGATGTGGAATGTGATGCTGTGGCACGTAGTGTGCGGACTGAGAGTGCTACTTTCGTGAGCTGCGGATTGCAAGATCGAGAGGAAATGCGTGGCGTAAGTGGGGGAGACGACGTGTGCGTCGCGAAGGAACATGCGAACAGCTATCGCGTGGAAGGCTCTGCAAACCGATGGAAGGGCAATGAGCAGATCGCATCGCTCTATCCTCGAGAGGGGGAGGGACCACGCCTCCTCAAGGATCCTGTAGTCCAGCTCCATTGGGAGGGTGTGTGAGCATGGGTTATCGCTCATAGCGCGGTCAGTTAAGGTGGTCCCTCCTTAGCGGAAGCAAAGATATATATATACAGGGTCAGTGTCCCGTGTTCATATCTCAACAGTATGACGACGTGGACGCATTGGCGTAACTTGAAGCCGGGTGTGTCACGGGGACCTTCGACGCGAACACGAACCGCGAGAAGACAAACAAGCTTTAACCAACCAATACGATCAGCGTGGCTTACCCCTTGTCAACAATATGCTGGATCAGCGTGCAGGCGATCACCGCATGGACGCACTAGTCGCGGCAGAGTGTGTATGTGACTTTACTGTCTGTGCCCTTGAGAAGCCCCGGGGATCTGAAGGAAGCGCCAGGACTCTGGAGATCTCAGGCCCTCAAAGGCTCAAGCTGAGCCCGAAGTCCAGGCTCGAGTAAGCACTCGTTCTTTGGTGGCGATGCTTGTCCTCGGCGCCAGTACTGCACTAGTAGGGTTTGCCAATGGCCGGGAGAGTGTTTCCCCCACCCAGTGTTTCCGCCGTTGAATAGGCCAATATATCTCTTCCATGGGCAAATGCCTTCTGCGTCATTCCAACCCGTCCTCGACGCAGCCCTTGCCGACTATACCAAGAACGTGTGGATCGACTTCGTCAAGCATCCCTTTGTCGACCAGCTTCGAACCTGCCATTCTCCAGACGAAGTCCTTGAGCTGCTCGAACACAAGGCGAACTAATTCAGGGACTTTCGAGACGGAAATCGCAAGTTGATCGACCGTCTAAGCCGGTAGTGAAAGTCATTCATACGTTTTCTGGTGTTCTTGGCGAGGCTGTTAGCTTCGTGAGCCGAGTACCCGCATCTCATTCTTCTTCAGGCGTCACTAGATTGCTGCTACCAGGTTCCGTTCCAACCAGCAGTGGCGATCTTTGCTGGCATAGATATTCTCCTTGCAGTAAGTATATTCTAGTATCATCCAACTACACTGCCTCACGATATCTGGGTGCGCGGCCTACAGGTAGCCAGCAGATGGCAGCAATGTTAGCCCGAGTTACGATGCGCTCGTTGACTTGTTTAAGTGCGTTGGAAATTTCTCAAACGCCTTCGAATCTACGCCGAGCTCCCATTGTCTCCATCGATGACGGATATAATCATAAAGATTATCTGTACTTGTCCTCGCTACCAAACAGACCAAGCAGGACAGATTCAGTAGGTGTATCTTTGTCATCGATGTGTGATTACTCAAAATACCGCAGATAAATTTACCAAAAAGCTGCTAGGAGATAGCTAGATCGAGGCTGTCCTTCAGAGATTGGACCGTCTCACCTTGGAGGATGGTCGGATTACTATGGACCAGACTCTCGAAGTGGTTTATCGCCTTATGAATAACGTGAAGGTGGTCATGAACGGTATGCGAAGATTGCTCAGCTTGTCCTTCTTTTCAGGTTCTTCACTAGGGTGCAGGACTAACGACGTTGGAAACGCTAGCCATGGAACAATATGATATTGGCGAATTCGATTCATTGGTTACTTGACGGGTGCGTCGTCTCTCATTATCGTTCTGATGTGCTAGCCGTCTACCAAGACACAGAGCGACAGAATACGGAATGCGACAACGCATGTGATGACTTTACACATACCACAGAAAACGACATTAATTCGTAGCTTGATTGTTACTGTCCCGTGAACCCTAGGGTGTATATGAAACCCATGAATTTCAACGTCCGCACAAGCAAGGTCGTGGGTCGACAAGTTCGATACCTAGTACGAAGATGAAGGAATATATACAGTACTAGGTTAAGTCCCGAATTATTGAGGTATATATAGTCCAGTCGAGTAATTATTAGTTATTCATAACTATCAATGTCAATGTCCGGTGCTCTCAAGATTTGGAGGGACAGGCAAGAGGAAAGGGGGTGGGGGTGAGGAGAAAATCCTTGAAATGAATGTAGTACAGATACGTAGCACTCCCATCAATCATTTCCATTAAGTACTCTCGTTGAGGGTACTTCCAAAGAACCCTACAATGCGTCGTATTAAATAACAGCCAAAGGCCTCGACATCAGGTAAACACTTACAATATTGTGAAGTATACTTGACCTCAATTTCGGGTGATCCGGGCGTGCACTAGAGAGACCAATATTAGTCGTGCGTCATTGTCGCAGATGGGGAAATGCTCACCCAAGAAGGTGGCTGTCCCGCCTGTGTTTCTACGCGGAAGATTGTCTTCGCGAAATCGCCGGACACGCCGTCAAGCTCCAACCAGTCAATGTCCTGACTTCCAGTTGGCGCTGGAATATCTCCTATCTTGGTCGCAATAACGAAGGCTTCCGAGTTGCCCGCAGTCGGACCGCTATTTGTGAAGTCGAATTTTGGGCTCAGAGTACCGTTGGCATTATTGATGAAGTAGTATTGGCCAACGATGTCAATGTTAAACTTGAGATAGAGCTGAATGGCCAGATCGTAGTCATAGGGGTTGGTCCCCTCATATTTCGACCAGAAATCATACGTGTCAACTTGAATTTGATTGAACTCAGATGTGCCATAGAGAGTGCTTATGTCCAGCATCTGGGCATTGGACCCGAGAGGCCTATCCAACCCGTTCAATGTTGCAAAGAAACGACAGACGACGATGACCTACGTGTAAGTTCCTGCGGATGTACAGGTATAGTTCTGAGTTCCCAAGCCCAACACGACATAATCTGCCGCGGTATTCGGAGCAATAAGCTGCGTCTGGTCCTTGGGGAGCGGAAGAGCAGAAGAAGGAACGGTTCGTTCACCGCGGGGAGAAGGTGCAGCAAGGGCTGTTGTAGCGAGGAGAAGCGAGAGAAGAGGAAGGGTAAACATTGTGATCTTGAAAGTGCAAGGGAGGTAAATGGAGGCTGAGGAGGACCATTTTTCATGGCTTTATAGCGAAATCCGACTCTTGCAGCGGTGAGGCATTCGTCGTATTGCTAATAGATCACCGGCCATGACCAGAACACAGGGAGATCAAACCATAAGGACAGAGCGGCTTAGCGCTGAGCGCTAAGCTGTGGCAGACCTGTACATCTTGAAACACCTCGCTCGGGGACATCGGAAATTGTTGGACCACTCTGCAGCACGTACACTTTTACCGTGGTCCATGAGATTTGCGAGAGTGAGATGCTAGCGGTGAATTATTCGTAAAACAAGCTGAAGTTGAGTGCCAGAGGTCGGCGAAGCGAACGAAGTGAGCGAGACGGCACGGACTGAAGCTTGTTACTGTATTCGTAATCTTGCTTTGCTTTGCTAAAGTCACGTGAGCTTTGCGCACGTGAGCGTTTGTCGTGCGATGCGATGCGCTTGCTCTGATGCGTAAAAACCCCGGGCCCTTGATTGGTGGTGAACCGGTGAAGCGTCATGCTCGTCGATCGCCGCTTGGATTTCACGCTCGCTTAGCCACAAGGCCCACTCGTTGATGCCGTTGAAGTACGGTCCAGTGCAACTTGAAGCTCCTCACTCGGGGACCTCGGGCGATCCGGAATGCGTACACTTCATTCCGGTGCAGGCTGTGTGTCGGGAAAGATGTGGATAAAGTGCGGCGGCCGCCTATGATCGATCATGCATCATGGCTTAATTGCAGTTTATGAGACGCCGACGTGACAAACTTACTACTGGCATTGTCGCGTCTGAGCCGGGATCTTCTGAGTTATGCATCTCAAGCACAACTTGGCTTGCGTTGACTCGAATTCACTCTTTCCTCTCAGCATTTCGTTTGCAGCACTATGATAAATCGACAGTGCCTTTGTTCATGTCACTACTAACGCTGGTCCTCAGTTCGGGCGTTGACATTGGCTCTCCCCTCCAGATCCGTCGCCAAATTACAACACTGCGTGTGAAATCCATCAAGATGGGACTGCCACTTGGTTTTTTCAGGGAAGCGTCTTTACTGAGTGGAACACGAAGGATTCTTTATTGTTGATCCATGGAAAACGTGCGTTTCCAATGTTAGCCTTGCCATGATCTTGATTCCATTCCTTCTCTGTAGTGGGTTCTGGAAAAAGTATTCTGATGTATGTCATGCCTCCCTGCACTCCATCATATCTATTCATGGACTCTACTAGGTCGTCCATTATTAAAGAAGTCAACCGAATGCGCAAGGCGGGATTAGCATCGATTGCATGCTTTTATTTCGACTTCACGGACATCCAGAAGCAAGATCGACGTGGCCTTCTCTCTTCTCTCCTTTCCCGGCTCAGCGCCGAGTCCGATCCCTGCTATAATATCTCATCCCAACTATATTCTGATCATTCTGGAGGCACACGCCAACCTTCCGACGATGCACTCTTCCAGTGTCTTATTGAAATGCTTTAAGTCCAAGGGCAGCCTACGAAGTACGTTAATATAGATGCTCTGGATGACTATTCGTATAACGAGAACGCGACCCATTATACCCATGCCATGATGCAGACAATATTGGTTCTGGTGATACTACAATTGCTGGCAGATCCACTGACGCCGCATAAATATTGCCACCTCTTTTGGGAAACATGACTCGGGCATCCCAAGGCATTTCACCTGTCTGCCCATATCCTCCATACATACGACACGACATTCAGCGCCGCTTTGTAATGAGAAAGTCATCAGAGTCTCATTGGTGTGGTACCAAGGACTAAGATGATACTGTAACATATTAAGTTAGCTCTGTTCTGCAATGACTACTTTCTTCCGTGCCGCCTTGGGGTTGCTCTCCCCCGCGCGTGTGTGCCGCCTCCGCCTCTCCTCTTTGACTCGTTGTGCCTCTTCCATTGTCCGCTTGAGCTGTGCGGCTTTGTGCACGGGCTTCGGGATGTGGCGACTCCTGGCGATCACATTTAGGTGCTCGAGCGCCTTGCTGAGCCGGGAAAGCACGTACCGCTGCACTTTGCCAATCTCGCCGTCCATCTTCCATCGATCCTTTAGCGCGTCTCGATACTCGATCGCGGAGCGCTCTCGCGCGGTGATAACGCCTAGTTTTTCGGAAGCGTTCGCCTTCCACATGCGCACATTGCCGTCGTCGGAGCCGGATAGGACGAAGCGGGCGTCGGAGGTGAAGGCTGTTGCGAGCACGCGTTGCATGCGCTTCGTGTGGTACACCTCGGGTTGTGAACCGCGACCCTCCTTCCATATGCGTATGGTGCGGTCCCACCCGCCAGAAACGAACTCTGTTCCGGTGAGAGACCAGTCACAAGAAGTGACGGCGGAGACGTGTGCCTTATACATTTGGGTAGGGGTGTCGAGGCGGCGGGTGTCGAATGTGTAGAGATTATGATCTTCCGAAGCGAGGAGGATCGTGGTTGGGAAAGTAGGGGACCACGAGAGGTCATTATTTTTCATCTACGGCCATGGTAAGATAGCAGCGACACGCGGAGAACAAGAAAACTATGTATACCTGCATGACAACGCGTCGCTCAGCCTTACCAGTTCGAATATCATAAAGGATGAATGTGCGATCGGAACCAATGCTAGCGAGCACAGAAGGTTCGGAGGGATTGAATCGAACCCTTGTCACGGATTCGGCAGATGTGGAGAAGGTGATGTCCATCACGGGAGCACTCCTGGAAACGATGAGAAACGAAAAGCGGCTGGACATAGAGCGTACTTTGTCTCATCCCAAATTTGAACTATCGTTGAAGACGACGCGAATATTGGGTCCTTATTGTGATGGTCTATTGAGCTACAAGAAACATAAGTGGCAACGATGAGGTACGGAAGTGAGGACTGACTGAAGCGTGCCTTTCCCGGGAAATACTGCGAGAGGTTTCGGCTAGAAAGGCGATCAGAAAAGAAGCGGGCAAGGTGAACAAGACAAGTGCGTACATGTAATTGTCCAGCCTCTGAGGGGTGTGACTGTACGTCTTGGCATACATCCCACATTTTAATATTTCGATCCACGCCGCAACTCAAGATTCTATTCTCGTCTGCCCAGCATAGACCTGACACTTTCCCCTTATGTGCACCGGGGATTTTTGCGAGATGTGTCCTCCGCCCAGCATTATGAACGATAATCTCTGAAAGTCGGTGTCGGTCAATTACGAAGACGTGCATATCACTAAACGTACCTCCGTCCCAACTTGCGCTCGAGATATCGGTGATGGAGTTTGGGCGACGTGCGAGCACTTCCACAGCATCGGAATGTCCCTCAAGTGACGCAATAAAGGGCTTAGAGAACATGCGTTCCATTTTTGCTGCGTTTAGCGCGCGAATACGCTCACGAGCACGGGAAAAGGGATGTTGTAATGGATTCAAATTTCTGTGCGTGGGTGTGGGATCTCCTGGACGCGCTGGTAGATGCGTAGAGGGTGCATGTTGAAGAACCGAAATTTTCTGAAAAAAAGGTAAGCGAATAGAAGTACTTGAGCACAACTAATTAGAATTACCACCATCGCAGGATCGCACTGGCAGTCTTTTCGGTCAGTGCAGATAGCGATGTCACGAGCCCAGAGGAAAGGAACGGCGGGCCGAGATCCGAACGTGGACATGGCACCTACAACAAAGTCCGCAAAAAAAGAGAAAGTGTTCCATCCAGAGTCGCGCAAGGCGGGGCAACTCGCGCGCAAGCAGCTCCGAAAATCCAAGCTCGCCGGACATGCGACCAAGCGCGCAAAACTGCACACAGTGAAGGGCAAGTGCGGCTCTTTTTTCTATATTTTATTGTATCGTCGGTGGCGCCTTCTGAAGCAGGGCCAGGTCTTGATAAAAAAGCGCTGACTAAATCTCATGCTGGATATCTTTAATCTACAGCTGATTTTTACGGATTTTTCTTCCATGCGATTCCCGAGGAGGCGGACGGCGGCGGCGTGTTGACGTTGCCCGAGCTCCATGAACTTGTTGCAGACGTATGGCTCACACGGCACGATACGGAACTGGAAGAGGAAAGGGCAGCGCGACGGAAAGGACGTCCGAAAAGTACGAAGGAGTCCAGGCTGGAGGAGATCAAGCTCCGCGAAGCGGAAGAGTACCGCACTGGCTTGGGTGAGTTCCATGCTACTATCGCAGATAGTTGGGAGTTTACTCTGACTCTCTCGGACACAAATCTAGAGGTGCCAGACTTGACAGACCGCGATAACGTCGCCTTGTATCGCACGTGGGACCAACGAGAGGTGGCTTTCGTCCAGACGTTGCGTTGCATTCGAATATCGAGTACAAACCCAGAATTGGTGATCGTTTCCAAGCCGGGAAAGCATCCTAGTCTTGCGATGCCTCCGGGAGCGCCTATGGAGATCGAGGGGGCGGAGGCATATTAACTGGTCTCGTATCACCACATACAAGAGGGTGCAACTTTGGGCGGCATCTAGTAATACGTGTATTGTCTACAGGTGTTCGGGGTATAGACTGTGCTGTACGGGCTGGTGCTAGTTTGCTACAAGATATTGCAAGATATTCTACAAATGAGCGGTCTACAATAGTCCTGGAAGTCCTTTCTCTAGGTATACAAAGATTCCGATCATGACCTAACCATACAAAAGATCTGCAAACCTTCCACTTCCATCGGTGAGCGCTGGGCTTGGAGCGGGTAGTGGGATCTTTGGGGCATCCAAGTCCCACTCACGCCGCAACCTACCGTACACGAGCCGAAAGCTCGATGCGGCACCCTTCTCTTGCACTAGCTGCAGCATTGTTTGATACCCAGCTGTCTCCTGTGCTTCGCTGGCTGCATGCACCTCGACGCGGAACCGGACCGCCTTGGCGACGCCAGTGACCGCGGCGGGATCCGCAGTGTCGTCCAGTCGGCATTTGAGAACGCCTAGCTCATCCGCGTGTATGAGTACCACGCGCACACCGAGCCCGTGCAAAATCCGCTTGCACTCCTCCCGAGAAGTGTGCGGGTCGTGCACGGAGTGTAGGGTGAAGCATACCGGCTTGAGCTTGAACAGGTTCCCAAACCATGTCGGCGTCAGCGGAGAGGCCGGTGGTGGGTCGCTTGCAGACGCCTCTTTGGTGCCCTTCTTGCGCTTAAGCACACTAGAAGGCTCAACGATCTGCACGCGCCTGTCAGCCAAGACCCTACGAACTGGGTTCTTGCTCTTGAGCGATGATTTGTGTGCCATTCCCGTACGTTCTTCCTCCACGTTCTCCTTATCGGATTTGAGCTGGAGCGGAGCGGGCTTTCTTAAAGTGTGCCGGACACTCAAAGGCTTTGTGACGGTGCCATTCACCGCTTCTGTCGCAACAGGTCCGAGGATTCCCAAACCCTCGGGC
Source organism: Lactarius quietus (assembly GCA_015025155.1). Lineage (NCBI taxonomy): Eukaryota > Fungi > Basidiomycota > Agaricomycetes > Russulales > Russulaceae > Lactarius > Lactarius quietus. The sequence continues at coordinate 351,007 of WITN01000010.1, forward strand.
TTTGGTAGCTGATCGAGGTATGGCGAAAGGACCGCAGGATTCACGCCAGCCGCCGTTGCGTGCTGCTGCATGACATTAAGGTGTTCAACAATTTGCTGAAAGAACTGCTGCACCTTTTCATCTTGCATCTCAGGGACGTCAGGTGGCGGCGTCATATTTAGCGTGTTCCAGAGTGGCGAATCTGGAGAGAGTGGATTGACATAGGGAGATATTGGGAGGTTGGGTGTCGGCGGGAAGTTTGGGGAGAGTGGAGTAGGGAGTGGAGAGAAGTTGGATCCCCCGGCCGCGGGTGTTGCAGAGGTAGGTGCTGGGGTGTAGAGAAATTGAGGTATGAGGAGCCCGGGCGTCAAAGGACCCTCATTATCGCTAGGACTGCCCGGGGAAGCTCCTCCCCTAGCACGTCTGGGAGTTGGAGGGGAGGCGCGGGGGGGAATATTCGATTGGTCTGGAACGGGGAGCGACGCATGGGCTCTCTTACGGTTTCGCGATGCCTGAAGGTATAGCTCTTCGACCATCTCGTCGTAGTCCTCCAGATGTTTCACACGATATTGCTGGAGAAGGTAATAAACGCCTTTCTCCCATGTCTGCTCGTTATTTGTCAACTTCCGTATGATTTGTTCCTCCGGAGAGCCATGCCATAGGGTGCGTAGGTTCGCCAGTATATCGGGATCGATGTCCACACGGTTTTCTATGGGGCGGGCGATAGTGTCGAGTGATGGCGGAACAAGCATAGGGATTTTTGGTGGGTGCATAGTAAAAAATGGGTGGGCGAGGATTTGCTCGATTGTTATACGCTTCCGTACATCCTTCTCGAGCATACGTGCTATGAGATCCTGAGCTTGCTTATCTATGACCTGCGGCATGTCGTAGGAACCGATTTTTACTTTCTCGAGTAGAGTGTGTAAGTCTTCATCGTCAAAAGGAAGACGTCCCGCAAGTAAGGCGAAGAGAATGACTCCGCATGACCAGATATCGGAGGAGGATCCATTATAAGCGCGGCCCTCTATAACCTCAGGTGCAGCGTAGTGCGGAGATCCACACGCCGTCCGCAAGAGCCCACTGGTGTTGTTCATTTGCCAGGCAGCCATTCCAAAGTCCGCAACTTTGATGTTCCTGTCTTGATCAAGAAGCAAGTTTTCTGGCTTGAGGTCACGGTGAGCTATATTAAAACGATGACAGTAGTTTATGGCGGCGATAATTTGTTGAAAATAGCCGAGAGCTTCAGATGTGGAGAGGCGGCCTCGTTTGCAGAGGTAGTCAAACAGTTCACCGCCCTCGACGTATTCGAGTATGAGGTACAATTCCGTGGAAGTTTCCCAGACGTCGTAGAGGCGCATTATATTAGGATGGTCGATGAGTTTCATGATCACAATCTCGCGCTCGATGCCCAGAAGGATACGATCTGCTTGGTCTTCAAGTCCCTGAATAGATCTTCGAGAGTTCACCAGAGCCGTCTTCGATACTATCTTTATTGCTGCATATTGGCCCGTCTTGGAGTGGCGGGCAATCCGCACGCGACCTATCGTGATAATTCGGCTTAGCAGAGGTGAAGAAGAAAGCGTGACCCACCTGAGCTTCCCTTTCCTATCGTCCTACCGATCTTCCAAAGCCCAATAACTTTGGGATCATCATCTTTCCTGAGCTTTCGTGCAAGGCGAGGAGCGTCCTGCATAGAAGCGACCTTTGAGCTGACCCGCAGATGAGAGTGAGCAACGCGCTGATGTATAAACAACGACCAAACAAACTCGTCGCGGTGATAATGTGGTCACGAGACGAGTGTTTCCTTCCTCTTTGTCTCCAACTCAGGGAATATTCATAGAATCTACGCGTCTCATGTTACCTACACCAGCTCTTACGACACCTAGGAACTCCCCACCGCTTTCAAGTACTCAACTACCCCAATCTCAACATCCTGACGACTACCCAGAAGCGCCACAGAACCATGGAACTGCGCCATTTTCTGTACTTTCAGGTCTTTTCGACAAACTTCAAAATGAGCGAAAGCCAGACAAGAGAAAAAAGTTTATGAGTGCTTGGTTTGACGTGCGCCTCATGTTATCCTTTGGCAATCCCATCCGCTCAGGGGTGAGACATGTCTAGCGTTGGCGTAAGGAGGTCGGACATGATCTCTACCCCGTCCTACGTCTTGTTTTGCCCCAAAAAGACAGGGAGCGAGCAATCTATGGATTGAAAGAGAAAAACATTGCAAAGATGTACATAAAGTTAATTCCTCTAGGGCCAAAAGACCCCGATGCTATTCGGCTATTAGAGTGGAAGAAACCCTCGGGACCTGATGTAAGTTATCCTGATCAAGGACTCCAACTGGTCAACATGTTAGCTATTGTTCTAGAGGGCTTCTGGTGACTTCCCCACGGTCTTCTACGAGATCGTCGCGAAACGGTCTTCAGTCATCGAAGGAAGTCTAACAATTGATGAACTCAATCATGCTCTCGATGAGTTGTCCAAAAATATATCTAAGGGGTGAGTAGCGAGTTTTGTGCGCCTCTTATTTGGGCCTGTTCTACGTTCCCGATCTTCCGATCTTCCAGCGACGTGCAATCTAAAATTATGCGACGAATATACAATCGCAGCACACCCGAAGAACAAAGGTGGATCGTCCGTATTATTTTGAAAGGTGCAACGCCTCTGGCAAGTGCCTTGTTGAGGTCTAACCGAACAATGGTCAGACCTGGGCATCTCGGTCAAGGAGACCTCTGTCTTCTCTGTCTTTCATCCAGATGCCCACGATCTCTTTAACACTTGCTCTGACCTGAAGAAGGTTGCATGGGAGCTGTGGGATCCCGAGCGCCGTCTAAATGACCAGGTGCATTGCAGGTCTTTCGTTCTGGTTTTGACTTACTTACTTCTCGTGTCTCAGGATAAAAATGTTCAACTATTTAAAGCATTCGCCCCGATGCTTTGCAAGCGGCCAACAGGGAATATTGAGGAGTCCGTCAAAGATATGGAAGGTCACACTTTTATTCTGGAGGAAAAGCTGGATGGCGAGAGAATTCAGCTGCACAGACGCGGGAACGAATATTATTATTGCTCAAGGTTTGCTCTGGATTTCTGAAAACTGAAAATGCCATCGCAAGTCTGATCTTATACTAGAAAAGGGAAGGACTACAGCTATCTGTACGGGAGCCATCTTGGGACTGGCAGCCTTACGCCATACATCGACGCGGCCTTCGACAAGCGGGTTGAAAGGTCCGCGCTGTTTTTTCTCAATAGTACCGCAAAACGAACAGTTTCCTAGCATAATACTAGACGGCGAAATGCTCGTCTGGGATCCTGTGTCTGGAAGAAATCTACCTTTTGGGACACTCAAGACTGCGGCGCTGGGTATGCTCAGAGCAGTGAGGTAAATATGACCCCAATTGACCATCCACAGATAAATCCAAGAAGGAATTGAACCCTCGACCATGCTGTAGGCTTTTCCAATTGATGCACCGTTACTCGATTCATTATCATGGATATTACAGTCAAAGTATTCGATCTGCTATACCTCAATGGCCAATCTTTAATACACAAATCAACAAAATTTCGAAAGCGCAACCTCAAGTCATGCATCAAGGAAATCCATGGCCGCATGGAGTTTGTCGTGGATTTTGAAGCGATAACTGCGAAGGACGTACGAAAGAAGATGGAAGATATCATGGCCACCCGTGGCGAGGGTCTAGTGATGAAACATCCCGACGCTGGCTATGTATTGAATGGTAGGAATAAAGACTGGATAAAAGTAAGCGTTGTTCTCTCGTTATGCGGATACACTCAATATATTGAGGGCAGGTTAAGCCTGAATATATGGTAAGTGATGCTTCCGTGTTTCTACAAGTTCTCTGTCGAGAGCATTAGTAGGACAACATGGGTGAAACCGTGGATGCGCTAGTCGTTGGTGCGTACGCTCATTGTCTACTGTTTGAGTAACTGACTGGCTAAGGAAGTCCAATCCAGCTGGTAACTACGGATCAGGGAAGCGTGGAGGAGGCGTATCTACGGTCATATGCGCGGTCCTGGATGATAGAAACACAGCTGATACAGACGAAGAACCGAAGCAAGCAAATTTTCCTACTTTTTGATGGTCTTTCTAAGTTTCTTTCAAGATACAGCACCTTTGTCCGCGTTGGTACCGGCTTCAGCTACGCGGAGTACGTCTGGATACGCAGCCGACCTTGGAAGGAGTGGTCAACAAAACATCCTCCTAAATTCCTTGGTACTGCAATTGCATCACGAGATGATAAGGGAGATGTCTATCTAGACCCCGAGGAGTATGCCATCCACTTATTTCGAACAGTGGTGACGCTGAAATACATCGCACAGCTCCTTCATCATCCAAATAAAGGCTGCAGAAATTACGGCCTCAGGTCCGAGTTACCACCCACGGTCTTAAATGATTCCCGGCCCTCACGTATACACTACAGATCAATATCATATGGGCTTCACAATGCGCTTTCCTCGCGCTTTGTCCATACGGGAAGACCTCTCGGCGTCCGACTGCATCACTGCCTCAGGTGCTTTCATAGTTTCTGCTTCGACACTTTTCTTACTCCTGAGCTTCTAGCTATCCTGGAGACTGTCCGCTCAGAGAAGAAAAGAAAGATGGAAAACGTCACTGAGTGTGTTCTCTGCGTACTACATTCGTTATTTGTCCTCCTGATCATTTCTTATCAGGAAGAGTGTTAAGAAGCGCAAAGCAAAAGCGAAGGTATAGAAGTTAAACCTCGTGTACAGGCCAAATATAAAGGTTTCGTTCACAGCCCTCCGTCCTCCCTGAGTATAAGGGGGTAGATCTCAAGGACGTACAAATTGAATCCAATCTCTTTGACGGATTAACATTTAGTAGGTCCATCGTGTTATTCAGAATTATAACCCGAGATTGAAACCTACAGTGGTTTCCTCTGATCCCAAATCAAGGACACGGGATGCGGATAAAGAACAACTACAAAAACTGTGAGTTGGTCACATAAATCACTACCCAATCGTTGAATCAGAGTAGCATTCGGGCGAATGGAGGAAATTCCGCACAAGTGGCGAAGAATCAACCTGGGCTTCTTGTCGTGTACGGAGGGAGCACTACTCGTAAGGCTTTCCTTGGGTTGCGGAAATCTAGCTTACTTTCAGCGAAGCATACGACATCAAGTTGATAATAAACAAAGGCATACACGACATCATCCGCCCACAATGGATTTTTGATTCTATTGCAAATCGCGAACTTGCGCCTATGTCAAAAAAGTACTTCTTCCACGCAACTGCTGAGCGTATGGAGTCGGAGGAATACAGCAACTCAGACGACGATCTCGAACGGCGTTCGCCAGGAGAAGAAGTTGCAGCTGAAGTGGCTGGTTCTCCCGGAGTGGTTGACTCCAAGGCCTCTGAATCAAAGGAAGAGGATTCGGAGATGCAGGACTGGCTTCAGATTAAACCCGAAGCTAACACCTCGGAAAATGATCACGACGATGCAGACTCTGCCACTGATCCGGATTCGGATAATGAAGATAACTGGTTCAACGTCGAGCCTCCTCAGCTGGGTACTGGGGAGGTGTCAGACATGAAGGTGATTCTCGGTGTCAGTCTCGAAAAAGTAGTGTTCATTTTCCGATTCCCTGTTTACCAGGTCGATGTCAGTGACGAGGAGTACGAGCGTGTCAACGTGGAAGACTCTAAGCAGGCTCGAATGGGGGAGGAGTCGTCAATGGAGTATGACCAGGAGAGAATTTTCAAACACCTGTGCGCTCTCTTCTCAGGTGGCGTGAACCGCTGAACGTCATGTTTTCTTAAACAGATGTTTCTACTTGGATACACCCCAGAACGCTCGCGAGAATGGCTTGTCCACTACTTCAAAACACGAAGATGCGATTACGAAAAGGTGCATCCTGCGTCCCCTATAAATGACATTTACTGAGCACATCGTTAGCTTGACGCGAATTGCGAAGCTAATCGAAGACAACGGGGGAAAGGTCGTCAAACTTGATGATGGGAAGCTTACGCATATCGTGTTGGATAAGCGAGACGACAGTCGTCGGCGCGAGCTCATGAAGAGGACTTCGAAGTACGTCCACATCCACTTCCATTTTCTGGCAGTACTCAAACGTATATGCAGGCCAAAACATCGAAACCTCGTTCTCTCTGATTTCATTGAGGCTTGTATTGAGGAGAGTACGTTGTTGAATGAAACTGGTATACGCTGCTTCCTTTTCTCTTGGCTAACACCTGGCTCACTACGTCCAAACTAGACTTCATGCCCTGAGTCGAACCATTTCAGAAGGTGTGATCTTCGAGAGTGACATGGAACCTCGGAGGCTCGAAAACGGGGGGAAACACGTTTGTAGTAGTACTTAGCGCTTTCAATGCTGTTTATTGCGTTGAGCATGTCATTTTCGTCTCTCAGTCATGTTCTTGGCCATGGACATACTTATATGAGGGATGTCATCAGTCTGCGTGGGAGGTGTTCTCAAGGTAAGAGCGGCGAGAGGGTTCCCTCTGGGTTTGTGTGAGGGCGGTGCCCAGGTATCCGTGAGGGTGTTTTTTTTGGAGAAGCGATGTATTAGGTAGCGAAAGACGGGTTTACGACTAGTTGTCTAGCAACCTAACAATTCTACCTAACGAGCTGTAGCGAACCTCAGAGGCTCGAAACGGGGGAAAATGCGTTTCTGCACACCCTCAATGGTGTAGTGTGGGACTCAAGTGCTTACCAGGTTACCCTGAAGAACCTCCTACCCACTGAAAAACCGCGTTTCGATTGGTCCAGTCTTCCGGGAGGTCGCAGTGCTTCGAATTATAAGGGGTCTATCCCACATGTTGGTCGTACAGGTTCTTTCTCAGCACCGGTCACTGCTGTTGTTTGAATCGCGGATCATCTCCTGTTGGTTGGGTCGGGTTATGTAGCATCCACCTTTCCTTCCGTGTGTTCATAGTGTCCTCGTATGCGAAGGGGGGTGCCTTAGGTATGTATGAGGGTGTTTCCTCGGGAAGGGGATCGCCCTGTGGGTGTTCGTGAGGGGTATGCCCTCTAGGTATGCATGAGGATATTTCCTCGGGAAGGGGTTCACCCTGTGGTTCCGCGTGAGGTTGCCCTCTGGTCTGTCGTGAGGTTGCCCTCTAGGTATTCGTGAGGACGTGTCCTCGGGAGGGGGTTGCTTGGTGTGGGAAAACCGACCATGGTAGTAGTTGCGGTTCAACCCCCTCGCTCATCCGTGAGCGTGTGTCCTCTGTTTGGCACGTGTATCAGGCGGCCCGGAGCGGAGTTGAGAAAGGTGCAAACAAGTTACCAAACAACGCGTCGCGACGCGTGCGTCGATCCTGCCAAGTGTGCCTAGTACCCGGAAGCATGCCCGTGTCGAGACAGCAAATTATCATCCGAGTATGGCCTCTGAAATTATATCGTCTCTACTATGCACTGTTTCTCCCCTTTAGGTTTTCCGCAAATATAGCCACTCGCTTGGGCCCGATGAACTTGAATATCTGGAAGAGGTCCTTAAGCAGCATGACATCCCAGACGAAGATGTGGAAATGTCGATAGAGCTTATCGCTAAGGAGTACAACAAGCAAGATGGTTTGTATCCTCGGATATTCTCTTGGCGTGAACACTCATTTGCTCCCGAGACGCTACTATGAAGGTCTCGCTTCAGATCTTAAATCGGGTCTACCAGAACTTACAGACCTCGGGCGATCAAGGGAGCCGGAAAGAGGACGCGTATTTGGATCCTGAGGATCACCTGCACTTTGTCAGTGCCTACGAAATGCCACTATGGCACTGGTCTCCCGAGCGAGGAAGTTTCGAGAAGTGAGAGTCACTCGACGGCACGCTACTGGAGCTAAGTGACTCAAGGGCCCCCATCATCTCTCCTTACCCCGTAGGGCGTCGCATCAGCCATCCGTGCTGGGTACGGCCGAATCCCGAATACTGGCCATTCGGGATCGCTTGAGCATCATCAAGCAGACCATTATGAGAAATGAGCACTTTGCACCTTCCACGGTCCCGAGCCGTCACAGGGAGCACCTTTTGACGGCAAGTCGCTAGCGTTTCCATTTGGTGTCCTGCCACACGTCATCTGATCTGTGCCGATGTCGTAGTTGAAATCGACCAAGCAGCTTTTAGGCCGGGCTGGCGAGCGGTTCTTGCTCTTCGGCATGCTTGTACATTCTAAGGAGGGGAAGCTTTGCCTCGAGGACCTCGACGGTGTCGTCGAGCTGGATTTCTCGCAGCTTGTGGGTTCACTAAGTCATGCTTAGCCTACTCGAGAAAGTTGACTCCGTTGCGAGACAACAGGACCAACCCAGCGAAGGACTCTTTACCGAGGGATCCTTTGCACTCGTGGAAGGCGACTACACAGATAACGCGACCCTGAGTGTCATTGCCGTTGGGCACCCTCCCTGTGAAAGCAGAGAGACTGCGCGGTAGGAGAATGGCTATTCTCTACTCCCCCCAGTGTAGCTGAGAGGCTTAATTATAGCTCAGTGTTTGGCCACATCGACTTTCTTGGCAAGGGTGCTACAACGCCTCTCGAGGATGTAAGCGTTCGGTGTTTGGAGTCCACCCGCTTCGCTCATAAACACTGTGGTGATAACCCAGACTCAGTATGCGGCTCGTGTCGAACGGGACTTCTCGAGCATGAATTTCTTTTTCTTTTCGGACGTCTGGTTAGATCACCCAGACACGTTGAGGGGTCTACAAAAGATCTTCGACAACTGCATAGAGAACAATTTCATCCCAAAGGTGATCGTGTTCTGCGGCAACTTTTCCAGCTCTGGAATCGCGCAGGGGAACAGCAGAGATGTTCAACGATACCAAGGCTAGCTCGCCGCACCCTCCTCGTAAACATGCACACATCTTGCTTACCCCCTCGCAGACGGCTTTGACTCGCTAGCCGATTTGATTGCCTCCTATACTCTCATAACGCGACGCACGCATTTCGTCTTTGTGCCCGGCCCCTTGGACCTGGCGGTCAACTCCTTACTTCCGCGGAAGCCGCTGCTCTCGTCGTTTACAAACCGCTTACGGTCGAAGATCCCAAACCTCCACCTAGCGAGCAACCCGTGTCGGCTCAAGTTCTTCGGGCAGGAGATCGTCGTCTTCCGCGACGACATCATGTCCCGCATGCTCCGCAATCTCGTCGGCGTGAAGCCAGACGCGCGGAATGAAGATCTGAAGCGATATGTAGGCCCCCCTTTCTCCCTCGCACTGTATGTGTTATCTAATCATCCCGCCTCTCTCCCTCCCGGAAAGCTCGTCCAATCTATCCTTGACCAGAGTCACCTCGCGCCGTTCACGACGCACATCCAGCCTATTTTGCCCGAGTATGACCATACCATGCGCCTCTATCCCCTGCCCACATGTGTGCGTGTTTTCTCCGCGTCACTTTCACTTTTATTTTTCCTAACTCGGGCATCCATCGTAGGTCGTCCTCGCGGACAAATACGACAGCTACCGCATGACGTACGAGGGCTGCCATGTTTTCAACCCCGGGCGGTTCACCGGCCGCTCGCTTGGATTCTCAACGTATACACCCGCACTCCGGGAGTCGGAAGCTTGGTGCGTCCCTTCGTTGCTCCCTCGCACGCGTTACGTTACTCAGATTGTGTCTTGTGACAGCGTGGTGGAATTGGAAGGTGAAAATTGAGGGCAGGCGTCGTCACTATTGATTGTTATAATCTGAATGTCATTTTCCGTCTGGCACGTTGTATTCATCAGTAGCGTACGAAGTGCCGCGAAGAGTGACTAACTAAGGTGGCTAGTCTTTGCAAGCTTCAAAACCAAAAAGAAAGAAAGAAAAATACACGGGTGAAATCGCACTACATGCACTGTCCTCGACCTCGACAACGGACAGTAGCGACGTCTATGAAAGTCCAGGTGATGGTGAACCCAGTAACGTACTATGAAAGTTTCATGCCGACGATAATAGCAGTACAGATTGGGGTGCGAGCGCACAGGCAACGGCCTACAAGAGATAAAACGGCGACGGGATCACCTGAGACACAAGAAGATGCGGAAGGTAGCAGCATAGGGGGGTGGGGGGGTATTGTATCGCAGACACAAAACGGGAATGGGTTACCAGAGATGCGAGAAAAAGCAAGGGGGGATAAAACAAATAAACATCAACCATCACGCCATCCATCCTGGCGACGGGGGCGCGGGTCGACAGCTACCAGCGCTACCACATACGCGTCCAGCGTTCGGGGCTTTGCGTACTTGGGCTCTCGTACAGCAGCGCGCGCTGCGCAAAACCTGCCGGGCTCTCATGCAGACCGCGACTGGGCGTACCTTGTGCGCCGAGACGCGCCAGCTCCTCGTCAAGAATCGTGCCAGGGTCATGCGGATCGAACAGCCCCCGCAGCGGCGACTCGTTCGTCACACCCATGAACATGAGTTTTCGCGGCGTCACGGGCGTAAAAGGTGTAAATTGAGAAGAGGTTCGCCGGCGGGAGGGGGTACGAAGGAGGTTCTCTGTGTCCTCAGTTGGTTGTTGATTATCGTCCTTTGACGGGTTGGCGTCGCCATGAGGAAGCGATACAGTTGGGGGAGGGTTTAGATGCGACTTATAGTGGGCGAGGCTTGGTGAAGGACTCATGTGCACACCTAGGTGCGACAAGGGTGTTCGGGCGACGGACAAACGAGAGTCTGAGGTCTTCCGAGGGGGCGTACAAGGGCGAGCAGGTGGTGTGACATGTGGTTTGACTGAAGTTGGGAACACATTTCTGGGCGGAGGTGTCGACGGTTTCGGATTTTGAGTACGGGGACGCACGGTCTGGCGGGTTAGGGTGGGCGATTCAGGTGCAGGGGGAAGAGAGGGCTTCTGCATTGGGGATGAGCACAGTCGTAGATACAAAATCGCCGTAGCTCACCTTGTACGAGTCTTTCTCCACCGCCTTTTCTTTACCTTTCTTTGATTTACCCTTTGGCTTGCTCGCCTCGCCTCCTCCTGCAGTGGGCTTTGGATTCAGCAAGGTCACGCCTGGAGCTAACGCATCAAGAGGTGCCTCTTCCGGGGCAACCAAGAAAGCGCTGATATCGAATTTAGGTGACACCGAGGCCGACGCTCGGCAGGTTTCTGTAGTCTGAGCAGCGGCATCTTGGTCGTCATTTTCTTCTGGCGGGCTAGAAGAGCTGTTATTTGGAGTAAGTTCCGGAACAGACACAGACGAGCACGACGTTGGTGGTAACGATGGCGAGGGAGACTCTTCTGGCTCTGTCTTGATTTCACACACAACGGATGGAGAGGGGGAATGGCGAGAAATAGGGGGTGTAGGAGCTGGAGGCTCATCGGTTGCTGGGTTGTATACCGAGCCAGGAGGCAAAACGGGGAATATAACGCCTGCGGGTACCGCATGGAGGTGAGGCATGACGAATGGTGAATAATATGGTTGGTGATGTGTGCCCGGGCGAGGTCCTGGAAACATAGTCGGTCCAGGGAACGCCACCGCAGGAAGAGTGGACATGGGGATGCCCATCTGCGGATGTAACGCCGACACCATCTGTTCTTGAGATGCCTCAGTTTTCAGTTTCTTCCGTCTGGGTTTTCGTGTAGGTGTATCCTCGGCTGAACGTTTGCGGTTTGAATGACGCGCTTTCTCCTTCTGGTCTTGCATATCCGCACAAAACTCCTTGCGAAAGCCACCACCGACGAAACAATTAAGGTCCTGGTCGAAAATTGCCCAGAGCGTACGCCCGGCAGCGCGATCGCGTTGCACTTTGCGGAATACAATGGTCGTGCTAAGTACGTGTCGGATGGAGTTCATCCATGTCTGCTCGTTGCGCTTGAAGTGGGGATAAACAATGGTGATGAAGTCATATATTTCTTGCAGTGTTAGCCGATGTTCTGGAGAGGCGAGGATAGCCTGGCCGATAAGAGCAGCGTAGGGAAGATCAGGCTTGGTATGAGAGTACGGGCCCGGGGGCAGCTTAAATGGTAGATCATCATACTCTTCCTCGGTTGGCTCTGGACCCATGGGCCCAGGAGATGAGACAATATTGACGATAGGGCGGATAGGACTTGACGACGGGGAAGAGATACCCGGAGATGACGGAGGAAGGGGGGCAGATTTATAATAGCTGCGACGCGGTGTAACCGGGGGTTGTGAGGACGTCGTCTGGATGGCAAGGTGAGAAGACCATAGAGCAGGGAGACTAGTAAAGTTACCATCTGAGTGGCCTCCACGAGGGAGTTGCACTCGCTCGGTATGGAGGAGGTCATACTACTGCGACGGGATCGGGAGGGAGAGGGAGACTCGACGCGAGGGACAAACGAACCCTTTGAGAAGGATATCAGCAAGCGCCTGATAACATTGAGATATACCAACACTACGACGGTGCCTGGGAGTGACTGTCTGATAGAGTACAGTATCCCTGTAATAGCGGCCTGCTTGACTGGGCGTAGAGTGTGGCAGTGAATCCTGTACAGGCGGCAGTGAGGTGGGTTAGACGACGATGAAGACTGCCTGATGAAATACTCACCTGAGAGGGGTCAAAGTTTGAATCGCCTGTTGATTTGACGCGTCCAGAGTCGCTTGTGCGGGGATGACCTGAGGAGCGTAACGAGGAATGTGTCGGTGAATGAGGCAGTGCGGGGCTCGTGTCGCGTTCCCGCCTGCTGCGCCGTTCTCTCCTGCTGCGTCTGTTCTGACGTTCGATTATCTCGTCCATGCTCTCGAAACGACGAAGCGAGGATGAGGGCTCGATCGGCTCTGTTTTAATAGGAGTGGCTGGTGGTAACGGGGGCGCGTCTGCCGCTGATACTGAGCGTGATTTGGGGTGAACTGTCTGGGAAGGCAGAGTAGGGCTTTTTGCGCTGTCTGCATCTGAGTCTGCTTTGGAGAATGCACGAAAAGAATTGGCATGTTCTGTGGTAAGGAACTGGCGCATCTGATCGCTGTGACGCGTCAAATCGTCGCGTGTCATGCCCAAGTTTTGAAGGAGCTGAGAGATGGGTGAGACGGGGAGATTTGAAGGGACGGGACTCGCATCCATGTCCCTCTGCTGGCGGGAGAGTGGGAGACGCGGGTAACAAGGCGTGGCGGTGAGCAGATGGAATGCTGGGCTGCCCCGGTCGGTCGCCGCACCCAAGTTAAATGAGCCCGTATCCGTCCCAATTATGGTGCATCTGACTCTAAATATGTCTTTACTACTAAAGATTGGCCACTATTCCGATCCAATTCCATTAGTTGGTCCAACTATCGAACTCCGGCCCGCGCTCCCCAACCGCACCTCAGTGCTTCCTAGATCCCCCGGTGTGTAGGCAGCCTCCTCTCCAACAGTGAATATGTCCCCATCTACCTCGGGGAATGTCAGCGTTGGAACCCGCACCAGCTCCGGTGGTGTCCTTGTCAAGTATAAACGGTGGAGCGCATCTTCCGCCGCCTGTGGGTAAACGTCATGTCGCAAGTCAGTAAAGCGTCCCTGGTCGAGAGAGAGACCATACTCGGTATTCCGCCATCTTTAACGAACTTCCGAAGCCTTCCCCGAGTTTCTCAATGCCTGAATAAACGCCAACAACAAAGACAGGTGAGTTGGACAATCGACCAGTCTCTTTTAGTAATCTGACGGTGCCCAGTCAACGCTGCAGTCATAAGAGACGGATCCTGCGATAAGTACCTCGAGAGGGGCTTTTCACGACCAAACTTGGAAACCGTTTCTGTTAAGGCTACTTTTGGGTCACGGAATTTTAGCATCTTACGTAGGTCGACCTCTCGACCTAGGAAGAACTGGTGTGCGAATTTCCGTGCTGAGGAAAATGAGCTCCGTTGGTAAATGAGAGCAACGAGAGAGCGCGGTATTGACGACAGTGCATCGTGGTGAAGCACCGCGGGTTTTAGAGGTGTCGGTGGCTTAAATACAAATATGAGTTTGAAGGACGTAAAAACATTAGGGTTAACGCACCGTCCTATGCCAACGCAACAACGGCGCGGCGCCAACCTCCTTTGCAACATTGGCGCAGGTGTTGGGTCCTACATACGCGCTCACAGCTGCCTTGACAACGCGCGTTGGCAGGTGAGGATATGAAGCAGCGACGAACTCTGACGCGAAAAGGCCGAGCAAGGCATTACCGAGAGTTGATAAATTGCCATTCGCTGGAGGAGGCTTCTGATTGGGGTGGCGTTGCGCGAAAAAAGGAAGAACGGAGGGATGTGTGCAGGCTTGCTCCAGCTCAGGAACCTGCAGTAGCGACCCGAGTCCGATGCGATGGCCCAACGCAGAAAGGGCGGATGGAGGTGGAGGCTGCACTGCTGCCCATGTCTCCGGAGAGAAAGTGGACGAGCTGGTAGCGAGTGCCCCTTCCGGTGGGAATCTTCTCAGGGAGGAGAGTGGAACAGACGGTAATTTTGCAGCAATCGACACAACACGGCGTTGAGCATGGCCCATCGCGTGACGTGCTTGCGGAGGTCGGTGGGTGCTAATGGCTCTGCGGACGCGTGAGGGCAACACCTATTGCTTAGGTAAGACACACGCAAAATTTGAAATACTCTACAAAAGTCGAACTCTCGGTCAAACTTGATTGAAGGAAGTTATAATGAAATTTTATTCTAGCCCTCTGTATATGCTACTAAGGTACTCGCGCGGTCTGTAAATTGGTAGACTGCCTTTTTCGTCGTTTTGTTGTTCAAGTTTTGTGACTTGTCCACGTGACACGCAGTAGCAGTCTCGTCAACTGCAAACCAAACCACTTCCACCACCGCCACGTCCACACTGTTGCCTTTGACATGGCTGAGCCCTCATCCTCAGTCAGGCTTCGGGGCAGAAGGTCCTCAGCTCCGCGTGACTTTCACGCCATACCTGACGATGATGACGATCATTCCTCCCAAGACTCTGTGAGCGTTGCTAGATCCCTGTGTTTCACCAACTTGGTCGTATTCATCCCAGATTCTAGGATTCCCGTACTCAACTCGAATTACTCTTAGAGTCCCAAGAAGCGAGCATGGCCATCGTCGGTATTCTCACCGTACTTGCCTTTGCGCTTCGCTTCTACAAACTCAACCACCCTGACCAAGTCGTGTTTGTGTGGCTTCCATTCCTTTGCTCATGTTCCATCTCACACATTATGACCTAGGTTTGACGAAGTTCATTTTGGAAAATTTGCAGCCCACTACATCTCACGAGAATACTATTTCGACGTGCATCCGCCTTTTGCAAAGCTTCTCTTTGGCCTCGCCGGTTGGTTCGTTGGATTCGATGGCCACTTCACTTTCGATAACATCGGCGACAATTACACGGACAATCACGTTCCATACGTCGGCATGCGTGCTTTACCCGCAATCCTCGGCAGTCTCACTATTCCTGTTGTTTATGGGATCATGAAGGAGAGTGGTTATGGGTCCATTATCGCCGCTTTTTCTGCATCTCTTGTCCTTTTCGGTACGTGTACTCAACTTGAAGTGACCGAATTCTCAGTAGCCTCCCTCTTACACTTCGTACAGACAACGCACACATAGCCCAGTCGCGCCTCATATTATTGGACGCTACCCTCATATTTTTCCTCTCACTCACTATGTATTCCTACGTTCGCTTCCGAAAGCTGCGATATGTGTATGTTCAATCTTTCAAGTCGTGAAGGCTTCGACTAAATTTTCTGTAGAGCATTCACCCCTGAGTGGTGGGGCTGGCTAATCGCTACAGGTGTCTTCATGGCGTGTGCCTGGGGTTCCAAAGTGAATGGCATTCTTACGGTCATCGCCATTGGCATTGCCGTTCTTGTCGATTTGTGGGACCTCTTGGATATTCGTAAAAGCCCATCCATGGTTCGTGTACTTGTACGCCCCACGAGCCTCCAACTAACATCATATCAGGATCCCTTTTGGCGCCACTTCGCTGCCCGCGCGATTGGGCTGATTATCGTACCCCTTATTGTTTACCTGTCGTTTTTCTGGGTCCACTTTGCCGTTCTTAACCATTCGGGCACGGGCGACACCTTCATGAGCCCTCAATTCCAGGAGAGTTTGGCAGGAAATGAGCTTTTGATGAACAGCCTCGGTAAACTTACCTCTCTGATGGACTGGCGTATATTGATCTTTATTTTAGAGCTGAAGTATCACGACACCATTACCTTGAAGCACAAAGACACGAAGGTTTTCCTACACTCCCACCCCGAACGTTACCCATTGCGCTATGATGATGGCCGTATAAGTAGCCAAGGTAGGCACACATTACGAATCATTAACCTTCATGTGTGGTCTGATGGCTTTGTAGGTCAACAGGTCACTGGTTATGGTCATGCCGATGAGAACAATTGGTGGCAGATCATTCCGACAAAAGCACTTCCTGAAACTGGCCGTGGTCGCATCGTACGCCACGGGGATGTCGTCCAACTCCTGCACGTGACAACAGAGACTTATCTCCTCACCCACGACGTTGCATCGCCACTTATGCCAACCAATCAAGAAGTTACAACGTGGCCGAGGGATGACCTTTCGCATTATAACGACACGCTTTTCCGCCTCAGCCTCAATGGTGCACACGACGGCGAGCCTGTCAGGAGCAAGAGTGGTTACCTTCGGCTCGTACACGTCCCGACGAGAGTCTCGCTCTGGACGCACCGTGAGCAGCTCCCTGACTGGGCATTCCGCCAGCAAGAGGTCAACGGCGATAAGAACCCTCAGGATCGCAACGCAATTTGGTATGTCGACGATATTATTTCTACTGCAGGTATGCCCGTTGTGTCTTCTACATTTCTCTCTTTCTGATTGCGATCGCAGACGGCGAGGACGTATCGGGCAGAATTAGTGCGCAGCAGGCGAAAACTCCAAAACCGCTCGGTTTCTTCAGAAAGTTCTTTGAGCTACAATTCCTTATGTTGCAGCACAATGCAGGCCTAACCGCGTCACACCCTTACGCAAGTCCCCCGATCAACTGGCCATTCCTGTTGAGCGGCATCAGCTTTTGGACTCAGGCAGAGGGTCAGAAACAGATTTATCTCATCGGCAATATCGTCGGATGGTGGACCTGTGCTCTTGCCTTGTCATTATATGTTGGCATTATCGGGGCAGATCTGATCGCAAAAAGGCGAGGAATTGAACCCATTCCACTTGGTAAGTGAGCCTTTAATGGGTCAGCACTACGGTCTTAACGAGGCAATTGACAGCCGTTCGCAACCGCCTGTGGAACTCGGCGGGCTTCTTTATCGTCGTGTGGTTCACCCACTATTTCCCGTTCTTCCTTATGAGCCGGCAGCTATTCATTCATCACTATCTCCCCTCTCATCTCGCCTCTGCACTCGTCGCTGGCGCCGTCCTGCACTTCCTTCTCTCCGAAACCATCCAGTACCCCATATCCGTTCGAGGACACTCTACCCGGCCACGCAGGCCGCAGTGGGCCGAGCTTGGTGCCCGAGGCCCTGCTATTGTCTTACTCTACGCCTTCGCATTATTCGCCGCGTTTGTTTTCATCGCTCCGATAACGTACGGCACGCCAGGGTACGTTACTACTAGGTTGATCAATTGCAAGATGCTGACATATTTTACGATAGATTGGATGGTGATGCAGTCAATTCCAAACGATTGTTATCGTCTTGGACGCTGCACTATGCTGCCAAAGCGCACGAGTAAGCGTGATGGTGATCGCAGGAAATCAGTGTTGACATGGAGCGGGGCTCGGCATTAGAGATCTCTTGTGAACAGACTACTTGTAGTGGGCGTGTCCCCCGCAATCTTTTTTTTTTGTTTGCTTTATTTGTGATAATAAGCGTCTTTTGTAAATATGCACCTTTATGCCTGCGGACGTCAATGGGTGACAGAGCAAGGTGACCGCGTCTGACACCCTTCCTATTCGCCTCGTTGGCCCAATTGATAGGTAGTCGTCGACGTCGATCCTGCGTCGATACTCATCAACGACCATGTTCAACGCACCACGCCCGACGCAGGCGTACGGAATCTCTTCCACTACTAGTTTCGGTGGCAGCTTCGTTGACGAGAACCCGCTGGCTGCTTCATCCTACGATGGTCTTGACCCTTGGAGTACCGCTCCGTCACCCTCTCCGCCCCCGGTTCCCTCCATCTTTACCAACGCTATTGGTACGCACTCCCGTGTAGGCTTCGGTGTCTAGGGGACCTCGTCTGATCGAGCCTGCGTTCACATAGCGGAGGCCACTGTGCCAGCCATATATCAGCAATCGTTCAGCACAGTCGACCCGACCAACTCGGGTGAAACCTCCGTCAACTCCCTCTCGCGCGTACTATCGACATCCTCGCTTCCTGCTACGACTGTAGATAAGGTAAACCCGTGCTCGACGTGGGATACCTCGCAGACGGTAAAGGGCTGACGGCCCGCCCACCAGATCGTCAACCTTGTGAGCACACGTCCACGTGTATCGAAACTCGAGTTCTTCGTCGCGTTAGCACTCGTTGCGCTTGCGCAGGCAGGCAAAGGTACGTCATCTATTCTTGATAAAGATGGACATTGCGACGAACCACCTCCCACTCCCTCGCAACCCAGATGTCAGCGTGGAGCAAGTCGCGTTGCTCGCACAGCAGAACACCCTGCCCGAACCCACGCTCGACATTAGCGTGCTCAGTTATAACACCGCCCCGTCGTCGGCCATAAGCTATGTCCAACCGAGCGCCGGCGTCCCTGCAACGTTAGAGAGCTCGCCCGCTGTCGCCCCTCCTGCGGATGATCCGTGGACAGCAGGTCGCTTTGGCGCTGGTACCTCCACCCCGCACCCCTTCGGCGGCCTCAACGGAGGTGCCCCATCCAGCGTTGCGGGTTCTGGCTTACCTTCTGGTTGGTGGAAGAGGCAGGAGAAAGTGACGGTTCAGTTCGGGGGGCAGCAGGGGTTCGTGCTCACCCGCTACATGGTTTACAGCATCACGACGGAGGTGCGTGTCTCATATTCCTTGGCGTTCATAACAGCACCATAACTTCTTTCGTCCGAACGTCAGCGCGGCGGCACCGTGCAGCGTCGGTACTCGGAATTCGCGTTCCTGTGGGACTGCCTGGTTCGCCGTTATCCATTCCGCTTGTTGCCGCAACTACCTCCCAAGCGCATTGGGCGTAAGTGAAAAGGCTTTTTGGGGTGCTGGCGAGGTCTTATCGTTCGTTTTCTCAGCCGATGAGTCGTTCTTGGAGCAAAGGAGGTATGTTTTTGTTTGCAAGGCGCCTGCCAGCGTGCGCGGGATGCTGATAACGGTGACAGGAAGGGTTTGGAGAGATTTCTTCGAGCCGTGATGTGGGTCAACCGCCGAAACTAACGTGGACCATGCACTCACAACCTATTGAAAGGAATCACCCCGTGATCAAGGAAGACGCTTTACTGGGGACTTTCCTCGCAGAGCCTTCATTTGAGCAGTGGAGAAAGCATTCATCAATTTCTCTGGAGGAAGAGTCCGCCAGCAAGCGCATTGATCGTGTGGAAGAGATGACTATTCCCAGTGATCTGGAAGACAAGCTCGGGTACCATTATCTGTTTCTTCATCGTGTGTTCCAGACTGAACTCCTGTCAGGCATGTCCGACAGAAGATCGCCCCTCTCATCGAAGCCTGGCAGAAAATCTGCATTTTGGGGGAACGCCTCGTTCGAAAGCGTGAGGCTGCAGCGGTACGAAGCACCAGCACTCGGCCGTCTCTGATGCCTCATTTGCGTCTGCCATCTGCCCTTCGCATATCCTCCTCTCCCTCAAACGACGCGGACCCTATATGGACGCCACCGGCCTTTCCTTCTTTCCACCGCGACCCTTCCCTGTCCTTTTCGCCACCTTCCACCGCACAGGCTGACCTCTCACGCCTGACGAACACACTCAAGACGCTGGTGGAAGTTAATGGGCAATGTTGGAAGGGCGAGGACTGCGACCTGTCGGAAGGCGTCAAGCAGGGAATTGTGGCGTTGTCCGCACACACTCAGCGTCACACTGACTTGCTGGAGCTACGGGTGCGTCAGGCCCGTTCCGCGTGGCACCTTTTGCCCTGACCCAAGACTGGGGTTCTAGACTAGTGTACTCTTGCAGAACACGCTGGAAGGATTGAAAGTTCGTCGACCGTCACCTTACTTGCCAGTTTGGTTGATGTTGCTTTACTAACTCACGAACCACCAGAGCCAACGTGATCTGTACATCGCCATGCGCGACCTCTTCGTCCGGCACGATCGGCTCTCCATCGACCAGGTCGAGCGTTTGAAGAAACGGGTCGACACGAACGCGCTCAAGCTCGAGAGCATCAAGGCAGTCGCCAAGGAGGGCTGGGAGGAAGAGGCAGACAAGCTCGCGGGGGGCATTGAGAAGGACAAGGTGACGATCTCGGCACAGCTCAGTCGGCGGGTCTTCATTCGCGCATGGTAAGCTTCGCTCTCCGTCTCTTCTGCGCCGAAAAAGCTAACAATTGGTTGGCCCAGCCTGTGGCACGAGCTGCGCGTGGTCTTGCACAATAGAGAAACCACGCTTCTCACCCAAGTCGTGCAAGCATTCGCCCGCGAAGAGCAGGACTACGCGGATGCGGTGGCGGCAAATTGGGCGTCCTTGGCACAAGCGGTGGAGAGTATGCCTTTTGAATGAACTTTTGAACGTCGAATCGCCAATACGGCGATCGCTTTACGATCTGCTTTGATGACGATGATGTATGATCTCTAACTTCTTGCAATCACGCGGCACTATACGTCTTACGTTCTCATCATTGAGTGGGTGGAATGGTCTATTATTTTGGAATCTATTAAAGTGCGTCTTGGGGTAAATAAAGCTATGCAGTATGTCGTAAATTTGGGGAAGAGGTAGACTCGGACTCAGAGGTCGCGGGTGGAGGATTTGGTGGCTCCTCGGCTGCAATCTTCAATTCCGCTTCAATCCGTTCGCGCGCGCGCACTACCTTTGACTGCAGGTAGTGTGAATGCCGAGGTGCTGCCATACTCCGAGCATTCGGTCCGGTTTTTGGTGGCGCTTCTGGCGGCGCGTTCGCCTTGAACAGGTGCTCATGATTCTAATTTTTTTTTAAAAAGTTCGTCAGAAACCGCACATTTGGTCCTAGAGAGGACATACCCGCAGGATATGTTCCAGGTCCTCTCCACGCTTCGTGTTCAGAATGGAGTGCGCTTCATCCAGCGTCATCCGGTGCTCGCGAGTCAGCTTGTCTGTCAGAGAGCCTGTAGTAGCATTCCCGACTCCTGCAGCATCAACGGCGCCTTGGGGGCGATGTTTTGCATCTGCGTGAAATGAGGATGCCGTTAACAGAGCTGTTAGGCCCCACGCGCGGACGCGGACGTACTTTTGGCAGCCTGCCGTCCAGCCTCCAGCAGAGCCTTCCCGAAAATTTGTGTTCCCGTGAGAACGATCTGAATAATGATTCTAGGAGCCGACTGATAGAATAAAGTGGATTGTTTCAGTCATTCATGGCATACAGTATGAAAGCCATACGCACCATGACTTACGAGCGATGCGACACGGAGAGTTGATGCACTGGCATGGATGACGGAGGCACGTCGGCACGCTGCGTCCCAACCTCCCCGGTCCGGACAGCCGAGGAGCGCACTCATACTTTCCCGCTCTATGCCAGTGTGAAGTGTACGGTTGCTCAATCAAACAAGGAGGTATCTCTGTTCAGCCCCAGCATAGGCCATTTGCCTCAACATGTGTACAAGGCCAAATACAACTCAAAACGTCGGGAAATCGCTCAGTAGATTCCAGGAATAAATTTCCATCTCACAACCTCGCAATAGCGTTCCCAATCCTTGCCATACTTGATAGCGCACCTGGAGACGAATTGATTGATTGTAGTTACTGGAAAGAAATTTGGCTTACCTCTCAAAATCACGTGTTGTACGGTGGATGAGCACGGTGATGAAGAAAACACTGTAGAAATAAGGGATTGGAGACGCGGTGCCGACGACAAGGCCCCAGGTGAAACTCATAACCCAGTCGGCGACATAGTTCTGTGTGTCAAGGTCAATCATCATTTACCCAAAAATGGTTGGTGTACGTACAGGTTTACGAGAGAATTGCCACCAGCCGCTAGTAAGAAGTCGGTTGCTGGGAAGAGCGGGGTTCTTAGGCCAGAAACATTTGACATTAATAAATTCAGTACCCATGCGCCGTTTGAATGAATGTGGGATTCTTGACTGTGCCCCATGGTAATTGAGGGAATGTCCAACGGTAGCTGAAAACGCCCTGCGTTTGCATCTTGAAACGACTCTTTTGTGACAAAGAGGTGTCCCAGCTGGAATTGCAATGTCAGATCTCCTGCGGGAGGTGGGATTACGTTGCCTTACACGTAATACGCCGTAATTAAGGTGGCGAATAGCGCGATGTATGACGGTGTCGAGAATTTGTACTTTTCTGGTTCATGCGAAGCCATGTAGACAACCGAAAAAACGTAGGTCTGCCACGATATGAGAAAAAAAAAACCGGATCAGACGACTGCATAAACTTACGAAAGGTACACCCGCAAAATTCCAAAAGATGACCATAAAACCCCACTTTTCGTGGAACATATCCCAAGTCTGTGGTATACACTCTTCGCCTTTGCAACTGCAATTCAAGTAAGCACCAGCGTAGTTCACGAAAACTAGAACCCACCATGCATTCAAGTAGAACCATGTCGCGAGACACATAAAAGCCATGTTCTGTGACCATTGCTCAGTGCGAGCATGGGAATGACGAGAAGCGCTACACACGGGGGTAACGGCACCATATTGTTCGTACTGTTTGCACGCACCCGAGACTGCCAGGAAAAATACAATTACCCAAGGGATGCGGACCTCTGCCCACATCTTCAGATCAACCGGACCAATACGAGGGTTGAGTGCGGCACCCATGAATACGTCGTAAATGAAGTTGCCAGACATTCGCATTTGTTCTCCACGGGCGACGGTCCAAAAGTAAGTTCCAAAGGATACAGAAAATCCCCAGATCATGGCGACGGTCATGATGTGGCCATAGTTGTCGATGATCTCCGTGAGACGGAAGATGTGGTAATAGTGCAAGATCGCAGCCGTAATGAAGGTAAAGTAGACCGAGAAAAGAGCGTTACAATTGTACGTGAGAGTTTTATAACCGAGAGATGGAACAGGCAGGCCCTCTTGCATATAACCAGGCATAACCCAAGCAAGGAAGAGCTCGTAGAGAATAAGGCCGGAATACACTTTCCACGCATATAGATTAGGGCTAGCATCCTGCGGGAAAAGGTGAGGGTAAGCTGGGCGAGTCAGCCGTTTAAGGGGAAATAAAATAAAACTGACGTCGCGGACGTGTGCCCACATTTCGTTCAAGAAAGGCTTGATTCCCTCAATGGAGGTTGGGTAGACAAGCTGGCCGTTATAGAACCACAGACATATCCACAGGTAGTACATGAGCATCGGGAACCCGACCATCATCGCAGTCACACCCCATGGGCCGCCGAACTCCCAACTGAGAGCGGTCAACAGGTTCCGTTGAGCGTGAGAGAAAACTAGCCAAGGAAGAACTCGCCTCGTATGGGAGTCAAGGAGCTTGTCAACCTTGCGGCCTTCATCGGTGACGATGGGCTCAATCGAACCACCAGGAGCTCTTTGACGCAGCTGGGCGGGCTTTGTCGCTGTCGTAGTACCAGACATAGTCGAACGATCCTGGTCCGACGTGTTCCATTTAAACCAACGCGCCCATCACGTGGTGCTCTGCAGGAACCGAATTATTACCCATCATCCCCGGATCACCCGTGACCGCCACGACTCCACTTGGGCCCGTTCAATAACCGAGAGCATGTCGAGAGCGGCTAAGGCCACACTGGTCGCCTCAATCGTGGTATCATCGCTCACTGTATGGGGTGTTCATTATATCCAACAGCAAGAACACGACGTGCGTACCTTTCGTACGTGTACATGTGCTTATTGACTGTCGCACTCTAGACTATGTACAAAGGCGTCCTTAGGGATGACGAAAGACGGAAACGCAAAATGAAGGAAAGGGAGGAGGAGTTTCTAGGGTCACACCAAAAACGAGAATTATACGAGAGAGTTCAACGCGTGGAAGCAGTTGTCCCCCACGCGGAAGCAGATGCACGGGGCTCGTAGCAGGCCTTATAGTACACGGTGCGCCGCTCCAACATTAACGCTGCAATAGGAAGATGCCCATCTCTTCTTCGTGTAACAGATGCGCAAGTATCGCAAGGACGAGCGCGTTTCTACTCCGCAGCCAGACCCACTCGAAGTTTCGAAGCTGATACCTCCGGTCATCATTAAATAGAGACAATCCTAATTCCACCTTCATAATCGTTATGTGGTCAAAGACATTCGATCTGCCTACACGGTAGCATTGACGGCCATTGCAACCTCGAGTCTGGTAGGCTAGGCTAGCGGCGCAACTGTTCTCTGAGGCCATTGCAAAGTCGCTTTTTCAACCAGTAGCAGGGACAGGGACCAGTCTCACTCCGGCGACCAAGGGGTTTGGTGGTATATAACAGTCCGAAGAGTAATCCCTTACCTTGATTCCATGATGACTGTTTTTCATTGTCGGTGGCACTGGATGTCTGACCCCCAAGCTCAGCGCTTATCCACTGGTACAATGCCCTTACTAGGCCTGACCTTGCTCGAGACGATACGACCTACAGTATCACCGGATCACCCCCGGTAATCAGATTCGGTCAGTGAGCGAGTTATTTTATAATTATAAAAAAACCAATTTGTATTCCGAGATACAACACAGAAGAAGGTGGGTAAAAGGGTTCTTTCTTGTTGTCCCCAAGGAGATAGAGGCGTGAATACAGGTTATAAATCGCGTCAGACGCGGTGAGTTCTGTAAAACGATAAGAAACCATACTTAGACCTTGTAGCCGATCAGTGAGCGAGTTAGGAACACCAAACTAACGCAACATCTGCTGTATCGGGGCCTTCGTTGAGTCGAAGTTCAGTTACTCCGTCTCGATTTTGAAGTCTTCACAAAAAGTTCTCAGACCTCAGCTCCCAAAAGGCTACGTTCAGGAGAGGTGTACAGTGCGCACGGTTGGAGAAGAGGATCCTGCGAAACTTCGAAAAAGCTGACCGATACTGAGCATAGAAATCGCAAGACACTTCGTTTGCGAATGAGAGACGTTCTCATTGATTCAAAAACAGGAAACGAGAAGATAAAACTCCTGCCACCGTAAAGTAGTGATCTAATCCTTCATCAATTCGGGAAGTAAAGACTGTCCTCCAGCATTCCCATCATCTCTTTTGCGGTCACCGAGACAGGATCCTCACAATCATCGAAGAGCACGTCGTATGTAACCGTCTTGTCTCGCTTCCTGGCGTAGCCAATAACTTCATACATTCCAGATTCGTCGCTATCAGGTGAAAGAAGGAATTTCTTCCCGTGTAGATTGTCGGGTATTTGGAATAGTTGAAGATCTTCGGCGGAGATGCGCCTCGGATCTTTCAATGGCTTAGAGATGGGTGGCTCAGAATTGTTCGTGAGAGCAGGAGTAGGGTACATGGACTCCCTGTAAATCGTCTGAGGTGTAGAACATAAGAGAGGGCCTTTGAGCTGAATACTCACGATATCTCATGATGCCTCTTCACGAACGCCAACTGAACACGTTCACGCTGTTGCGCGAACTTGCAGTTTACGAGGCACATGAGACCTGCATGAGCTGCATACAGGATTTTGACGCGACTAAATTTGTCACATGTTAAACGAAAACCTTAGGAGAGTTGTAACACTCACTCATCGAAGTCGCGTGGAACCATGCGACAAATGTCATCACATTTTGCAAGATATTCGTCGGCCTTATCTTGCGTGGGTTGCCACTTTCCGCGTTCCCCAATGAGGCCTGACGCCAGGAATTTGGCTTTGGCTTCTTTGGTTTTGGCTGGGTCTGTTCTAAGCACTTCAGCTTGCTCTGCGAAGGTGGATTCGTATCGAAACCGCTCTTTAGCCATGTGTTCAACGAAGTCGACCTCAGCGGGAGTGAGAGCCATCGCAACAAGTGATAAATGGAGGTTGACGCGTTACGTGTTGACGCGTGATGTTTTGTATGTTGAAGCTCCGACTTAGTTACAACTCCGACTCAGCCAGCCACATCGAAGTAAATTACTTGATTTATATATCTGACCTTGCGCCCTATCCCATGTTGGAATTCCTGCTGCAGATCCCGTGACTTTTTCAGTTTTCGGACAGTTATGCTCCACATTTGACGTCATTCTGACAACATCGTGAATGTCGTCGGTCGTTCCAACCATTCGTTGTATCATTTCAAGATGCATGCTTCGATACATATGAATAGCACCATTGGCTCAGATTGCAGCTCAGGTTTGAAGCTTGAAGGCCGATTCCGTTTTGAGAAGGGAGTGAACGGGCGGATGCACTTGCACGACTGAACACATGCATACAAGTTGATTTTCGATTACCCAATATATTTATTGCATCGTCCTAAAATGGAAACGCGCGTTTACAATTAGAAAGCCACAAACTGTGACAGAAGAGCCCTCATGTCACGTCCAGGAACGCCGACGCAAGTGTCCCAGTCGGTGCGTACACTGCCAAACGTCACCCAACCCCAGGGAGGGTTTGGTAATTCAGGGTCCGTAAGACCCCAGTTAAGGCTCACACGGGTATCAGCCGATTGACCTTGGACCAGAGTTTGAATTCCGGACCCTGGAAGGGCCTTGGGTCAGCCTTGGGGGGGTGTACAGTATCATTTGCGAATTTATTTTTTTTGGTTCCACAATGTGATACCCATCCAGAGAGGAATGATATTTTATTCATGAATCCACTAGGATACATCCAAGCTATTAAATAATTGTCTCTATGAAAGCCTGCCGGTGCGGTGTGGGAATACCAGGTACTACTGGGAATATTGGGGAGGGAGGGGGAAGATGCGCCATATGGCAACTCGGATCGATGGTCCAGCCTAGTGACATGGTCAAGGCTTTTGAAAAAGTAGCGTTGACCAGTCGTGAGTGGTAGGTAGTGGCAGTGAGTGGCAGTGCAGTGGAAGAACAGGTAAAGGGACTTGTTAAACGGACTGGGGGAGGTGGACGAAAAATAGGCTAAGTTGAAGTTGAGGTTGAAGTTGACTTGTTGTAAGTTGCCGTCTCCTTGCCAAAATCAGCTTGCACGGGTTCGTGAGAGAACTCGACCTGTGGACCACATCAACCCAACCCTGGAGCAGGGTCCAGACAACGCTGCTTAGCCGTCACAGGCCCAATCCCTCAGAACAAATTTGTTCAAGGTTGGCTCAGCGCTCACTTCTAATATTAGATTAACCCGGCAACAGCCCCCAAATAAGGCTGAAAAACCATCAAATTGGGGCTTGCCGATCAAACCCCCGTTAGCGGGTCCCGTGAGGTTTGGCAGTGATAGCGTAACTTAACGAGTAGTGATATAAAAGGAAGGCGACTATGGGAAAGGTGTCTGTTCCTAATGGTTTAATTGACGAAATCGTTCGCAAATAGAGTAAAGTATTACCTTAACCAGCTCCGGCCAAACCCATCATCAAGCTTCTACATGGATTCCTAGGCTTGAGAACTACTCAAAAGGAGCGACCTTGTCACTATGGTCGCCTCAGTTCCCCTCATACTTTGGAATAAGCTGCACACTTGTTACCCTCCCCCTCTGGTCCCATGGCATTTTTTGTGCCCCACGTACCACCTAATATCGAAGGATTGCCTCATGGTCTGTATGGAATAACATACGATATATCCACAAGACGAACTGAGGACGATCTGCCAGATGGCTGGCATTCTCGTCGAGGTATGTTTGCCCATAACATTTATTTCCAATTACTAATCATTTTTTCTAGCATCCACATATAGAGCCTTGCTTCGCAGCTTGCGTCAGGCTGGCTTTGTCCGCCATCAATACAGTGACTATCGTCGGCACAATTCGAACCCAGTAGCTGTTTGGACTACAATGATCTTTCTTGCTGCACAAGTCCAACCTCCAGGGAAGCTCCAATCAACCCTACTTGGGCTCAAGATGCACCACATCGAACACCTTCACGACATGGATGTTACAGATCAGCTGAGACTTGGGGGAGCATTTACTCCCTGGCTCATGGGTCCCACCCCTGCCGGATTGGTTGCTGAAGTCCCTGACGGGCTTTTGAATCCCGTCCCCGTTGTCCCCGGTCCCGATTTCATCCGACCAGTTTTCACCAGACCATCTGCCGCAGCTAATAGCCGGTTTAATTATAGGATGTAGATTGTCGCAAAATCGGGAAGGGGTAATGGTTGTAACTGTACTAGCGACTGCGACTCGGCAACGACGACGCCTACTGTAGTAACGCATATTCTGAGGTTATTGACGTGCTGCTCGAACGCAAAGCAGACATCGACTCATGGAATAAAGCAAAACTTCGTTATACGAGCTTATTCTTATTCCATATGTTAGGGGCACCAGTGTGTTCACCCCCTCTGTGTGCGCCTCAAATTCGACGTCTTGCACCCGCAGTGCGCCAGGCGCCTCTGTGGTCCTCTTATGGGCCAACGCGCAGGTTCCTCCCTGAAAATCCCAAAGCTCACTAGCAGTCCAGGTAAGGGTCATGGTGGGTGTCTCCACAGAGATTGACAGGGGTAGATGGATGTCAATGTCCGTGAAAACTAGCTCACCGTGATAACGGGTTCAGGCTGCGTGTAGACCACCTTGGGGCACGTTCGGACTATGATACATGGGAACCGCGAACGGCTCAGTTCTTGACTCGAGATAGACTGTTTATTCGTTCGTGGCTCTGGAAAGATATACACTATTCACGAGAAGCGCGAATCGTGGCTCGATATAAGGTCTTCACTGACCTCACAAAATGCATTGACAACTTTTAACCTAGTTCGCGAGCAGGGGCCTTTCTCGCTGCATGCAGAGAAGGGGGATTCTGTCAACCCTCATCTAACGCGGCTTCCACTGCTTTCCACCATGACGTTGGCCCAAGACCCTGCTCGGCAATCGTGCACTGCGCGAAGAACATACCACAAAAAAACATTAGCATTGAGAACCGCAGGAAGTCGGAGTCAGATGAGCCGGAGGCTTACGGTCACCGTGTATGGTGGCTGCCGTGCTTCCCCACTAATGACGACGCCTTCGCTTGCTTTTGGTGGACCTGGTTCGTCATCACAGAATTCGTCTCTCTCCACCCGGGCGCGCACAATTTCGCCTTGGTCGACATACAACCGCTCCGCTACGGGAGAGTCGAGTAGTTCGTGGGTTGAAGTTGCTTCTGAACCTGGAAGCCAGAAATATGCGCGTTCGTTTGGGTCACTGTGCATGCAGCCGGTGTGGGTGTTCGTTTTATTGAAATGAAAGAGAGGTAGGGAGAAGCGTACAATGCGCATGGTTGGGGGAGATGAGCGAGGGGAATCCACATGTCTTCGAAAAAGCCGACTGATACTAACACAAACGTGAGCTGTGTCGGTCCCGCCTCAGATTTGGGGGGACCCGTACACTGTATGCCATTCTCGTCTGAAGACTTGACTTTGGCCAGGATTACTTCAGTAGGAAAGGGCCGAAAGACGGTCAACCTGAATACGACTATGATCAAAGCGTCGCATCGAAAGCAGTAGATGATGGCCTTGCATGCTTGGGACTGACCTGTATACCAGAGGAAACCGTCTCCATACCTGACTTTACCTTCCCCTGCCTCGGCTATGTCAAATACACAAATGCAGAGGCCGACGTCGTGAAGGACGCGATTAGCGTATTTCTTGTTGAGCTCATTGATCAGGGCTTGTTCCGGGGGCAGGCCGAATTGAGACGGGTGGATAGGTATTTTGTCCTATGTTGGCTAAGTAGATGGCAAGATGTACGAACGGATATTACCTTCACGATAGACAGGACGAACATGAGTGTCTCGACGTTAGCGCGCAGAGTCAATTAAATTGAGAAGCGGCAGAAGGCGGCGAGTACTTTGCTGCGCTTCGCTGGTTCCGCGAAACGACCTCAATGGCCGTGCTAGCACAACCCCCCACATCACCCGCAACGTCAAGCTGGCTACCCGCAAAATCATGGCAGCATTTCCTCGCCGGAGGGTACGTGCTCGCACCGCAGCCAAAATACTCGTTAGTCATTGATGCAATCGCACACACGACGAAAAAAAAACAGCCTTGGGGGGATGTGCGGCGCAGTCGTCACAAGCCCTTTTGACGTAGTCAAGACACGTCTGCAATCAGATTTATTTCGTCAAAAACACGCCGACATCGGCGCCGTCGTGGGAGATAGCGTCGTGCTCGTCCGACGGCCAGGAGGGTTATTATGGCATTTCGTCGAGACAACGCACATCTTGCGGTGCGTCCCCTAAGACAAGCATTTCCCTCATCCCCACTGACATTCTCTTCCTTTACATAATTGCAGAGATATCGCGCGAGACGAGTCACCTCGCGCGCTGTTCAAGGGCCTCGGGCCCACGCTCGTCGGCGTCATCCCTGCGCGCTCCATAAACTTCTTCACGTACGGCAACGGCAAACAAGTCATCGCCAACCAGTTCAACAACGGACAGGAAAATTCCTACGTGCACCTCTGCGCCGCTGCCATCGCGGGTGTCGCAACGGGCACGGCGACGAACCCTATCTGGGTCGTAAAGACGCGGCTGCAGCTATCCGCGTCCGACAAGGTCGCCAGGGTCGTGTCGTCTTCCCCTGCTTCGTTTTTCGGCGGAAGCGTCTCGATGATCAGGCAGATAGCGCGCGAAGAAGGCATCCGTGGCTTTTATAAGGGCCTCAGCGCCAGCTATCTCGGCGTCACCGAGGGCACCATCCAGTGGGTCCTCTATGAGCGCCTCAAGCGTATGAGTGCTGGCACCGAGGGAAAAGGTGGCCTGCAAGAATGGGCTGGCATGTTATGCTCCGCTGGGACGGCGAAGTGTGTTGCTAGCCTCATTACATATCCTCATGAGGTCCGCCAGACCCTCTCTTTCGCCTGTCTTTTCGCACTTTGAGACTGAGATGTCTGGCTCTGACTTCGTAGGTTCTCCGAACACGGCTACGACAACCCCTCGTCAATGGCCACAAAAAATACACGGGCTTGGTCCAAACCCTCCGTCTTGTTATCGCAGAAGAGGGTGCACGGTCTTTATATGGCGGCCTTAGTGCTCACCTCATGCGCGTTGTGCCCAACGCTGCTGTTATGTACTCCATCTATGAAGGTATTCTTCGGTGGGGTGCTAGCCATTGACCCCGTATCATCCCACGTCTTTATTTTATTGCTTCTTTAGAGCGTAGACGTCACCCACTCATCTCAACCCTCATTGTTTCCGTTCCCGTTACCGAGAGCACTCAACAATAATCGCATTTATATAATTTATCGCCGGAAAACACCACCACTCACGCCATCTACGCACTGCTGTCTAGTATGCGTCCCTAGTGTAGGCTCCGTGATTGATAATATCACTTAATCTACTCCCTACTCGAGACTTCCTCGACGGAGGCTTTTGTGTTCAACATCCTCGATCGCCGCCCCGATTGCCAGGACCATCTTCTCGCACCCCCATTGTCCCACGATACTCACACCTAGCGGCCAGCCGTCTCCCTCTGCGCCAGCTGTGATCGGTACGCTCAGGGCCGGAAGGCCCGCGAGGGAAGCAGGAACAGTGAGAACGTCTTGTGTATACGCGTCTAGTCCCTCCTGCTCGTCCAAGTGCGGGGCTGTGCGGACAGCTGACGGGTGCAAAAGGATGTGAACACCAGCCTCGTTGCGCTCTGGTGACACCGCGAGTGGGTTGGGCACACGGAAGACATGCATGAAATCGTCGCGAATACACTGGCGCAGTCGCTGAGATTGCAAAAAGTAGTTGTCAAATGCACTGTATAAGACATCAATGAAAAAAGGATCGAGGAGACAGTATTGCGAGAACGTACTCGGCCGTGAGGGCGTATGTGCCCAGCAGGATACGCCGTTTCACTTCAACGCCGAAGCCAGTGGTGCGCGAATGCGCATACACGTCTGCGGGAGAACGGGTAATGGCACCCGGCGGTAAGGGAACATGTAACCCGTACTGAACGCCGTCATAGCGCGCCATATTGCTACTCGCCTCTGCACTGGCGATGACGTAGTATGCGCTGAGGGCATATCGGGTATTGGGTAGAGAGACTGGTAGCAATGTCGCACCACGAGTCTTCAAGGCACGAACCACACGACGGAAGGGAGATATGATGGAGCTATCCAGTGAGGCTGGGAAGTATTCCTTTTGATTGAATTAGACGAAGAAAGCCGAGTAGCAGCAATGGACGCACTTGGGGAATTCCTATATGAAGGCCGGTGAGGTCCTTAGAATCCGAGGATAATCCCTCGACCATCTGTTCTGAGCATAATTCCCGGGCTTTCTCGCGCGTGCTTGATCGGGCCGCAGTGGGGTCCCTCTCGTCAAATTTGGAGAGAACGTCTTGTTTCAACTCAGTCCAAGGGTGTACAAGGGTATAAGGAAGCGCACCAAACAGTCGAGAAGTAGAAGCGACGTCCTTCCCAACAATCCCAATGCAGTCGAGGCTGTCGGCGAATGATACCACGCCCCATCTTGGGAGTGTTCAGCGTCATCAGCTTACCATGTAAAGTAGTTCTCACCTGCTGATCAGTCCATAAGAAGGCTTGAGCCCAACGACACCACAGTAAGAAGCTGGTAGCCGGACAGATCCACCCGTATCTGTCGCGAGGGCCCTGTGTGCTGCGTAGGAAGTGCAGGGCTTTGGTTAAAGATGACGCTTACGCATCACACATGCCCGCAGCGACTGCTGCGGCACTGCCACCTGAGCTGCCTCCAGCCGAGCGACGTTCACGCGCATCCCACTCCACTGCGTTTGCTGGATGTTGGTACGGGTTGACGACCGGCCCGTGGACTGAATGGATATTGAGAGACCTGAGGCTTTGATTGGAACTCCAGATGTCCGACGAAAGAAGTACAAGCATACCCCATTCCGAACTCATCGCAGTTCGTCTTTCCTATAATTGTCGCCCCTGAGTCGCTCAACAGCTGGACGACAGTCGCGTCGAAGGGCGACTTGAAGTCTAGAGCACGTATGGTCAACGATGACGCGCACACGAGTACGGTAAGCAATCTGTGCTTACCCCGAAGCATAGCGGAAGAGCACGTCGTTGGCATATTCTTTGTGCATATGTTATCCTTCACCGCCACCGTCATGCCTTGCAATGGGCCATCAGAAATGGAACCCGCATCTTCCGGCGCGACATACACAAGCGCGTTCACGCTGTCATTTTTGTTCTGAACCGCGATACGCCAGGACGCCTGACCGGTGGAAGTGGCGAGAGAGCGAGAAGGGAGTCTACGCCAGCCAGGTTGCAGCTGCAGACATCGTCGCATGACTTGTCCGGACTTTGGATTTGTTGCTCGCGTCGTAGAGCAAAGACCCTAACCCCAATCTCGGGTCCTTCAGCACGATGACGACGGAACGACGAGCAAAGAAAGCAAAGTACAGCGAACAAGAGCACGCAAGACGAAAAGTCTCGTTCCAGTCTTTGCCAGAGAGCAAGCGTGAGGCTAGCAAGAGCTCCGCAAAAACACTCGGCGATGTATCGACGGAATCAGCGTCCTTTGGAAAGGAGAAACCAGAGTCTTCAAGGCCATCTTCATTCAAAGTCATCGCTGGTTCTTATGAGCGCCTTCTGTACGGACTTCAAGGGACCGTGTCCGCTGTGTCGCCTGCAGCTTCCGAGCTCCAGTGGACCCTAACACCAATTTTTATTTTTCCGGCCCATGTCTCGTGCATCAAATCCGTGGCTGCGTCTCCGCAGGGCGGCAAATGGCTTGCAACCGGGAGCGGGGACGAAATTATCAAGGTCTGGGATCTGAGGCGACGAAAGGAAGTCGGTGGGCTCATGCAACACGAAGGTTATCCTCCTCTCGTGCCGCACGTCTTCCGCACCCAAGCCAACCACCTTGTTTAGGATCCATCACTGACCTCACCTTTCCTTCACGGTCACACCTAATCTCGGCGTCCGAAGACGGGACACTTTGCCTCTTTCGTGCCCGTGATTGGGCGGTCCTTCGGTCGCTGAAGGGCCATAAAGGACGCGTCAATTCAGTGTCTGTGCATCCATCGGGGAAGGTTGCGTTAAGTATAGGGAAGGATCGGACATTGTACATGTGGGACCTCATGCGAGGGCGGAGAGCCGCAAGCGTAAAACTTGGTTTTGGTATGTACTGAGACTTCTGTGGAGCGAGTACTAAAGATCGCCGTACAGAAGGAGAGCTTGTACGATGGTCGACCAAAGGTTCGCTGCTGATTGTACAATACCAAAAAACCATCAATGTCTACTCGACGGTGAGATATCGTTACTCTTTCTGATGACAATTCCTGATACCCCCCCAAGGATCTGGCACTCCTGCATACCCTGGATCACTCTTCGCGTATACACGATGTCAAATTCGCACAGAGGGTTGGTGGAGAAGGCGAGGTTGTTCTCGTTGCTGCTGAAGACAAAAAGACAACCGTCTACGAAGTAAGTCCCGACTCTGGCACGTTCCTTCGCGCAATCGCGTATCTCGTCGGGCACGGAAATCGGTATGTTCGTAGAGTCTTCTAAAGATGCCCCACTCAAACGTTATGCAGTGTCAAGGCTCTCGACACCCAAAAAATCACTCTTCCGTCTGTAAAGCAACGCTTCACAACAATTCTGAGCTCGGTGTCCTCGGACGGAACAATCAACGTGTACGACCTGTCACTTCTACCTCCTCCCAGTTTAAGCGAAGAAATCGATATTGTGGAGACATCACCAGTTGTGACGTACGACTCCAAAGGCAGTCGATTAACTTGCGTGACCCTGGCAGATGGCGATGTAGGCCAGATGGAACAGATGGAACAAACAAAGGCGCAAAACGAGAGCGAGAATTAGAATCGGAGGCGGAAGAAGATGAGTGGGAGGGCCTTGAGGCCGAAATTACATAACTTAATAGAGTGTACAATGGAACGGGCCTGGCTTGCGTCCAGTCTGTATGAGTTGGCTATCCTTTTCGCGTGCTCGCGTCTGCTCTCCTTTGTTCAACTCTACACGACGGCAGTTCTCTTTCTCATTTAAGCATCGTTTTCCTCGAGATTCACCACAGCTACGAAATGCACCTCTACAGCCGGGAGTTGTGCCATCGTTTCGGGAGCAGATTGCCCGCGCCAGCTCAGTGCAATCTTTTGCCGACGCCGTCAAGTATCCGGTGATTGGGAAGCACATCATTGTGTGTTAGAGCAAATTCCGTGAACCCTCGTATCTCTGACAGAAATATGTGTCTAGTTCGTGCTTGGTGCTTCAGCGCTGGTCTATGTCGTCGCTGCCCACAATACCAACGTTGAAACTAAGTTTTGGACAAGTTACCTCGTCAGTCAGAAGCGTTGGAGTACCGCAGCGCCAACTACTAGCGATATGCGATTCACACAGTCGCGGGTTCTTTTGAAGGTTAGTTGCTTTCTCAGCTCTTACATTCCTCCACCGTCTCACTCGAATCTCGCACCCCAGAAATTCCAGGCCCAATTAACAGCACTGACTGAGTCGCTGGCAGATGCTCCGATCATTGCAAAGAGTATCATCTTACACTCCTATGCGAGACTAGCTGAGATGTATCTCAACGCATCGGAGGGGCGACGAGTCGGCTATGGCATTGCTGCAGTCAATGTGGGGGTATGGATTGCGTGGCAGATACCCGTCCTGCGGCCCTTCATGATGTCCCACTTCACACACCATCCTCTCAGTGGCAAGACATACACGATGTTGACGTCGATGTTCAGGTGACTGCACCTTAACGACGTTCCGGAGCTACCTAATCAATGATTTGGTTAGCCATTCGTCCTTTTTGCATCTATTGTTCAATTGCATGGCCCTCACGAGTTTTGGTGTGTTATCTTTGTACGTCTTCAAGACGAAACTTACTGTGTTGTATCCCTAGCATCGGCCACATCAACATGGATGACCCGCGAGCAAGTTCATGCCGAATCCCACCTCCGAGAATCCACCGCGATCTACCACTTTCTTGCGCTTTACTTCGCCTGTGAGCACTCTTGCCTTGCGAAGTTACTTTCATAGGCGTTGACCAACTGCGCAGCTGGCCTGTTTTCCTCACTCGCCTCGCACCTCTTCATTGCACGCGCTGTCTACCCCCGACTAATCTCTAAGCTTGTCCAGCATGGTGAGCAAGGATCTTCCGGGATGATCCAGAAACTATCTTCCACCTTCTCTTCCGCTGCCAAGTCAAGCGCGCGACCTGCTCCGGATGTTGCTGCAGCCACGGCGACTATCTTGCCCTCACTCGGCGCGTCCGGTGCTATTTACAGCACCGTCATCCTATCCACGCTCGCTTTTCCAGACGCTGAAGTGTCCCTGGTATTCCCTCCGACACCTTCCTTCCCTATCCAATATGGTGTAGGCGGGCTGGTCTTACTCGACTGCATTGGCATTCTGCGGGGTTGGAGGTACGTTGTGCTCATTATCGAAATTCCGGTGGCTGCAATGACCATGGACAGGTTCTTTGACCACTATGCACACCTTGGTGGCGCGGCCTTTGGAGCACTCTATTACATGTACGGTATGCGTGCGTGGGACGCAATGCGTGTGCACGCAGTCAAGTCGGAGAGGCCAACGTGAAACGTTTAAAAGTCGTACGGGCCGGTGATGGAGATGATTTGCATCACAGATGTTATTTTACATATCGTTCCTACGCACCCCACCTCATTCGAGTTTACGATCGTCCTCTGTTGTCTTCACACCTCAAATATCCAATGATCTTCGCACAGAGTCTTTCCCTACCAGCGTAGACATCTTTTACTGGTGGATATCACACTCGCCGCAAAACACCATCAGGCTCTCGGAGCCCGCAAAACTGACGACTTGGCGTCAAGAGAACGCGTATAAGTCTTTGCAGATCCCCCCACCCTCTGTGACGGACTGTTGTCTTGTTCTCTCTTCGTCGCCGAGCGCTGCATCCTCAATCATCAACTTGTGCAACCACAACGTCGGCAGAGCACCGCTCCCCGTTGCTTCGCTTCCCATAACAATATCTACGCAGCAGGGCAAGGCACTAGCCAAGGCTTCTACCAAGCAAGAGGCGATCACTCGCACTTTTTGCTTGTTCGATGAGGATAACGCCGCCGCCGCCCCCTTGATGCATATCAAAGAAACGGTTTCGTTTGACCTTGACAAGGTAATTCATTCGTTCGGATTTTTTAGTGAGGCTCGATGACGGATCACAAGCGCCGCAGAAATTGTGGGATAGCGGCATTGGCCTGAGCGCGTGGTTGGTTCGCCTTTCGGCTGCTGAAGATGTAGCGTCCCAGCCCGCCCTCGTGCAGGAGCTTAGGAGCAGGCTGTTCGCGCCCCAGGAATGTCACATCATCGAATTAGGTTCGCATCACCTTGGTTTTGGAACGCAGGCTGAATAGACATGGTCACGTCAGGTGCTGGGACTGGGATTGTCTCCCTGGTCCTTGCAGCCCTGCGTTCCTCCGACGCCGCCTGTGCCACCTACGAGACTCGCATATTCTCCACGGATCTCCGTGAGTAAGATCATCTATCATCCTTCTTTCGTCACTGGACTCGCTTTTTTTATGAGTGTCTTCGATGGAGCTTATGCACTATAACATATACGCCAACACTGCGCTCTATCCTCACTGCCCCCCAACTGCGCTTCCCCTCGACTGGGACGAAGAGGAGCTTCCCGAGGCTGTCCGCGACGCACGTGGCGGCTTTGACCTAATCGTGCAAGTCCTTCTCTTTCCTTCCTCCCAATGATAATTCAATTCAATACTCTTTGTCTAGAATGGCAGACGTTGCATACAACACGTCCTCCTTCCCGGCCCTTCTCAGCACGCTCTCCTCTCTTCTCGCATTGAGCGATCATGATGATGGTGCAGCGGCGGGAGCTCGAGAGCCGCAGGTGCTGCTCGCGTATAAGGAGCGTGACCCCAGCGAGCGACGGCTCTGGGACATGATGGTATCTAGCGTCGGCGTTACGCTCGAGAAAGTCGGGAGCGAGGCGGGTGCCGGAGGGGCTCCCGTCGAGATCTGGATGGGGAAAAAAGCACATGGTTGACGAGTTTGCGGCGTCCGTGATTGAGAGGAACCGGTGATGAGGCAAGTATATAAGGCACCTTCATGAGCATCTCTTCGTAGGATTGCTTGAAACGCGTCGTCGTCGACAAGCGAGTGGAAGCTGGTACAGTCGAACCTGCTTCTTCGTCTGTTCCAACGACTTTCGAAGCTGAATAGATGTCCCCCACGTTTCTCGATCTTCGTCTTGAGATTTGCTCTTGCTTTCGAGCTTCTTAATATCTACCCATGATGCACCTCCAGGACAATATGTTGGACATAGGGCAATGAATAGTTCCTTGGTCTACCTGCACCGTGCGTTGGAAAACGCGATGGTGTTTGACATAGCACCGGCCTTGCTCCTATGGGTGGAGTACTTTGTCATGTCACTGTAATTTGGGACCAGATCTAGAGTTCTCCGGTGATCGTATAAGAGTGTGGTGATGGAGGCAGGCCACCGGTATGAGCTAATCTGGTGCATTTGGCTTGTGCGCGCCCAAATATACAGTAGCGCCGCTTGTAGGATGTCCTCACTTCCGCTGCGTCATCGATAAGGTGACTGGGAGATATTACACTAGAATTTCTTTGGTTCGTGACAGCTAAGAGTTGGTGTTTCCTTCGCCATTTTCATCTTTCGCGCACCAGGCCTTACAGCAGGTCACTCTGGAGTCCGTCGGTAGTTTCCCGCCTATCATTTCTTCACCCTACATCATTCACGAGCAAGTATCCTGCCACGTATCCTGCCACGTTCAAATCGCGTCATGGACACGTTCCTCGAATTTGGGGCATGAGGTAAACCCACCTCCTACTGCATCTGCGGCCGAACAGGACGACGACCGCGACTCATAAGGCCGGTACCAGTATCTCCTTCGTCCCCAGAGCTTAGTTCATTATCCACACTATCAATGGGCACCCCGAGGTTTGTCTAAAGTCCTTCGTTTGCCTTATTACTACTCCCCGCTAATCTCCGATCAGCGATGGTCCAGTTTCCCTGCCTAGAGTTTCTGAACCGGTCATACCGATCGGCTCTCCCAGGTATGTCTAGTGCCTACTACTACCAATGAACTAAGCACTCACCGTTGATATTCAGCTAGCGTTCGCCGTCCGCTGCCCTTACCGAGTGATTCACCCTCTGGTGCCACCTCATCTTGCGGAACGCTTGCTCAAGGTCGTCACCAAAAACAAAATACACTCAAGGTGCACCCTTAGCACCCCCGCAGTGGCTGCCGCGAGTACTGAATTTGTGGTACAGGGAGTCACGGAGGTGCAACAACAATCAGCATGCTCCCAGACGACATCTTGCTTGAAATGTTTGACTTCTATCGAAGAGTCGCGACTACCGTTATGAAAATACCATTCGCCTTGTATGGGAATGGCACCTACTGGTGCATGTGGCGACAAATCGTATCTGCGTCGCCACACCGTCTCAATTCTCTGCACATATGGAATTCTTGTCAGGGAGAATCCGGGTATCTGGCCAGACTTTCCTATCATTATCGACTATTGCCGTCCCAATCCCGGGGCCAGAATGACACCTAACGATGGAGACAACCTCATCGCTGCGCTCGAATCGGAGCACTCCCATCGTGTATGCTCTGTTGGACTTTACGCAACCGGCTCGCAGTTGGGAAAGATCGTCACTGTGATGCAGGAACCGTCTCCGGTGCTGAAATGTCTTGAGATTTCCTCGGAGGGTGGAAATACACCGGCCCTTCCTGGTGGCTTCTTGGAAGGATCTGCGCCTTGTCTACAGACAATCTATTTGCACGGAATTCCTTTTCTAGCATTGCCAACACTCCTTTTGTCGGTCAGTGCCCTTGTCGTCCTCAGTCTTCGCAATATCCCCCAACTGGTTATATTTCACCCGGGGCGATGGTAGTGCCCCCCCCCCCCCCCATGACACGGGTTGTCCTCCCTACTCTCATTTCCTTTCGATTTAGGGGTACTAGCGAGTATCTGGAGGACCTCGTTGCCCGGATCGACGCCCTTCGACTGGACCAGATCTTCGTAGTTTAATTGAACCAAACAGTTAACTTTCAAGTTTCGCAATTCTCCAAGTTCGTCAATCGCTCAGTAAGCGTCAAGTCGACCCCATTCGGGCATGCGCAAGTTAGCTCGTTCAGTGGCTGCGTTGCCTTCACCACGTATCATCAAGCATACCATCCACCTTGTTGGGATCGGCACGCTGCCAGAACTGTCGTTTCATGCTCGGGAATTGATTGGCAAGTTTCTCACATGGCCCAGGTGCTCAATCAATGTTCTCCTGCACTCTCCAATGTGGCCCATCTCAAGCTCAAGACGGAGCCCGGGAGTGGTCAACTGGACGGTACGGACGGCATTGAATGGCTGGACCTCCTCCACCGATTCTCTACCGTGCGGACGCTTTATGTATCTCAGGAGCTCGCGGGGCATATTGCCCTTGCACTGGAAGACCTCACGGGGGAGATGGCCGCAGATGTCTTGCCATCACTTTACTTGATCTGCTTAGAGGACCAGCCTGCTTCATCCATTGAGAAGCTCGTCGCTGCTCGCCGGCTCTCGGATCGCCCTGTAACTGTCATTAACACAGAAGCAGAGTTTAATAAACGACTCAGGTCCTAAATCACCAAATAACAGAACGTTCCATACCAGTTGCCTACTCTACAGCCTGGTGCTTTCTAATCCTAATCGCAGACACGTAGATGAAGATGCTGTATGAACTACTTTAGGGCTCTCCCTCGATTCATTTCCGGTTAGATTTCAACTATCGCAGAATCGCGTGAGTTGTTGAACACGTTCCTGTTAAGATGGCTGCTTCTAACCAGTATAAGCGAAGGCAAAGTCCGACAGATATCATGAGTGCGAAGTTAGTTCGTATCTCACTAATACGCGGGGTAAAACTGCGGGGTAAAGACGAGACAATTAAGGAGGTAATGAGACGACCAGGACCGTGATCAAGGAACATCGATTCTGCCACGAAGATCACGTCCGCAGTGGCGCGGCTTTTTCTCATCAGGCTCTCAAGATCTCAACGCCCCAACGATCATGCATCATGATTCATTTCAAATCCGGAAGATGCATACAGCACATCCTCTTTCCTCGTCTTCACGTCGAACGTAGTGGGAACTTGAGAGTACTCACGCAGAATCAGACATTCTTCGAACCCTGTACGCGTGTATTCCTGCCAGCGTCGCGCGGTACCCTTCGCGTGCTTATAATCCCTTTCCGTAGCTAGTGTGGCCTAGCAAGTGCAAGTTCACTGCATGAGACACCGCTCGCCCAGAGGCGCTGCGCTGCTTATGCGACATTTCGGGCTACTCGGATACCGTCACATCTCCACCATCAACTCACGGCTATGAAGACCTCCGTTTTGATGATGTGCTTGCTTATTATCACAGTATATGTATTATACATTAAATCCGCAACCGCAATGGTCGACCGACACAGCTAAATTAACCGTAAAACGAGTGCGCTGCGCAATAACAAGACCTTCCGAATATAGTGAGAGTCCGCTTGCAAAATCAATGCTACAAATGTGTCCGCTCGTCTATCGTATCGTCATCATCTGTCCGAACCAAAATTGCGAGTGCCCTCAAAGATGACAGAGTGAGGCGCTCAGTGCAAATATTGTCATCGCGAGGACGTGCGGCAGTGCGTTAGGTAGGGCAGCATTCGAGTTTGTCTGTCCTGAGCCAGTGATGCTCGCACTCACGGAGCCGATCGTGGGCGTTGGCAAACCAGCTGCGGTCACTACTCTCTGATCGTTCGCTGCGAGCGTCGCAAATCCAACGGAGGCTGGGTTAGCGCGGAAGACCGAGTATACGTTCTTAAGGAAAGTGTCGCCGATGATCCAAGCGATCTCGCTGCTGCCGCTGCCGCTGGTTTGCGAAGTGTTAATCTCGAAGAAAGCGCCGAGACACTCGTTGTTCGACAGTTTGGTCAACTTGAAGTCCTCTGGCGAAATAGACCAATTCCGGCCACCGAAGGAGAGGGCGACGTTAACGGTAGTTGAGCAGGCTTAAGGAGGCCGTCAGCGCACACGATAAGCTAGAGATAAGCGAGAGCGTACGGTAGGTGTAATACCCTCGTAATTGCCGCCAGCAGGAGCCGAATTGGGAATCTGAGCGTAAAGCTCACTAATGACAGAGGAGGGTCCGCCAACTAGCGTTGTGCCCGTATCAATCGCAACCAGGGAGCCTGACGCCGAAGGTAGAGTCACGGAGTTTGAGTTCACAGTCAAGCCCGAGAGGGTGAGAGTCCAATATGTAGTCGAGACAACAGATTGATATTCAATCTCGCCCGTATAAAGGGACGTGTTAGTCGCGCCTGTCAAAACATACAGTTAGCTGAGTGACAGTTTGCGGGTGCGCCACTTGGACGAACCCAGTGTGAAGACGCCTCCAGGCTCTAGGCTTTGTGTATTTGTCGCATTCACAAAACGCGTGAGATAAAAGGCCATGAGTGGCTCGTCAAGGGCATTGGCCTCGAAGAGAGATTGCCAAAAGGGGACGGATCCCGAAGATGATAGCGCCTGCCAGCCGAGCCCCATGAGCCCCGAAACAGGAGAATCTAACAAGCCTTCGGAGAAGTCATCGCATGTGGCTATGAGAAGGGCAGGTCAACAATGCACATGGCGGGAGGGATCAACAAGTTGACACACCGAAAACCTGCTTTTCGACTTGAAAACCAGCCATCTGGACAACATCCGTTGCAAGAGTTCCGCTGGCTGAACCACTACCGTATTTGATCGAGAACCCCTGGGTAAGGTTATTGAACGTCGAGGAAGTGGACGGGTCAAATGTCTGAATGTCCTGGCAATTTTGCGTGCAGGAACTGTCAGCGAGCCAGAGATCGGCGGAACCGGTGTCTAGGATAACGTTGTACGCGACAGGAGGGGTCCCAATAGCTATTGAGCCATAGTAGCTGTGGACACAACCACAGTCAGGGCAATGTAACAAGAGTATACCAGCGCTCAACTCACCTCGAGTCGATGTTTTGATTGACAAGGCTGGCCAATGTAAGCGACTAATGTCCAACGGGCAGCAGAGGAATAAAATCTGGCGTACAAATTATCTCCCGATGAGGAGCGCTTCGATTTCGACGAGCCACCGTACTTGGCTTCCAGAAATTGTTTCTGATGCTTAGCCCAGAGTCCCCATTCGGCGTCGCTACGTGTTTGTGGTGCCTGGCGAAGAATAGGGACATGCAGACTTCGGGAGGATGGCTGTGAACGAGGACTGGGGGCAGCCAGTGCCCAGTCAACAGTAAGGAAGAGACTCAAGGCGAAGGGGAGGGGTAGGGCGTCCAAACGCATGGTGTATGGGGAGGAGAAGGGGTGGAGGCGCCCTGAAGGTTGGGGTGGAAGAGTACTTAAATAGGAGAGAACAGGATATGGAGGCTGTTTGGACGGGCGGCACGGATAAACAAATAGCGGGGGGATAAATTAGATAGCAGGACCGGCCTGTGGGTGCTGGAAAGTCGTGGAAAGTGGAAAAGAAAGTGATAATGGGCCAGCCAAAGTAACCGCGATTCGGGCGAGGTCGGCCAGTGGACACAGCCAAAATCATTCTCACGTGGTCTGCTGTTCACCGCCCCCAGCGCTCACCTGCTGCGCATTACCGACCACGGACACCCTTGACTGCGCATTACCAACTGATTTCGGCATCAGCGCGTCATTGGGAATATTGGTGACGCTCAGTCATCTCTGCAAGACTGTTTCCGTGAAGCTTCAGTGAGGATTGTCCATCGC
The DNA here is from genome assembly GCA_015025155.1 of Lactarius quietus. Classification (NCBI taxonomy): domain Eukaryota; kingdom Fungi; phylum Basidiomycota; class Agaricomycetes; order Russulales; family Russulaceae; genus Lactarius; species Lactarius quietus. The sequence continues at coordinate 394,594 of WITN01000010.1, forward strand.
CTACCACAAAGTCCCCGACCACAGCATCCCGTTATTCCGAAACCAGAGGAACTAGTGCAGGAACGGCGATCCCGTGAGCTTTGCGCTTAATAGTTGCTGCGGACGCCAAGATCGCTTAGGCACTTGGTGCTCTTTGCTCGGCGTTGCCGTTACACAACTGTAACATTGATTCATGTGCCGACTCCTTTTTTGACTGCGTTCTCACAGCTTCAGTAGACCAGATCTTCTGCTCGTGTAACACGAGCTCTTCGCCTGGCTTACATTTCCTGTGCTCAATGCCTTGGGGAATCACCCAACTGATCAACTGCGCAGCGATATCCGTGACTATCGGACCATGCCTCTACCTCCACAAAAACGCATTGCAAACCAATCCAGACGTCGTACCTCCCCTGATAAAATAAACCCGATTGCTTAGTCAACATACCCCTGTACCAGCACGTGCAGATATTGACCAGACCACGAACAGGATAAAATTAGAATAATACAGTCAAATACAGTGGCAAGGACAGATACGTCTAAACAAACGACTCTCACGACCGCTCACCACGTAAACGACGTGCGAGGGCAAGATCCTTGGGCTGTATAGTGACACGCTTTGCGTGAATCGCGGCGAGATTGGTGTCCTCAAAGAGAGACACGAGGTAAGCTTCTGCTGCCTCCTGCAGAGCCATCACAGCTGAAGACTGGAAGCGCAAGTCCGTCTAAAAGCAGTATGAGTATCGCCCAATTTCAGACACGGGTCACTGACCTTGAAGTCCTGCGCAATTTCGCGGACGAGACGCTGGAAGGGGAGCTTGCGGATAAGAAGCTCGGTCGATTTTTGGTAGCGACGAATCTCGCGGAGTGCCACTGTTCCGGGGCGGAAACGATGAGGCTTCTTCACACCTCCAGTTGTGGCCTTGAGGCAACATCATTAAGCTGGACAGTGACGACAGTAAATGCGTTCTACTCACGGCAGCGGCTGTCTTGCGTGCTGACTTGGCAGCGAGTTGCTTACGAGGGGCCTTGCCTATAATGCACCCATGAGGATACCGTTGTACTAACGTGATATAAAGATGCTTACCACCGGTAGACTTGCGAGCGGTCTGCTTGGTACGAGCCATTGATATTTAGTAAGGTTGAGATTGATAAAAAGGCAAAGAGGCTTGGTGTGCAACGGAGGGCGGTTGGAAGTGTGGAGGCAGGAAGTGGGAGGTATTTATATTTCATTGTGTTTGTGTCGAGACTTGGACGCGTCGCGTCGGTGCCTGGGTCAACAAAACGAAATTGTCGATCAACAAAACTTTATTTGGCTCACGTGCGTGCGTCTCGCGCTTGTATATAACCATGCCGCGCCTGTCAACATTGCGTCACTTATCCCACTGTCGTACCTTCGGTGCTCACTCACTTCTCAACCAACTCCTCCATCCTCTTGAATAATTTGCAAAAATGTCTGGCCGTGGAAAAGGTGGAAAGGTAGCCGTTTTCTTTCTCTCTTTTCTTTTAGTGATTAACAACAGCTTGTCTTTTAGGGTCTTGGCAAGGGTGGTGCTAAGCGTCATCGCAAAATCCTTCGTGATAACATCCAAGGCATTACCAAACCTGCCATTCGTCGTCTCGCCCGTCGTGGTGGTGTGAAGCGTATTTCGGGCCTTATCTACGAAGAGACCCGTGGCGTCCTTAAGATTTTCCTAGAAAATGTGCGTTGAGACTATCTCTGGGTATCGTATTGTATTCTAACCGATCCTTAGGTTATTCGTGACTCAGTCACTTACACCGAGCATGCGAAACGTAAAACGGTGACCGCTCTTGATGTCGTGTACGCTCTCAAGCGATCGGGGCGCACTCTCTACGGTTTCGGCGCATGAGCTCTGCATTTGCTGGGCTAGATGTACACCTTGTATTGCTATTGTAATATTTAATGTGGCGATCCTTCTCGGAATTTGGCTTCATGTTTTCATCTGTCTAATTGAGGCTCGACACATGAGGTAGGGGTGACTAAACCTTGCTATCGTTCGAAGCAAATTATTAGCGAGCAAGCTACTCTTTCCCCGCGTTGGTAGTGTACGCTTGTTGCGGTTTACGATTGTGGCACTACGTTACTCGACTGTCAGGGTACCGTTTACATTTGCGCCCTCGTTGCCTCGCAGGTCACACTATCGCCACCTGAGCGGCCAAGAAGGTCAGGCGGGAATTCGAATGCGGTGTTCTCGAATCGCGAGGCAGCACTGTTATTTTCGTCGTCCCCACCGTCATCGCCAAGTGCACGTGTTCCGAGTGGTTGCCGCGACACGATCCAATGGGTTCACGAACGTATTGTTCGCCCAAAGTCGTCAAGGGGTGTCCCTTATCGTGGCTCGCTTATGGCAACGTGGTGGAAGCATTCAGTTTTCCAAGCCAGATGCAGTAGCGAGTTGCGCCACCCCCGGGCTTCCCGTCTTCCAGACCATTGATACCTTCTTACTTTTTTGACTACCGAGGACTCCCCTCAGGGACGCGAAACGGCCAATTGAACTGCACACATTCCCCTCATTTCTCCATCTATGGCTGTATGGCTCCTATCCTGACAGTCGGTGCCTTTCTGACATTGCACCCGACACTGACCAGATCAAAACTCGTGGATACTGCAAATCACTCATAGTGAACAAGCTGGCAAACTCGCAGGGTCAGATCAGAATCTAGGCACTTTATGTAATTGCTATCGGGGCAAGCGCTCGTTTAGCCTTACCGTAGTTGCAACATCCAAAGCACCCGAAGGTAGCCAGTATGGGAAGCCTAGACAGACGATGACGTTGACTGACAGGATGCTTTTGTCTTTTCTCGAAAGAACCCATCGGTTCCGTGTGATGAACCGATAATGGGGTCGCGATCAGTTAGTGGTTTAGCCAGTGATAGAGTGTACTGGGCTGGGCTGGCACGTGCCAAGATGCCATGCTCACCACCACTCCAGGACATCTCGGTCATTTTATCTTCGGGAACACGTTGTACGTATCCTAGGAAAGAACGGCCGTGATTTATCCGCTTCTAAACCAGCTAACCCCAACCGACCAGAGTACAAAATAGCCCCTAGTTGTCCCCCAAGCTTGTTGTCTCTCGCCCATTTGTGCTTGCGCGATGTCTTTATCTTCAGCTGAGCCAGTGACAGCCCAGATCCACCAACGCTGCCCTCCTATCCCCTCTGCTGCCATGTCTATGTCGACAGCCACCTTGCCCAATGCCACCAATAACCTCGGAAACGACCTCCCGAACGAGATACTCCTCGCTATCTTTGGCCACCTCTCCCAACACATGCTCACTCGCATCATCCTCGTCTCCCACAAGTGGCGTGCCAACGCCGAGCGCCTACTCTACTCCTCCATCGTCATCAACGAGGTATTGCCGCGCTCCTCCACCCCGGAGCTCAAGGGTGCACAAACGATGCCCGCCGTGCCCGCCGTCACACTGCGCTGCTGCGAGACGCTCTCGTCCTACCCGCACCTCGCGGAGTATGTCCGGCGTTTCCACGTCCGATGGCAGACAGACGCGGTCGAGAGCCCTGCGTTGCTCCTCTTGATCGCCCAGAACATCGCCAAGTCCCTCGTGCCGACTTTCCGGCACCTCGACTCGCTCGACCTCTCCTTCGGCCTCGCCGACTACGTCATCCCTGCCCTCCTCGCCACGCCCCGCATACCTACCGCATCTGCCGCCTTCCTCCCGCCCTTCCACCTCCCCGACCTGCGCAGCCTCGCCCTCCACGGCATCGGGGAGCCCCCCGAGCCGGTCCTGCGCAACCACCCAGCCCTTCTCCACCTCAAGCTCGGCGATTACCCTCGCCCACTCCGCCTCCTCCCGACGGATATGCCCTACCTCCGCTCCTTCCGTGGCCACCCCGCCACTGCAGCGTCTGTCCTCCCCGGCCGTCCCATCGAGGCTCTCGGCCTTGTCGGCCTCGACCCGGCAACCGAGTCCGACCTCGCCCGCATCGCAGCCGGCAGCCAGGTCCGCTCACTCGACCTCTCCGGAACGAGCGTGACCCCGACCGTGCTCCGCAGCATCTCTCGCCACCTCTCCCACGTCGAGTGGCTCAGGGTTCGCCTCGCCCTCCGCCACACCCTCCATTACGCGCTTTCCGGCATTGTACGTTCATTCTCGAAAAGGAGGCGTGTATTCGCCCATTTCTTATTGATAAGCGTTTTACAGAGGATTCTAACGGCGCTTACCACCGTACTGTCCGATTTCTGCAATCTGCGCGACCTCGATCTCTCGCCCACAAACGCCGTACACTACTACGCGGACCAGAACGCCCTCGAGGAGCAGCGCCTCTGCGTCGCATGGACACGCGCGTGCCCCTCGCTTCGCCGCGTCGTATTCCCCTCTCACGAAGAGTGGTCGCTCTCCGAAGGCGGCACGTGGACATGCAAGTCCTCGAATTCGATAGCTCGTCTACTGTTTCGGTGCGTCGCACACATCGATGGTCAATGCCCGCTGACGATAACGTCGACATAAATACGTCCCTCTAGCCATCCCCGCGCAACCTCATTGATTGGTTGTGAGGCCCAGGGCTAACAATAAACCAACCCCTACTCCTGCTACCCCGCGTGTAAATATCACGCTACAGGACACATCAAATACATCCGGAAGCTCATCGCAGATCAATGCGTGCTAGAGAGATTACATAGTATGGCTATTCCAGCGCCAGCGGGTGCATGACGGATACAGTGGAGAGGGGTATATGAAACCGAATAGTGATGTAGGTACTAGTCCTCATAAAATAATGATGAAGAAAGCCCGACTCATGAAACTTCAGACTCATCGACAAATATGTCGGTGTAGTGTTCGAGAATGGTCTCAATCGCCTATAAAAAAGTCGCCATTGGCTCTTGTGGGACCTCGGGACAGTAGTCGGACGTCACACGTACCTTGTTCTGAATCGTCGCCCCTGCGAGGCCATCCTGCCCGTTGACACCACCATTCGTCGTGGCTGTAGGGAACAATGTCGGCCCGAAGACAATTGCCAGATTACCTATGGACATCGAGTTCTGCACCTCGTTCTGCACAATCCTGCGTGGGAACATTGGTCGGGCGCAGACTCAAGTCTGGTCTGGGGACGACGTACCTGTGTAGATGACCCATGAAGAATTTTAACGTCGCGTAATTGGCATCAGGTAGCTCGTTGACCCTTTCGTGGAGCCGGATGTGCCTTAAGCGGTCATTTTCGATTTCTGGGCGGATACGAACAGTTACAGTCGACCCTGTATCACGTCGAAGGAATGCGAATGCTTACTGGCGGCGCTTAGAAAGCCTTGGTGCAGATGCATCGTTAACACTGGCTCTGGTAGCTCTCTTAGCCAGAGCTTCAAGACGCTTGTTACGTTGCTAATATCCCCTGACCACTCCTCGGCGTCAAGATTGGTGGCGTCTAAATCTGTAAGACTATGAATATAAGTCGTCAAGGACACTACAAGCTAGCACGAGCCTTTATCGAGCTTTTCCTTCAACCGGGTGACCTTGCTCATCGTCCCACCAATACGATAGACGCCCACCGTTGAGATGCCGTACTTCTCGATGGCCTCACAGCATTTGACCATGATGGGTGGGACTTCCACGCCGTCACGCGCCATTTGTTCTGCGAGGTCGATACCAAAGGTGGGCCTGGTTCGATCTGGCAGATGTGAATGACTGCTGTTAGGTGTGTTAGCGCTATTGGGTATTGGGTTCGAGCGATCAATATGTTGAGGTAAGGGAGGCAACTAAACCGCGATTAGTTTGCGTCGGGTGCTCCGTGATCAGCACACAGCTTACGAAACCTTCATGCTCCGGCCCCGTACGACGTGGACCTCTCTGTACTCCGCCGTGGGCGTACGCATAATTCTGCATATAGACTTTGAAGTCCGATCGGTTGTCTATTGACTCGATGGTAGGTTTGAGTCCAGGTCCTGCCAGTTCTGTCAGAGGAGCAATTTCTTGGGAAGAAATACCTCAGTATTTACCGTCTTCGATGCCCGTTGGTGCCAAGGTGGAACCATCACTCAAGATGATGCTCTCAAACAAGAAAGCGTAGCGCGTGAGGTGGTATTGAGTACCGAGATCGATCTCGTCTGCGCACTCCTTCAAAGCCTAAAAGAAGTCGAGATAAGATGTGGTAAAGTTCTGTTCTGCGGGCACTGACACGGAGTATCCGAGGAAGTTGGAAGTTGAAATATTCCTGTCGTAGACCCTGCGTTTCCTGCACCGACTTGTGGTAAGCTTGAGAAGACAGCTGCACCCGAGCACGGATGTCGTCTTCCTGGCGTTGAATCTGTAGGGGAAAGTAAGTTCTCGTCGCAAGGTTACAGAGGATGGATGGGGAGGGTACATTTCCAGGGTTCTTTCCCCTTATTAAGAGTCCACCCTTTGCAACCGCCTTGCCGATCGCGCGCTTCCCACCGGCCGGCGCACGGGCCTGAATGACAGAATCCTTGGCGGGTTCGCCCTCCTTCTGGAGCAGAATACGGCCAAGCTCCTCCATGGTAGTGTCCAGGCGGGCTTTGTTCTTTTCGGTGGTTGCCTCAGAATCCTGCAAGTTACGTTCGTACCGAGTTGCGAGATCCTTGGTCTGGATGGTAAGAGTTTGGGATCAAACTCCAAGGTTTTAAGCCGCAAGGTGACATACTGCCTTTCTATTTTTATCGACCTCCTTAGCCAGATTCGCTAGCTCCTCGCTCATCTCATTTAGCCGCGACGCGAAGCGTAGCCTATTTTCGGCTATGATTTCGTGTATTTTCATAGTTGTCTGCCACGCATTGACGAAAGAGCTGTGAGAACGGAGGTCACCAGGTCAAGACAAGAAAACATTGAGAAAACAATTGGAATACAGACCCAGCTTTCCCGTCATTCATGGCGTACACGTCGGCGGTGTTCTTGGCGAGCTTCTGCATGCCCCTTCCGAACTCTTCCTCGAGCACAGCACGCTTTTTGAAAAACACGGAAGCTTCCTACGAGCAGGAACTGTTCGAATTGAACGTCACGGTCCTTGCTGAAACCAGCTTACCCTACAGGATACCATGCTCTGTTTGATTCTGTCGAGCAACAAGGGAACACCGCACTGAATTGGCGTGAGAAATATGTTAAGTGAGTTATCCCCAAGGGATTAGACGGGTGGAACTCACATCAAGTTCGCACAGTGCTCGGAGCACACTTTCATCGAAGGTAGGCTCTACAACTGCGATCGATTCAGGTTGAGCGGAAGGCGTGGGTTCTGACCGGTGCGCGACAGGGGGGAGACTGTTACGCCATCGGGCAGTTGCAGTCGCCGAAGGAGAAGGCTTTCCCGCCAGATCAGCTTCTGTGCTAGATCGAGGTGGGGACGACGAGGATTTGGAGGACAGTGAGGGCCTAGAGGGAATGGCGACATTCGGAGAGTTGCTAGAGGAGGCGGGGATATTGGGCTGCGGAGGGTGTGATTGAAAGGGATGGGGAGAGTGGGTGGCCGTGGGTGACCCGACGACGGCGTGACCGTCGGTGGATATTGAGGCCAGCGTGTCGTCGACGGTTCTGGTACTCATGACTGTAGATCTAAAGCACACGCGTGTTCTAGGCGTGCGGGGACGGGGAAGAGGAAGGCGGGAGGGACGAGGAGATGATGTCCGGGACGAGTCGAGCCCAAGTCGAGAGCGGTGCCGTTGCGATTGGGTGGCTGTTACCGGCCCGGTTTCATCAATCTGGTGGGGCACTCACACTCAATAGCCAAACAAACTTTAATCATTATACGAGATGATCATTATACGATCGTGTAGTAAGGTATTCTACGGATACAGAACGAAATCTAAGAAAGCCGGTTCAAAGTCCAGTGCTACAATAGCAAATATTCATTGCGAATGCGATGGCGTCGCAACAGACCGACGTCCCAAAAAAAAGGACGTCTGATCAACAGCCACGCGGGCAGGGCTTGCTAGTCTTGACATTATTTGTAATACTTTGCATTCTTATCCGTCGCGTCAGCTACTTGCTGGCGCGAAGAATCTCAAACTCACGACTGCTGGCATGCCGATGTGCAAGGCCCATTAGGGTGCTGTCCAATGTGACGATGACTTCCCGCGCAGGAAGTTCGACCACAATCAGTCTGCAAATAGGTTCCAGTCGTGAGATATTCTAGACCTTTCAAAAGGGAGAAGTGCCTACATGTGAACGACCGGAGAATATGACCGCACCACATGGGTGCTCAGAGTATGTCGTTACAGTGACGCACATGTCAAGTTCGTGTAGAAATCGAGAATCAGAAAGAGTCGAAAACTGGTGAATGGTGGGGGCTGCATAATTCTGGAGTTCATTTATACCAGACGTCTTTTTTCGCCACCCTATGAAATGATCACCGCATCGACGCTGAATAAAGGCAGAGGGTCGGCGAAGACAGTATGAAGTCATGCTGGACATACACTATGTCCAGACGCATCCAATCCGGTAAGTGTAGTTCCGGGAACGCAAAAATGAGTTGCAGTTGCTCGTGCACAAGAGCCCGCAACTCTATGTCCCAGATGTTGATCGCGAATAGCAAGGTCTCGGCGCATCCAGTAGTGACGCCAACGCCACACTCTGACAGTACCCTTCATCAAGTAAACATGGTCTGTATGGCGGCAGTGAAAGCAGATACTGAGCGCTGGCTACGTGGCCCGCGATCATGTCAGTCACAGTGGCGAATGGTCTAAGAAGGAGCGCCGAGTCCGTTGCTCGGAAAGGTACACAGCCGTTGTGGAAGTCCCTGTAAACGGGGTATGCGACTTGAGGCCATCGCCAACCCATGTGGCGAGGGGAAACCGGCCAGAAGTGGGGCATCCAGCACGACCACATCGTGGCGAAAGCACAACATGGCGAGATGCTGTATGAAACCGGAGTCGGGTGAACATTAGACAGGTCGCGTCAGCATTACCGGCGAGCTGTTTGTGTTCCTAAGACGCCACTAATGACGGTGCTGAGAGAGCAACTCATCTTCTGTGATCGCTAATACGATGGAGGCGCATACAAAGTCTCTTGTAGACCTTGAACGTACGAGCATGAAAGACTCAAGTAGTTGATCTCGCATTCGAGGGGTAAATAGCTGTTGAACGTTGAAGCTTTGATGCTTGACTCCGAGCCGGAAGAGACACGAAGCAGGCGCAGTTATGTAACAGTATCATTATGTAACCGCACGAAAGAAGGTACCACGTTGGATGTCGTAGTAGGCTACAGTAGGCGATCACAGTTGACTGGAAGACGCTCTCAAAGTGTACCCAATAACATTCATGAGACTATTGCACAGGTTTTCATGATCCGATCATAGAGCCCATCACAATTATGGCTCGTATGCCGAATTCGCCACAGACCAGTGGCGGCACGCACCGATCAACTAACTATACCGCTATGATCCCCACTCGTGAGCCGGAAGTGTCGCGCCCACCGGCTACCATGGTGCATTTGGCATAGTATTTTGCTAGGGAGAGACGAGCCGACTTCAGTCGTTGAAGGGCCTCACTCTCCTCTGATCCCTTCATCGTGACCATGAGAATGGACAAATAATCGTCTCCAGCACCTTGTGAAGCTCCAAGGTGCACTTCCTCGAGCCGTTTGAGTAGCTCAACAGCGCCAGACGAAGAGTAAAGCATCAGGTCGTCTGCGATGAAAGAGGATAGAGTTAGTCTCCGGGAGATCCAGGAACGGTGTTACTTTACCGTTTCGGACAAGATCAACTGCGTCACATAGGAGAACGCCCCACCACGTTTTCGGTGCGAGACCATCGCTAAACATGGTCAAAATATCCAAAGCCGCCTCTTGCAGATTCCCATTCAATCTGCGCTGGTGGAACTCGGCGTAGCGGACCGCAAACATAAGCCGGTGAGTGAACACACCATCAGCACCGGGATGTGCTCGCAGTTCTTGAAGGGAGGGTGCGACCGCGGCCACTGACCGAGCAAAGACCTCCGGCCCTACAACTCCTTCAGTATCGATAATTGCACGAGTGATATAGACAAACCATGCTTAATGTATTCAGTTAGAACTGCGTCAACGATCCGGCCAAGCCAAGTCCAATTTTCCGCGGAGGTTGCGTAAGATACACCGAGGCCATACTCCTTACGTCGCAGAAAATTCTGTGCTGCGATCTGTGCGGCTCAGTGTAGACAAAGGCGGATGATGCGGGAAGGATACGGACCGTGCAAACCATGCGTCGCACTGACTCCCTTCCGTATTCGCGGCAGGTCTCCACAACTGCTCTTAAAGCGTCTGGTACTTCACCCAAGGCGTTCGCGTCACGGAAATCAGCCACACCCCGATTGAAGTTGATTGGTACACGAAGTAGTACTTGGTCTGCCCTCTCCCTTCCGACAGAACTGCAGGAGCACATGTAGGCAACGGTGATGCGCCAAAGCACCGGGTCTGACTGCAAATAATCCGCGTACGATAAAACGTATTGATCACGGACGGATATGTCTGGGCTACCTTGAGGCTCAGAAGTGGGACAAGAATGTGATGAGGATGTCTTACTCGTCGCCAACCCGCGCGGTCAGGAGGTCTAGGGGTTCCATCAGGTCGACCCAATGGGCGGCCAACCAAACGTCGAGTTTAGCCGCATGGGACAATGCCTCCATTGTCTCACCACGGAACAGGGCCACATGGATCGTATCCTCGAGGTCGGTGGGATCAGGAGGCATTGTCTCTAAAATTTGGTTTACAACCTCTCTGGGGGTAAGTGTGAGGAAGATGCCTTCTGACTGCGTCAGGGAATACGCACGGAAGGTCCTGCCTTCGAAGGCGGTGATTCACGAATATGCTCCAAGCCGCACAAACCTCTTTCCAGTCGGCATTAAGATCAATGCAGATATTTTGAATAATTTCAGGACGACCTTCCAGTATACCCACGATATTGCTGAATGGTTTCCACCAATTTTCGAAGTCGTCCTCTCGTGCGTCCTCTGGGACACGATCGAGTTCGAGGCGGAGAGACTTGACCTTCTCCTTCCAACGACGAAGGGCCACGACGAATTCGCGCTCCGTAGAGAACTGCACAATGCGAGGGTGCGAACTGAGTAATGGGGTTAGATGCTGTGCTACCTCCCGTAAGTGCTCAGAGGGATGGCGAGATAGAGTCTCCAGCAGAAAGACAGGTGCTCTGGAGAATCCTCGCAGGACTGATCTATGAAACGCAAGTTAAGGACAGTTCCGCGTTCGAAAAAAAAAAGGGAAATACCTCGTAAGATAAGGCCAGAATGTGTCGTCCTGCCACGGTCTATCCTGAGAGCTGAGATGATCACCTTCTTCGGATGAAGGTTCGATGAAGTGGGTGTTCAACCACTCCATTAGCTCTTCCCCCACTGGTGCATCATCGAATCCGGCCTCAGGAAGGTAAAGGACAACAAATAGGGAGAGACAATTATATAGTATCCGGTAATGGTTGGCATCGTACTGAAGGGGCTGCGGTCTGTTCAATGGTTTCTAGCTAGAGGGTCAGAGCACCTCCACGCATGGAGGAGAGAGAAACTCACGGAAGCCTGTGCCCAGCTTGCGACAACGATCCTGACATAGTCCACGGCATGCTTGATTAGGACAGGTGATACCTGTTCGCTGCGTCCACCGAGACACCATTAACGTCCGCCAGCCTATAGCAAGAAGAAGACCACGAACACGAGAGAGTCTTGCTCGCTATGATTATTTTTGAAGTCTTGAAGCGAGGCAAATACAACAGACGTATCTGTCACAAACTCCACACAGAACTTAAGCCGCGACCGGACATGATGGCGCGTGCCGTACGTACCACCCGACGTTCAGAGGACGGTATGCGATCCGTGCTTGCAGTGTAGATGTCCCGTGAATCGGAGTTCTTGTCTTCGAGCGATCTAGGGGTTTGGGAATCGACCTTACACCGTAATTAGGAAACAGATAGACTTGGTGGTGACATACATACAGCATTCGTGGCAAAAACTGCAAGAGAGTTATCTCTGGGAGATTGAGAAGCACACAATGTGCGGCCAGAGCTTAGGAACTTGGCATGCTGCCCTTCTTCGAACAAGGGTGGATAGAGACGAATCACAGTCATTTGCATGTACAGAGCTTTGTTAGACTGGCGCGTAATGGCGCGTTCGCGCGGTCTGTCACATGTGACGACGTGACGGATGTCACGCTGGTGTAACTTAATTGAAGATACGGTATTTATTTATTTGTTATTTTATTACTAGCACAGAACCTTACCCATATTCTCGGTGTATTGAAATCCACTGCTTGCGGAAGGTGGGTTCCTTAAACATGTGCGCTGGCACGAAACGAGTACGAAACGCTTTGTCACGGCAGTTCTACTTGTGGCGCGCTATACAGTACGGAAGGCCCTACGGGGTAAGTTAGATTTTCAAAGTAAGACCGAGACCCGCGATCAACGAATGATGACATTCATGTAGGCATAGGAGAATGACAAAACAGAAGATGATGTGCAATGGCACATGTGTTTCACGAGGCTGACCATTGGAAGAGCAGAATTAAGGCAGGACAGTTAGACAAGAGCACTGCCAGTGCGCACAATGTTTCCTCGAGCACGCGTATCGCAGTGTCCAATTGCTTGCAAGTTTGATCTCTGTTTGGTCTCTATACAGTGACTTACCTTAGTTCGACCTACGCCACTGATGTCTGGCTCATATAGTACTGGTGACCCCATCACCCCTTGATGGAGCTGGGCCGGTTAGGGCCTTACAGTAGCTTCAACCATTGTCTAACCTGGACGAATGGTCCCAGACTCCCAGTAGATTTCACCCTAACGAACGCCACAACTTGCGAGGCTGTACACAACAACGGGACATGTAAAGGGCCACATACACACGGTTGTTATCACGATTGTTCTCAATATGCTTGGTAAGTAAACCGTGGCACATGGTGACCAGCCAACCCCAACTCAGAGTAACTTACAACCAAATACCGAGTCTGTCTGAACGGTTTGTGGCACATGCGAAGGTTCTTGCCAAAGATAAAAATCGAGTGATAAATAGAACAGTACAAATACAGGACAACCCAGAAAAGTGTGGTACGGTTAAGCTCCGAAACCGTATAGCGTACGCCCTGATCGCTTGAGAGCGTAGACGACGTCAAGAGCTGTGACAGTTTTCCGCTTTGCATGTTCCGTATAGGTTACAGAGTCGCGGATGACCTAGGTAGATGAATAAGTTAAAATGACAACGTGAATACACAACACGCCCTACATTCTCAAGGAATATCTTGAGGACACCGCGAGTCTCTTCATAAATCAAGCCTGAGATACGCTTGACACCACCACGTCGAGCAAGACGACGAATGGCAGGCTTGGTGATACCTATAATACGTGTAAGGAAGTGACAAGCACAAAACAACAGTTCCAATACCCTGGATGTTGTCACGGAGAATCTTGCGATGGCGTTTAGCACCGCCCTTTCCGAGACCCTTAAAAATGACATTGCGTCAGTAAAGGAAGTAGACTGAAGGAAGAGGCATCGTACCTTTCCACCTTTTCCACGTCCAGACATTGATAGATAGAGTTGGTGGTGTTGGTAAAAGTGTGAACTGTGAGTATTGGGTGCGGGTGGAGGGCACAGAAATGGAGCGAGTCACGAGTACTATAAATGGCCAGAAGAGTGGCTGTGGCTGTGCTTTGTTGATCAGATGGCAGCGCGTCGTTGAAAGCACGTGACTGACGCGCCGAGCAAACTATATATAATCGACGACCACCGAGCTTCAGTTACTTCATTCTTCCGCCTTCAGCGTTCCAGAAAACCACATCGCCGTACATCTTGATATCATCCATGGCCCGCACCAAACAAACTGCTCGCAAATCCACTGGTGGTATGTCAACTTCCGAAAATATTTCCATCAACTACTCACTCTTAAATTCAGGCAAAGCACCTCGTAAGCAGCTGGCCGCCAAGTCTGCAGCACGTAAAACCTCCTCAGCAGTAAGTTCTCTTTTGTCCATTTTAAGGCATCTTCCTAAGTCATCGTTTGAAGGCGGTCACTGGTGGTGTAAAGAAGCCTCATCGCTTCCGCCCCGGAACTGTCGCGTTGCGCGAAATTCGTCGTTACCAGAAGTCCACTGAACTTCTCATTCGCAAACTCCCCTTCCAACGTCTCGTTCGTGAGATCGCGCAGGATTTCAAAGTGAGCACGGCTTTGCTTCCTTAAGCCCCCTAACTGACATGCCCGATAGACGGACCTGCGTTTCCAATCATCTGCCGTGATGGCACTGCAAGAGGCAGCAGAGGCCTACCTCGTCTCCCTCTTTGAGGACACCAACCTTGCCGCTATCCATGCGAAGCGTGTTACCATCCAGCCGAAGGATCTTGCACTTGCACGCCGGCTGCGTGGTGAGCGTACTTAGCCTAGTACTTCCGGATTTGTTATTTTGTATATTGTATTATAGCTCTTATATCATTGGCCTTTCTGAGAAGTGTAATGTTTCGGATTCTGACAGTTCTAAGGCAAGAGTATGTTCGTGTGATTTTTCCTTTTATGTGAAGCCGCTACCACGGGGATCGTTCTTCGTGCTTACTCATCCCATGTAGTCTCGATCATATAATACACCGAATACTCTATGACCAAGTAGAATCTTCCGATTGCCTCAATGGTCTCCTAGATATCTGTCGTATACTTTTCGCGGTGTAGGCACAGTGACTGAGGTTGCTGAAGACCTCGTGCGGATATACGGACAAGATATCTCTGAGTCATCATACTGTCCCCTTCTCTTTTCAACGTGTACGCAAGCGGAGCGAACATCTACGAAGAACTACTGTACAAACCCCAAATTCGATGTTTCGAGGATACGCTAAACAATACGAATCCAGTCATCAATGCATCGAGATACTCTGTGCATAAATGCGAGAAAATATTCTGTGCCATGCAAGGCATGCAATGTACGTGGTCATCCTGACTCAAGTGAATTGAAATCCTAAAATGACTCGACGACTCTCAATCCGATCGAATCGTAACTAACTCACAGAACCGACTCGACTCGATAATACAAGTATGTGACTGTTAACGCGCTTGTTTAGGCTAATTCCCCGCCTTAGACTAGAGAAAACCAACTAGTCGTCCTCACACACCATCACACTCGCCTTTTAGTAACACCGTAATCTGCACAGGTGCCTGCGCCCGCCGATGCCCATGTTGGTCACATCGTGCCCATCTAACCTTTCGCCCTCGCCCCCGAAACCAACTGATGAAAGTACGCGCTTGCGCCTCCTGAACGACTCGTATCCTCTAGCATCGACGACCTCCGCGTCGACGCTCGAAACTGCTGCATCATACATCCACTCCCCATTCGTCTCCACTCCCAGTCCTGTCATCGATCGCCGACGATTAACGATACGTTTCTTCACCGCGCGAGATGGCTGCGGCCGTACCGGCGTTGCAGGCCCTGAGCGAGCCGCATCGGTGGCTGCTTTAGACTTGGAGGCCGACTGTTTGCGCTGTCTACGCGTCTGTGACAGCGGCTCTAAAGGTGGCGACGGAGGCGCGCCGAAGACTGAGGCAGAAAATGTGGCTGGTGACACCGGAGAGCTTGGGGAGGTACTGTTGTCGCCGTCGGAAGACGCAATACAAGTTGCAGTGGGCGAGGAGTCAAGGGAGCGAAACCGCTCCTGGCTGGCTGAGAGGACCTCTTGGATTTTGGCCGCCCAGTCCTCAAGGTCGTACAGCTTGTGCAACAGCAACTTGAACGTGAACGGGTAGCGCTTCTCTCTCAAAGGAAAGCGCGCCTGGATCCCCCGGCAGACTGCGGTTGCTGGCGCATCAGCGTGGGACCCTGCCACCGTGTTCCGCCTCTGACGCGCCGTCGAGGTGTTGTCAGGAGTCGCGTGAGTGGGTGGTGGTTGCAATGCAGAGGCGGCGAAGGTCGGTGCTGATGCCGTCGTTGGTGTTTCTGGTATGCTCACCTGAGCCTCGCCGAGCCCAGGTGCATCCCCATCGTTGGGCACATCCTTCGTGAGGACGGCCGACAATTTCTCGAGGAGCGGCGCAATGTCTTCCGGAACGATCTCGTGTGACTCTGACTCGTCACTTGGGCACCTTTCATGCGACCGCGGCTTGGTAAGTTTCTCGAAGAAGTAGTATAGTCTCGCAAACTCTGCCGACTTGTCGTTATGCTTTGCCTGAGCAGTGCTGGCAGCAGCGGAAGGCGAGGCGTCCATAGTATGGCACAGAGGTCGGGGATGTGGTGGGTAATGATAATGATAATGTCGAGAGTCTTCTTACACCTGGGTGCGTCAGTATGAGGTTGACCGGGAAGCATTCTCGCTGATATATTGCACATTCTTGCTGTGGCCGTGGTGTTGTGGTGGCCAGGGTTCTTTGTTCTCACATCAGCTTCAGCCCGAACCACAACTAACTGACACACTACCAACACATTCGTTAGAGACAATAACTTCGTTATCGTCTCTTTTACGGCAAGTCAGTGTGCACCGTCCACCTCAGTAACGTTACTTCTACATTGACCTTTACCTCCCCCTTCTATTCCCGTCAAATGATTCCCTGAATTTCTCTTGTTCTGGAGTGGTCCCGTCCATCGTCCAGCGATCATAGCTGGTAGTACTTGTCAAGCGCTCAGCACAGAAGGTTTAAGTCATGGGAGACAATGTCCGCCAGGCCTACTAGTTGCACAACTGTCCTAAGGTTCACGTCCTCCGCCATACCTTGACTCTTCCTTCTCCTCTCTGGACCTCGAATGCGGCCCACACAGCCTCCCTCAACCCTGCTCCTTCGTTCTGACTTTGTTCTGCTCTGTTATTTAGAGAGGGGTAATGAGGAGTAGTCTTTGGCGAGTTAAACCATGTGCTCCATCGGACTAATGTCAAGCTTCGGAGCTTTTGTGCCAACCTCATCGTTGCCATCAGCTCATCTTCGCGAGTACGCAGCCCATGCGCCTCCCAGCACGTCGCACATTCGCTCGGCGTGTATGGCCTGCATCCTATTGCGGTACTCCTCACTTGTGTAGAAACCCTCCTTGTCAATTTGACGTACGAATGGACCCTAGGGAGTTCCCGATAGCCGTCTAACCCAGGAGTGTGAGGCGCGGAGAGCGAATCGTCAAACGGACACCCAGCGAGTTGACAATCCTCTCGCGCTAAAGAGTGGTTGTCTATGTGCTCCTTCAGGACAGTCGAAGAGGAGAGGAAGATACCAATGGAAAGACGTCGCAAGTCTCCCAGTTGCTGGAGGCACTGGGCATAGAAAGTCTACTTGTGCAAAGTGAATGCATCTCATGGCTGAAGAAGGTCGCTTACCGCAAGTTCTTCAGCCGTATCGCACGAGGCATCAAAGCCGACGGGCGAATGCTTGACGCAGGTACTTGACTCTTCGAAGCAGGCCCAGCAACAGTCAATGCCTAGTCGTTCGACGACGCTCAGCTCCAGTTCCTTTAGACTTTTGCAATGCCTAGAGATTTCTTTCAGGAGCATCGGGGTGATGTGCGGTAGCGATGTAAACTTGAGCGAGACGAGCGTCGTCGGTAGCTGAGGAAAGACCAGGAGTATACTCGCGGAGAGGGAGAATACAGAGACAACTTCGCAAGCTAGCTCTAGCGACACTAGATTCATTTTGTACACCGGCAAAGCTTTCTTCTCGACGATTTGCATGGTTGTGGAAAGATGCCTAAAGGCCATGGTTGAATTCATTGCGCATATATGCCTCTCCTCAACTTACCGGACCCACGAACAGCTGTCAGGTATGTCGATAAATTTTCCTGCCTTCGTGAGCCGATGCAGCGTTAGGTGCGAAAAAAAGGCTTTGAGCGAGATATAGCGAAGTTGACGAGACACGACAGATAAAGCTGCAATGGAGGAGAAAGCTCGAGACTGGGAAAGCAGGACCTCCTGCACGATACAGTCCATTATTTCAACGGGGAACTTCTGAAAGTTAGAATCGATGACCGTTTCCGCTGTTGGTATGAATGAGAACCCGATGGCGCTCCTTACCAGGATGGCCATTCGAAAAGCTGATACGGAAATTTGGGGTGAAATGGTGACTATAATGACAACGGATGCGAGACAAGACTGTACAAGTGGTAGAATTAGACAGTGTAATATGGTAGGGATGCGTAACAAATAAGGCGCATCGAATCACGTGGATTACTAGCGCAAGTCAGACTCCAGGCCAGAGGTCAGAATACTAATTTGGTGGGGTTATTGGGGTAAATGCCGTCAAGCGTGGATGAAAACATGTTTGCAGCATGCTGGAGCTTTCTGTTCTCCGCTGTGACATCCGGCACATTCTGCCCCTCGTCGAGCCACCGCTCGCCAAGGTTAAACATGTCCCGGTCAGGGAACACCTCCGTTATGTCGCATAGAAAGCCCTCGGTGGACAGGGTGTATCGCCGCCAGAGGATGCTCTTGCCGTCTTCAAACCCAACACCACAATCTAGGAGCGCAAATTGGGGCGGCGTCTGCATCCTGCGGAACATCTGCCCGATAGCGAACTTCTCGTCGAGGAAGAGTCGCTCGCACAAAGGCGCGGTGATAGTGACGTTGCTCGTTGCAATGCAAGCAGTCTTCCCCTCACAGACAAGGTAGACTTCACGACGCTGTGTTATGGGTTCCTCCAGTGATGCGAGGTGAGTGCGAGGTGAAGTATGAGCATAAATAGATTTGATGTTGATGGTGCGAGCAAAGAATGCGCTAGATCAGAATCTTAGAACCAATGACGACCATGATGGGTATGTGGACAATAACACACCTGAGCAAGCGCTGGAGGTCGCCGTGGGCCGAGAGCATGATACGTTCAAGACCCGTTAGTTCGGCAGGCCACGAAAACTACGACCAAACTTTTATGAGCCTCAATGGAGAACGATACAGCACTGAGGTGTACCTCAACGCTGGTAGCGTTAGCCTTGAAAGAGTCGATGACGGCCATGTGTATTAGGAAAAGGGTGTAAGAAAAATCGGAGTTGTTCGTTGTGGTCTAGAAGATAGTTTGTCTGGAGAGTCTGGAGAGATAATAGTGAGATACTAAGGGCCAGCCCTGTGAGTTTATATCCTTGCGGCTCAGATCAGGTATCCTAAAATGTGTGGGATTAGGAAACAGTCCGCTGGCTGGCAAAAGAGCGGTGCGTCCGCCAACGAGAGATTGCCGAGAAATCGGCATCAAGAGAATACAGTTTCAATAGCTCAACGTGAGAAATTGTAAGATCACAAGCCCGGATTCAAACCTCAGCAAAACATACGGAAACTCGATGGTTCGCAAAAGTCTCTAGTCATAAACTTGAGAGGACTACGTGTGCACGGATGAGTTGCAGGGCACTGTTTGGTGAGGGTGGTCCGTGACTCACTACACGGAAACTTGAAGCTGAGACGTAGTACTTGCTGTCGGGGCGTGATGCATGATGGATCATGAGGGTATTCATGTCGCGCTTCCCTGTCTATAGAACTAAAGCGATTCCGATCCGTATACAAACACCATCAAAGAAGAAAATATCATCACCAGCCTGAGTGGTGAAGCCGGTGAGGACTTAAGGCCTAAGACCTAAGGTCCCGAGGAGAGGTCGCATCGGGCTTCCGTAATTAGTGGGAAACTTGCCAAATTTAGATATCAAGTCTAGTCCGATGGGTTGGTCATAAAACTTGACTTGTCACTACACGGCGCTGCAAGTTACAGCTTTCAACCTCAGGGCCCCGCTCGCCCGGAAGGATCTTGTTGAAATGGTTCCTAGAGTGCAGTATACCTCGCGACAGTAGTGATCACAATGGAACCTCCATACTGTAGTAGCGCAGGACTAGCCGGTTTGTCTGTTGGCGACACCCGTGTGGCGCTTGCGATGCTGGGGTGTGACCACCGTACATAACGGCGAATAAGGGTGACATGCAAGGTGACATGGGCCTTTGAGATCGGATTGAAGCTTGAAATGATGGTGGTACACGTGGATTGGCCGGCCAGGACAACTAGTTGTTATCGTCATGATGCTTTAACGTTTTAACCTATGAGAGGCGCACCGTCATCATCAGACGCAGTGCGACCCAGCTATGACTCATAAGTTAGAGTGCGAACAGTCCAACCGGACGCAGTCCACCACACCGTACCCGATGCGTAATCGTGGTCACGCATGATCACGCAATGCAAAATGAACCCAAATGAACCTATGACATCATCCAATCGATTTTACCGTGCGCATACGGTAGAACCCTTGTACGAAATCCGTGTTAACACTTACAGCAATATGGACGACTTCGGATGTTCGCCTTCCTTCGCACGTATAGCCAAGGTGTTCACTGTCATCTTACTGTGATTACTGTGACATTCTTCTTCCTACTCGTGTAGGACGTGGTTCGAAGATTAGTAGACTGGTGAGTGTCTCCTATAATAAATCCGTTCTCATAATGAAGATGTGTCACGAGCAGAAGCCAGAAGATTGGGTACGGGGTTAAAATTTAAATGACGTAGCGGGCGGGAATGAAATAAACTCGTGTATTATTCAAGGAAACCATGCGATCAATCAGTGGTACTGTACTACTAGGTTTTCCAGCTTTTACGAACCTTTCTTCTACCGAGAAAATATGTTAAGCTTCTGAAAGCGTGTGGTTGCGGCTGCGTGCTCACGAAGACGTCGTAGCTTTATGGTAGTTGCGTGAGGAAGCTGGGACAGAATCACGGGAGTCTCCTTAGTAAGGATCGCCATTGCGCTGGAAAAGAACAGCGGCGACTATAGCGCTTCATATCTATGGGAAATTAGAAAATTAGATATGTGGTGACTATCTTAGGACTGGAGCGCCTTCTATTCTTCTTACAGTATGGGTTTCCAATCATCCGCAACTTCTGGCGTAAAACTTGGCGAAGGACAAACCTCGAGATCAACGGCCCAGAATCGGTAGCTTTAAGGTAGCTCAGCCACTGCTGAAGACAGCCCAGAAGAGTCGAACACACCCTCGCTTAACTGGAAGCAATGCCTCGTCATCCACGGTCAGGAGGTCCCCATAACAAGAGCGAAGGAAAAAATGGTAGCAAACACTGCCGCAGAGTCAGGCACAGACTCGTCATACTTGACGCGCTAGTAAGTTAAGTGTCCGTGAGTTGCTGATAAAACAATGTATTAGTACCACAAATGTCCACTATTGCAATCTATCGAGGGAAATTCCAGATATGAACCACTATGTTTGTTACAAGTCCCGCCAGAAGCCTGGGAAAGAACGGGCGGCGGATACACAAATGGGTCAATCATGAGACGAATCTGAATGGCACTTGTTGGAAGATAACAGAACAGCCAGTCGATGCAGGGCGCATTACAAACGGGTGACCGCCTTTGCATCCAGTGGCATGCCTGTAGAAATGTTATATAGTAGACCATTGACACCACACGTAGGAGACTCACCTGAAGGGTCGATACCATTTGCCGCCAGATGACGATTATGACGAATAAGTCTGGCCTGGTCAAAGCTGAGTTGGAGTGCCGAGTTAGCTGTAGAAACCTAAGGTGGTGAGTAATGCGTACCTGACATTTTCCCTTCTCATAATTTCCATGACCTCTTCGGTCCCCTGTTCGTCCAGTCCAACCCTTGCGTCTCCTTGGAAAATGTTATCGGCCTCGATATCAAATGTCGAGCTCGTCATTCCGGCAGCAGCTTGGTCTGCGAAAGTCGAAAGTGGTGCATAGTTCTCCCTGGAGTGGTGAGGAATAAGGACACGCAGACGTTCGGGAACTGGGAGGTGGGCGCGGTAACGGTACAACACTGTGGAAGAAATGAATGGAGCTTCATAAGTGGAGTGGCGAAAGACGTACACATGAGTAATAGTGAAACGAATGCGAGAATAGAGACGTAAAACAGCATTTTATAGAATCTGCCAAGGTCGTAGCAACCTAAGTCGTTACTTGTACCGCCATCCTCAGTAAGCCAAACCCTAACCTCGCGCTGAGCTTACCGCCTTGCTCTCCTGGCTCATGCTCCCATTTCCTAGAACTACTACTCAGGGTGCGCCCATATGAGCGGTAAAAGCGAATGCAGTGATGAGGTGAGCCCTTGTTCCTCCCTTCTGCTAACTTAGTGCCATTGTGCCACCGAATTGTTTGTAGGCTCCTAACGCCATATCCTGCACATCCAGATATCCTTCTACTGTAATTGAAAACGTTCTGTGAAATGAAGGAACGCAGCTCTAGGCTGTAGCGTGGCGAAATGAGAATTGTGTGGCACCGTCTAACATTATACGTACTCTCCCTGCGGAGGGTATTTTTTTTTGCGTGAGGATCAGGAACGCTTGCCGACTTTGCGGCGTCTTGTTCTCGACTCCACAAACACGGGCCGTGACCAACATTTTGTTACTGTAAGGTACCCGCACAAAGGGCACAGAAATAAGGGTATTCAATCTTGTACTTGTACAGTAGCTCAAAGCACTGGACACTACAGCTAGGGTCGCAGTTACCAAAATGAGCGTGGCGTCGTTTCCTGACCCTATCGCTCGCTACACCACTCAGGCTTCAAAGCCACGACCCACACACAACGCAAGCACTCAGCGGGAGACGTCACAATGACGGCGTCGGCTAGAGAAACATTATTGGCGAAATTGCAGGTAGATTCTTTCTCATCTCACGTTGGCCTATGGTTATGACGACGCATTTCGTCCTCCGCCACCTTCGCAGACAGAATTCCACTCTCTGGACAGCTCGCTGATTGCAGCCTTTCTTTCCGAGTTCCACACCGAATCACCAACACGGCGGCAACTTCGTGTACTCCGCCAAACCCTCACCAAACTCGCCGTGGCTGCAAATGAGAATCACGACGAGCAGTCCGCTAGCGACGCCTTATCGGGCAGCCATATCGACGATAGCACCCTCAGCGGTAGCACACTCGAGGGTTATTCTGGATCCTTATCAACACCTACTACCGACTTCACCTCACCATTAGCCTCTCCGACATCAGCTTCCTCCCCCACCACTTCTTTCTCATCTCCCCTTGGCTTCTTACGGACAGCCTTTCCCGGTGTACCCTCGACCCGACTGGAGAACGTCATCGCTGATGTCACGTGCAAGGATGGTTGGGCAGAGGATGTTGATATGGAGCGTGCCGTCCAGCTTCTTTTAACTCAGGAGTACATTCGAGCTCTCGAAGAGGACGGGCTCGATACCCTACAAGATGATCTCAATCCTATACACAGTCCGGAGTGGCTCACCATTAAAGAAAAGGGGAAGACGAAGAAAGCGAAAACGATGACTTACACCATTAACGACGTACGCCAACAACGGCATATCTCCGAGCGGGCTCACCGCCATACTCCACACCGTGATACACCCCCAAGATCTTTCGATGTCGATATCTGGACTGCAGTCTCTTCCGTATCTGCTCAGCTTTCCTCGCTTCTTCCCCCACATCCCGAATCATTCTTCAAGTCGTTCTTCCACTCACCCGAGTTCAAGTCGCCTGCGGCAGCTCTTCGCCGTGCACTAACTACCATCACTAGTGCGGAAGATAAGGACGCCAATCCGCTTGATGCACCCATACTACTTAGTTTGCAAGACATCGTCCGGAGTACGGCAGAGTACAACGAACAAGGCCCCGAGGAACAGGAACGTATACTCTCAGATGCCTGTTTGTGCTTACGCGCAGTTCAGTCGCGGCACGGGGACGCTCTTGACCTTGTGTGGCTTTTGCATAGCCTTGACTCGGGCGAACTGGCTGAAGTTCCTCTGCACAATCAAGGGCGTCAGGACGATCACTCGATGGAGTTGTCCGCAAGCACATCGTCCCCTACTTTCGAAGCAATCTACGCTGGGTCATTCCCTGGTCGTCCCGTAGGCCCACCTTTGCAGCTAGATGGATGGAATGTTGTGCCACGCAAGAAGCCTCCGAATTCTCGCGCTTGCTTTATTCCTGCTCACAACAACATGAACAAGATTCACACCCACCAAATTGGCTCAGAGAAACTGAAACAGCGGCTCAAATGCCTTGAAGAGCGCCTCACGGAAACCCACATGTCTGCGGCCAGGGCCTGGAAAAGAGCCAACTCGAAAAATCTGGGGAAAGAGGTTGCTTTGTACCATGTCGATGAGGTGTGTCCCTTTGTATGCTTGTACCTTACCCCATCATGGTGGTTTGCGGTCATTTCCAGGTGCGCAAATTACAGGAGGAGGTCAAAAGTGCAGCATTAGATGTTGCTAGAGCTCGTGTCGGCGCGACAAAGTGGGTCAACAATTGCGTCTGGATTCTATTCAGTGGAGAAGTGATGTCCCCTAGAAAAACAGATGCGTCTTTCACGACTATAGATTTGCATTATACCACCGTTTCCCAAGCGGTCATCCTTGCTAAAGAGTTTCTCAGAGAGCGTAGTGCCTCTGACGGTGAGCTTTAATGCTTCTATGCCTCTTATGTCAGTGCCGACAAGCGATTCCATAGTTCGCCCTATGCGGTTCATTACTGGACGTGGAAACCGTTCCGTTGGCGGTAAAGGCGTCTTGGGTCCAGCCGTCTACAATGCGCTTATTGAAGACGGTTGGAACGTTTCGATGTTTGCTGGTGGCCTTACCATCCGTGGCCGCATTGGTTTATAGCCATCCTAGATCTCGCTGGACCTTCATAGGCGTCCCCATACTTTCTACTGTAGTCCGTTCATGTTGTTTCTGTAAACCTGCGTTGTGTTTGATACCATTTCTTGTATTCTGGCCAGCCACGTCACAGCCCGCTACCATGTACGTTTGGGATTGAGGTTTACTTTGTAAAAAACATCATTTGATTCACTCTATATGTATCGTGTGCTTCCACGAAAACGACCTTATGGAGGTGAACTTTTTCGACCCGGCCCGAAACGTTGCGAAACTCTTGACTTGCCCGAGTCAGTGGCAATGGAAGCTGATAGACCAATGGCGTCACCCTCGGAATCGCTATCGGAAACCGAGTCTTTAAATGACCAGGGCATTTGGGACAATCGTGACGGCGATGAGCCGACGGTGCGCTCTCAACTTTGACATACGACAATATGACTGATACTGGACGGTAATACCACGCATAGCGAAGGCGCCGTGCTAGAAAAAGAAGGAAATGGGATGATTCTGGAGCCACATCACGAACGACATCGGGCGGCTCATCTGTCTCCGCTCTCACTCTCCAGCCCCTCATCGACGTCCTTGTGTCGAGATATGCGTCCGTAGACAGCGAGGACGTGAATTTTGATACCATCGCCAAATCTGTGCTGGAACAGTGCGCACGAACAAGGGACGAGCTGGGGGAACTGCATGGGAGGGACAACCTTGTGAGCAGGCGCCGTTCAAGTGCTCAGCTCTACGAATTGGCTAAGAGACCCGTTATAACTTAGGGAAGACCATACTCGTTTCTTTCCCCATCAGACGAGGCAGTTCTTTCGGAGATGCTCGAGGCGAGGTCGCCAAACGGACTAAGCGTGGCGGAGGCCATCATACTGCGAAAACTAAAACTGCAGCGCGTACGTGTGACATTTTTTAATACCTGTATGTGCATGTGAAGTCAGTTTTTCAGCACATGAGAACCCATCATTTGTCTTTGCCCATCCTTCGTCCCAGGATTCCGTCTGCTCTTACTGGGCTAGCCGGCGCACGTATACCACCAGAGCCCGTTCCCGAGGTTCTTAAGGCCCTCTACGGTGTACAGACCACGCCTTACCAGAGCTCGTTCTTGTCGCGCTTGAACGGCTTTTCCGTTCGTCGTGCACCAGTAGTCGCTGCCGATTGGGAAACACGGTCACCCTGGATGGATCTTATGGAGGACATTCGGGCCCATCATGCGCTAAAATCGTGTGCCTCTTCTGTTCTTGAGAGTCACTTACTGACATAAATTAGCTTGAGTAGGGAGGACGTTCAAGAATCGCTCGCACCTATCACATACGTGACATTAACGGCTGACCACTTGCCACAAGTTCACGACCTCCTGCACCGCTCATTTTGGTCAGGAATTGATGGTCTGCGTCTCTTTGATATAATCTCTATTGCTGTTCAACCCGTGATAGTTAGCGACTCCCT
Organism: Lactarius quietus; assembly: GCA_015025155.1. Classification (NCBI taxonomy): domain Eukaryota; kingdom Fungi; phylum Basidiomycota; class Agaricomycetes; order Russulales; family Russulaceae; genus Lactarius; species Lactarius quietus. The sequence continues at coordinate 420,470 of WITN01000010.1, forward strand.
ATGCCATGTGCCCGAACAAGCAACGATTGTCGCGATGTATAAACGTCTTTTGGTTGGATGTGCTATCCTTAGCTCTCCAGCTGAAACATACATCACCTATCTTGTCGTCCGGCCGGGCTGGGAGAATGCTCAGATCGCATCGTATGCTTGGCATTTCTTGATCTCAAAAGTCACTCACTTAAAGTCCTTTTTAGCACCATGCTCTTCCATCTCATTAGTCGAAATCCAAACAAAGACATCACTCTCCATGTGTCTACAAATAACCCAGCCATGGTAGTACCATTACGTTTTCCTCCTCTCGCACTATCTGACCCCAATCCAACAAAGCTACTATACAATCGCTTTGGTTTCAAAGCGGAGGAATTCGTCGTCGGCTTCTACGAAGACTATCTTGACCCACAGTCGCGCATGTCCAAAAATGCGTTTCGCTTACGCTTACGTCGGTGAACTCGCCTATATCTTCCAGAGGGGCGTCATAGTAGCCGTGCCCTCTTCCCATCGCGCGGCACGTCTACCGGAGTCGTTGATACCGACGGTGAGGGGAAAGCGCTTCGGGAAGTATCAGATGGTTGTGCGGCTCGCAACTGTGCTTCCTCGAAGTCCAACAACCACTTTCCGCCCTCTGCACCGTCGAAAAGCCAGATGTGACTAAAGATGTTTTGGTCGCAAGCACGTTAATCTCGGGGTCTCACATACCTGTCTGCTACACGCTTAGGAGCACTCCCAATGCGTTCTTGAGATCGGCGCTTTGTTAATAGAGGGGATTGCCCACCCAAATACTGACCAGTATTCGCAGGGGGGAGAGTCCATTCGAGCATCTCTGTGAGATACTCGATAATCGGGTCTGCATCTCCTAGGAGAATAATCTAATAACCGGTAATGAGATATGATACATAACATCAATAGTCAATACCCACATCTGGATTGATATGTGTCACTGGTGTTTTGTTGATCAAAATCTAGCAGCTATTAGCAAATATCGACAGCGAAGGCATTACTGTAAAGCCACATACTTGTGGCACGGAATGAGGCATGTGTGCTATGATAGTGGTTGTATTGTCAGGATCCAACTTTCGCTTGCTTGCGATGGGCTTACTGATGATATCAGATACTGGCGCAACCTTTAGTGATGTCCCAATTACGAGAACGAGATCAACTTGATCCCTATCTTTTATCAAACACTCTTCGAAACTGTCGGTCAGCTTTTCACCAAAGAAAGTGATGTCAGGCTGCGGCGACAGTTCAAAACCAAATGTCTACAAAACAGGAATGTTGTCACCTTCATTATCCATGGTGGGAACAACGGCTCATCATCGTCCTCGCTGTCTGATTGCTTGTTATTTTGCCGTCTATTGTTCCTTGCCTTTCTCCAATCTTTTACCGAATCATTGCAGCTCTTGCACAATGGTACCTCTCCCTGCATAATTTTCCGTTCGATGACGCTACCCGGCACCCGGATGCGGCATTCTAGACAGGACGCAGTCGCAAAAGAACCGTGACATTGCAAGACGTTTCGTATACCAACGGATGTTTCAAGTGTGTCAATATTTTGGGTGTAGTTCTGTGGGCGAGTGGGATGAAAGCTTGGTGTGGTTGGGCTAGCCACGCAAGTACCACTCACGCGGAGGAGCTGGGAAAATGGGTAGGACGTGCGGCTGCCTAGAGCATCAGGGATTCTCACCTTCCCATTGTCTTCAATGAGCTTGATAAAGCGGTGACACGGCGATGGTGTAAAATTTGATGGGTATATCTGCCTTGCAAAAGAGCTTGACGGATGTGTTTTCTCATCAGTTGTGGGGGAGTGAGAAGCAACTCTCACGCACTAGAATACTACACAAAATTAGACACCACCTGCAGATGAGAATGAGCCTCGCCTACCGTACCAGAAGGGTTTTCTTTGAAGTAACTTATGTCAAACCTGGTGGATGTAAAATCAACACCATTCCTGAGTTATTAAAAATGACGCAACATTTGTTGGGGGTCGTCTAGATCATATTCTCCCTTTTCTTTCAATATTGCGTATAGACCATTACGCGAGCGGAAGTCGGGAATCCCGCACGACACACCTCCCCCAGCATGCCATTAGGGACCTTTACGGAGATCTGCGTGTGCATGCTCACTAATACCAGCGCCAGTCAACACCAATATGCGCCGTGACGACGATATGAGATTGACAACATCTTGGAGAGTGCTATACTGGGATAGTCGCTTGCGCAACTGTAGTCTGAGCTAGAGCGTCAAAGTCAAATCATATGACATCTTCACCAGTGCTTACTCTCCAGAAAGTACAACTTGGAGAAAATACACCAAGGTTGCCGACTTCTTCCTTTGCAATTCCTCGCACTAACGATGAGAACTGAATATAGCTGATATCGTTCAAGGTACCGCCTTCGTACCAAGTAAATGTCAAAAGCACAGAGTAACTCGGGAATTGGGATTGTGCGGGTGATCACGTATTCTTGCATAAACGACGATAGTCCTGTATGTATGCGGTCAGCGTTATACAAGTCTGCGAGGAGAAAACTCCCCTCTCTGCTTCAGGTGAGCAAGCATCCCATTGATTTGTTGTTTCGCCCAACGGGGGGCCATTGGCTCTAACAAGAAATGATCAAGTTCAGGACACGAGCGTTTCAAGTTAGCGAAGTATATTAGATTTCGTCTTAGAATGCTCATACCTTGTGGGCAGAAGAAAATGTAAAAGCCATGAGGCAGTGGAACTTCAATATTTTCCGCAGCGTCGACGTCCTTGACGAACTTTTGCAAATGCGCGGTGTTCTCGCCTGCTGCGGTATCTTCGTCAAAGCCACCAAAACCATCAAGGATGTCGTCCAAAACTTCTTCTTCAATTTCCACAATCTCGGAGGCCTCCAAAAACGCGCGCACTTGACCTTCGTAGATCGCCCGACGCTGCCCCGGGGATAAACTCGGGGGATATTGGAGGGAGAATGGTTGGAGATCCTGAAGAATAGGGCTGCGCGCCATTTGTTTAGATATCAGCGCTATGTCAGCTGCCAATAGATCAAACTACTGTGAAACTGTGGTGTCACGGTGGTGGATGTCCTGGTAACTCGGGTTCGTGCACGTTCATGGACAGAGCTGTTCACGTGGCGATCAGACAGATACGCTCACACTATCTCTGCTTTGTATCTATTAACGAGTTATGACAACGAATTGCGCTCATTTACAAGATCGAAGCCAAGGAAGTTACATTTGACAAGAGAAGCGAAGGGCAACTAATGTACAGGGGGCTCTAGGTGAGGGAGCAATATACCGGTAACGTCCATATCTCGTCAACAAAGGTGTGAAGAGGAATCACCCGCGCCTGATAACCATCTACTCCCATCTTCCGTCCCAATTCCAGCCCTTTCCATCAAGGAGGAGCTCATCGTCACTTTCATCATTAGCCACGTCAGTCTCCGTTTCTTCCACAGCTTCTGCATTGGGCCTTAGGGTGCGCGAGACCTGCTGCGGCTGGCCTTGGGTTTTGGCAAGGGGCTCAGATAGTTTTTTGACCCTGTCCGTGATAATAGGAAGGCTGGCTGAGCTGCCGACTGAAGCTTGTTCTATGCGTCTCTGGAGATCGGCTCTTGAAAGGCTATTGGCCAGAGGAACCGATGGGGGATGCGCGGGACGTATTGTACCTGATCGCGTTCGTGTTGTCAAGGGTGCGACAACCATTGATGTCTCTCTACCGCAAGGGGCTATGATTGTAGGTTTGATCATATAATCAGACGCGCGGATGGTGCTCGCGCGGTCCCGTTTTCTACCGGTAGCTGGTTGTGTGTCGCACGGTAGAATAGGAGCGACGGTGGTCGGCGCACTATCAAGAGAACGAGAGCGATGAGCGAGGCTCAGGGGACTGCTCTTCAATCCTGTAAGATCAAATGGGTGAGTTCTTGCAGAAGGAGACTATCGAACAGTCAAGGGGATAAGCCGAGAATCCGGGTATATGCGCGCTACGAAACATAGACCAAGATAGGAAGAGCAACTGAAGAGGGCTGGAGCATACCGTTAATGTCGAGACTGTCGAGCATGCCACTGAGATTGGTGTCCATTTGTCCATTTTCAGACAAGCAAGTATTAGATGACCTTATATCGTCCTGAAGAGCATTTTCTGGCCCCATGCAATCAAACTGGAGGGTAGAGAGCACCGTAGCGCCATCAACGTAACTAGAGAAGATACTGTCATGATTGAACTGTCGCCGCGGGCGGCTGCAAGATTTCTTGGTTTCACATGTCTGCATTGTGATGTCATGAGAATTGGGAATATTGTCGGGGGTGTTGGGTGCACTAGGCGCGCCTTCTGTGTGCGCGTGCCCTCGTACCGGGTCGTTGGTGACAATGGGCGTCGAAGTCTGCAGAGGAAAGCCACCAAGGAAGGCCTCAGATGTGCCCTCCCATGCATGGAAAGGCGTTCCGGGGGGCACGTAATCTTCAGAAAAAGGGCTGTGAGAAAGTGCCTTTGCAGGTCGGAACCAGTCTAGCTCTGAGAGATTTTGCAGCATATAGGTGGTGGAACAATTGGTATTTTGAGAATCACAAGTAGCAGACTTCATAGACCCAAGTGTAGGAAGAGATCCGCTGATTGGGAATAGTACCTCGGAAACGTTTTCTACAAATTGGGCAACATTTGCCTCGGAACGAGTACGGGCTTTGATGTAGAACGGGGGCTTCTTAATTTTCATCTTGGGTGAGTTGGCTCTCGAACTAGACCTGGAACAGGCTCTGGATGCAGAACGACTGTGAAAAGGTGAAGCAAGGCGCTTGACATTTTTGTTTTCTTTGAGATTACGGGAGCCAATGCGGGAGAGCTGACGACGAGAACGAGGCACAGGAGACATAGGGTCAGGAGCAGTCGGAGAGTTGACAGGCGACAAGTTAAAAGGGGTTAGATAGTGAAGGTTGTTGGTTTCATCGTTGAGAGAAATCAAAGAATCAAGATCAAGCGTGGAGAGCGAGGAAACAGACGAAGAGCATTTGTCATCAGAGTCAGGAAAAAGTGCAGGAGCCAGAACATGGGTATTTTTAGGTCGCTTTGAAACTTTCTGGGATTCGGTGTAATTGCCAAGGTCGAGGTGAGGGTTTGATTGCCGAGCACGTTTTTTCATGCGTTGAGACATTTCAGCAAGAGACAAGTCTTCGCAGTCTGTAGACTTGATTGGTGATGAAGAGACGGTGAACATGCGAGATCTTCCCTTTTTGCGGGCGTAGGTTGTCACAAGACGTCCCCGAGTGGCCTGCATCTTGGCCGCCCAGGAAGAAGACAGAAGATAGGAGATTGAGACGCTAGCAATGATGATTGACTAAAAGTTACGTAACCAATTTCCACGTGCCACCTTGCAACGGTTCCTCTGCACCACAACGTTTGTCTTCGTCACTTGCATGCTTACCTTGCACTTTCTTATTATCGTTTAAAGACCACTGGATTCTGGTTTATTCGTACACTTCTCATTCGCCACTGGCCCTCGACAATGGTTGTAATACGCAGAGCACCTGCCACCCCCAAGACAAGTTCCCAAGATGCTGTTTCCCCGGCGACAACAACATCCTCTTCAAAAGCAAAAGCCTTGAATCTTCCTGAGCGACGGAGTCCCTTGACTAACGGAAAAATTAGTGGGGATATACATGGCGGGTCTCGCGATGACGTCTCGCGTGATTTGGTGAGTGCTACCTTCTATGTAAGGTGCCTTTAGTTTACTTATTCCGCCGTTTGAAGGAAGGTCCTCGTTTGAAGAAGAACAAAGGGGGGCGGAAAGCCAAGAACGGAGGAGGGAAGGTGTGTGGTACAAAACAGTTGTCTTCATTGGTCTCACAACGTAGGTTTATAGAAACGGAGAGGCAAGCATGCAAATCTTGCCGATGTGTTATTGCGCTACCTCTTGCTATTTTTTACTATATATTCTCTATCGGTTTGCCCTCACGACGTGGCCCTGAAGTCTCCCGTCTGCCGCGGTCTATCAGAATATCGTCGACTAATCCTGGAACCGTATATCTTCCCCGTCGTAAACACAGCCCTTTCTCACCCTTCCGTCTCGCCATACGTTAACCGTGTCAAGCCTTATGCCAATCAAGCCATTCAAGTCGCCAGGCCCGTTGTCCTACGCACGCAGCAGGAATGGAACCACCGCATCGTTCCGCAGTGGAACAAGGTCGTCGTCCCGCAGTACCGCAGGTACATCGTCCCGCAGTACCACAAATACTTCACACCTCAGCTAGAGCGTGTCAGTGACACGATTCGACCATACTTGTCTGCCATTGAAGGAAGATATGAGTCCCTGCTAGGACCCTACGTTCGTTTCACTACCAGCAGAGCAACCAGGTTCCAACGCGCTACTCAACCATACATCCTCATTGCTGCTGACAGGGCGTACTCCGGTTATCAATCCGCCCGACCTTACATGCATCCTCTCTGGCAACATCTCAAGCGCACTCTGAAACAACTTTTGATTTTCTTACGCTCTCAGCGCCGCCAATTCGTCGACCCTCACGTCGCAAAAATATGGGAACGAATTAAAGAACTTAGCCGCAGTGATGGCGAAGCTTTTGCGGAAGATTCAAGTCTGACAAAAGATACATTTCGAGCCCCAGTCGAGACTCCAACTGAGTTTCCTAATACACGGACATACACGGACAGCCATACGCCCTCTTCCGACGAGCCCCCTACGGATTATTCCACCCCGACCTCGATTCCTGCGTCGGCTGTCACTACCTTCGTTCTTGAGATCTCGCACACTACCGGTGTTGCTGAGGATGTTACATCTGAGGTGTTCTCTCCGGTCCCTAGCTCGCATATTGAGTCCATCCTCGTTGCGCACTCATCCGAGGCGTCTACCCTGTTATCAGCGACCGGCTCTTCACTTCCTCCATCGTCTCCACTTCCCATCGCTGACGACGTCGACTTGGAGGCATTTTATGCAGACATCGGCTTTAACGATGAAGCTCCAGAGCCAGAAGAAGTACCCGAATCCTCCACCGAGCCTCCTCCTTTGAGCGAGGAGCAGTTGGAGGAACTTCGCCTCAAAGAGCTCGCAGAAACTGCTGAGAAGCGTCGAGACATTACGGGTCGCCATTCAAAATGGGAAGAAAAGCTAGACAAAACCATCAAGGATCAGAAGAAGTCGCTGCGTAAAATTCTTGTTGCGATGAGAAAAGCCGCAGCGCAAGAGTTCAGGACAAGTGACGATGTGAAATCCGCTATCGATCAGCTCGTGGAGAACGCCGATAAGCTATTAAAGGGTGCTGAGGCCTACCTTGCCAATTTATTGAAAGAGTCACGTCCTTTAGACGAGAAGGTGACCTCGTGGACAAAAATCCTCGATAAAGTTGATACGAAATTTACGTCGTACTTGCGCGACATCGAAGACATCGTCAACACGTGGCAAACTTCACATTTGGACAGAGAAAGAGAACAAGTAAGTTTGACTTATCGACCCGCTGGAGCACGTTGTCTCACCATTTTTTCAAAAGGTCGTACTGGCTACAGAGCCAGTGAAAAATATTGCTGAGAGTGGTCAAGCTGACGTGGGCTATGGCTACGTCTGGCTCGCCGATGTAACTTATCTCGATTGGCAACGGTACCATGATTTGAAAAGGAGTGAGTTTTGTGTGTCCTTATACATCACGTGCCATTCACCCGTGTCCCCCGAAACGTTTCAGAGTCAGATGATTTCACGGACTTAGCCTATTCTATCCAAAATGGATCCCACCCTTCGCCGCCTATCGACCCTGTTCAGGATGCAATCCACGAGTTTCACCTCGAGGTGGAGGAGGTCATCATTGGTTTCGAGACTCGATTCAGACACATCAAACGTAACGGTTTAAGGGCTCTGGGGTCTGCACTGGGAGAAATGAACGGTGATGAGGACGTAGAACAAGATACTGGGCTACCTCAGTCTCCTGATAAGGTCTCCATTCTCCCGATTCCAGGGGACGATTCCACCTCTGCCTTCCCCATCTCAGAGAGTGATTTCCCCGTAGTTGGACGAGGCAAGGTGGAAGTCGAAGAGGCATTAGAGCGCGCGGAAAGTGTTCTGACAGAGAAACACGAGGAGGTCCCCACTGATGACGAGGTCGATCCGGCACCTCATATGGACACGTCAACTGCCACGCCATCTTCTGTGAGTCCATTGCACGCAGAGTTATGAAGTAACTGGTCGGACATCCATGTATTCCCCTTCATCCCCTCCTTTATCATTTGTCGATTCGCTTGGCTCTATGAAAACTATTGACTAGTTCCAAAGTAGATGGTAGGAATTGTTCTTCGGGGTTTCTACAGAGCGTTGAGCGAATCACGGTAAGTGTGTATTGAGCTCCCTAAGGCGAACGAAAGTTCTCGGTGAACACGACGCTGTACAGTATGATCGCGCCAACACCACAAGACAGGTAACTCGATATGCCCTGTCCTGTGACTGGACCTTTTCTCATATTTTCTGGGCCAGAGGTGTGGTTGAGCGGGGTCTATGCGTTCTATCAACAACCTCAGATGCATGACTTCCAGCCAAAAGTACGCTTCTTGTGACCACGGCGTACAGACATAATCGCGATACAGTAGAGGTCAAACGCTGTGCCAGTCCCTGGACAAATCCACTGATCGGTCGGTCGTCGGAACCAAAAGTAAATACGTATTTCAAATCGTGATAATCCTGAAAGCTCACCACAAGCATATAAACCCGACAACGGTAGTGAGTGAGCCCCAACCAAAATTAGTGGCTCCTAAGTCCAGACTAACGAGGTCCTTGGGTACATGCCCCATACACTTTCGGAGCTTGCTGCCATGTGGGAGAGGTTGTGTTGGTTTGAGGGATATCCGTAGAGATACAGTACAATCAGCTAGGGACGCTCATCGTTGGCAAGGAACCTCAAGGTATGGTCAAGATAGGTTCTGCAGGGCGCTCCGTTCAATTAAATGCAATCAGAAAAATATGGATTTTTAAAGGTTAGTTCGCCGAACAGCCGTGTGAAACACTAGCGATGACTGGAGTACGAGAAACGACACTGAGGGCAAATGAGAGCACGATCCTAAAGCACTCGACACAGAAGACAAAAAACTATGAGTAAACATTTACGAAAAGGACAAAAAATAACTGGGAGGGCAAGGCGCGTTGACTGGGGCATCTCAGTCCGACTCGTGCTCCGTCGCTTTCCACTTGAGATGAGCCTCATAGAATTTTAAAAGCTACGATAAGGCACCAATTAATTTGAGGATGCGAAACTGATGGCTAAGGTACGCACCTCCTGCGGAAACTTTTCCGCGCAGACTTTAGAATTTTCTTTACACCCTACCTTCTCACCCTTCCTAAGGGAGCGTTGCCAGGGTGTCAAACATTACAGATGCAGAGAGACAAACAACGTACAATTTAAAATAGATAAAAAGATCACCATCGTCCGTTCTTTCCACGGTATCAATCGTTTGTATATGTCGTTCCCAACTTGGAAGGTTGCCCCATTTCTTGATTGTGCTCGGTTCTAGTAGCTCCGGGCTTGGATGCGCCTCGTCTGAAGAAGCCGGGGAAGGAGACGACTTCCGACTGATGCCGTTGCTCTTCCTGCCCCTCTTCCTCGATCTAGTGTCCTCTTCCGCATCTTCATCGGCGCTCTCTGCTCTGGCTTTCTGGCGGAGCCTACTGCGTTTCTTGGTAGCCGTTGAGATGGGCTCAGAAGAAGGTTCGACCGAAGGTGCAACAGGACGACGAGGGGAAGCCTTTGAACGAACGTCGGATTTACGTCCAGCCTTTTCGCCTTTCTTTTTCCCATGGCGTGACCAGTAGTCTGATATGAGTTCTTTCGCACCACTGAAATGAAAGTTATGAAATCAAAGGGCAAGGATAATGAAAGCATCGCTCACCCAGCATCTCTTTCATCAACCCAACTGTTCTCTTCGTCTCCGTACCCTTTCCACTTCACAAAGTAACCGATTCTGGTCTAAGGATAAACAAATGTAAAGACGCGTTTTTTTGTCGTGAAAGAATGGCAACAAGAACTCACAGAGCCTGTCGCACCCCTCTTCGCGTCCAAAATCGCCTCGATCTCGTAAACCTCGCTGTCTCCGTCACTATCTGCGGGACCGGGATCATCACTCTGAGCATGTTGTTCAGGGGAATCTCCATGGGTGTATCTCGGAGTCGACTCAGGCCTCGCAGTATCAGATTCGCTGTCAAGAGCCATGAAAGGCACAGAGAGTTGAGATATGCGACGCGGCTTGAATCAAAGAAGAATTGGACTGGAACAACACTACACGAAAGCACGCCGCGCAGCGGAGTGAAACAGCTCGCGTTCGAACTCCGCCTAACACTCACATGATCAACAGAAAACGCGAAACACTGACGCCAACTAAACACGCATGTCGAGGAAAACATCGTTTTATACAAAAAACAACAAAAACAAAGATAAATTCAATTCCTTCGTGGACTGGCACTACGACCGCGTCCCTCCCGACCTCTGTTCTTTTTAGGTCCAGATGGAGGAGGTCTCACGAAAGCATAGTCACATGACAGTGTCTGCTCCAATAGCATGGTGCCCGACGCGCCGTCAATTGCAGCCTGAGCTTCTGCCATGGTCTCATATTCCACCAGGGCGTACCCCTGCGACCGATGAAAAGGAGTCGGTCAGACAGAATCACTAACAGCAGCTTTATTTAGAACCCACTTTCACATAGCCCGTCCTCCGGTCGAGATTGAGGTGAAGGTTTTTAATCTCGCCATACTCAGCGAACTTTTCGGTCACGTCTTCCTCCGTTGCCTCTTCGTGGACGTTAGTGACCAGAACGATCCATCCTTCGACCGCTGTACGAAAGACGAGCGTTAAAGTCAAGTACCCCGATAATGAGAATGCTCACATCGTGCCGCCCGGGTATCTAAGTCTCGCACCTGTGCGGATTCAACGCGGTCGTAAGTCTGTTCTGAAGAAACGCCGCCTTCGTTTCCACCTGAGTGGCACGACTTAGCATCAGAGTCAGGGCGCAAAGAGTGGCCGGAAAAGAAACGAACCCGCAGAACTCTGAAAACCACGTCCTCTCTTCCGGATAGGTCCTCCCCCATTGGCAACTAGGAGAATAGTGTGAAGAAAGAGAGAGAAATGCAAGTGGACACCGCACCCTCATCAATGTTCATTTCATCGTCAGACATGGTGGTTGAAGAGACTAGATGAGATGCTGTGACAAGCTAGCGGCAGGACGAGTGCAAGCAACTGGATTGGGTGGAATCTCCAAGCAGTGGGAAAAACGTGGGCCGGCTCGCCGTATTGTCGTCCGATTTCCGGCCATCCGCGTCCGGCTTCTGTTAGTGGAACTTGCCAAACTGGGTTACAGCGTTTCTTATTTTTATTTTATTTAGTTTTTTTCCCAGACGAAAAATTCATATTACTTATCCCCCGTTGCCTCACAGTCATTCCGTAATTTATCGTTCGTGACCTTAGTTGTCATTTTCCGCCTACCAACTCATCTCGTCGCCCGTTTCTCCAGTTGGCCGATGCATTTTCGTTTCCTACGCTCCTGGCTGTGCCTGAGGGATTCACCAAAGCTGCTCCCAGTTGGTTCCTCCCTTGGGGCTGTTGACCTCTCCTGGGCACCAATCTCGATCGTTTTCATATCTAAGTCTGTCCCCATCAAGACCCGTTGTTTTCGTAAACCATTGCACAGACTGTACTGACGTTACCTGGCCAAAAAATATCACCGCCCGTTCCGCACTAAGTTTCGTTGTCCCGCGTGTCGCTAATGACACGACATAGATGAAGATCTCCTTTGGTTACCGCTAGGGTATCTCCGCTCCTCATCGGTAAATAAAAGGCTCACTCCCTCAACTATGTTCATAGTCACTTTCTCTGTCTTTTCTGAGGTCCCGTTCACTGTCTACTCGACCATGAACCCTGCTGTCACGTTGGTTAATCATCCTTGCCTGGTGTGTTCACAGGCCACCTCTATGTGGTGTAGTCGATGCCGAAATGCGTGGTACTGTACACCTGAACACCTCCAGAGCGTACGTCATACAGACTTGAATGTCCCACTCGTGACTCATTTTTGCCTTAGGACTGGCCCCGTCATCGACAGGAGTGCGTCCCTGTCGCATCTCCACAATCTAACATGATTGCCACGCCACCGCCTGTTCAACCCGAATTAATTGCCGTATCTGCGATACTGTTTTCTCCGAAGAAGGTAACATACGCTTGATACCTTTCTTCGCATCCGTGTGCCCTTAGCCGAGTTCTCAGATCGTCCTCGGATCATTACGGTACACTGCGAACCTCCACGCATACCTGCTCAGGTTACTTGCCCAACCCCGTTGGTCCATTGTCATTTTCCCGGAGGGCAGACGGGCAGTGTTGTCCTCACGCAAGGCCTTAACGGGGAACCGTTACGGTTTCCATTGCACTTGTGGTATTCCCCTAGTGCACTGGCCGTGAATTCTCCAATAAATCAGGCCATCTTTCGCATCACTTCTGGCGCGGCCGCCAAACCCTGGTGCGGTCCTGTGATTGTCCTCAAGTACAACGGCTCTAGGAGGCAAGGTTATTCTGATGCCGGGTCCAATGACTTGCCTGCCCTCTCTGCATATTTCCTTGCGTACAAGTGAAACTTGTATGTACGGCTGTGACTTATCAATGATTCCAGGTCAGAGAAGGAATCCCTGTGCTTACTTTTTTCTAAATCTTGGTACATCCAATGAGTTACCACCACCACCTGCTTCTCTGAATTCACATTTCATTCATTGCTCTGCTGTTATTTTGTTACTATAACGCTTGGTTAGAATGTTGTTGTCAATTAAATACTTCACGTGGCGTCTCCCGCTCGACCTTTCAGAAGTCACTCTAGCATGGCTGGTCTATAGCTGTATGAAATATCGCGTGACGCATGATGGCAGGCGTACATGAAATGGATCCTCTCAAGTGACCCTGCCTAGCCAGCTGCTAGCTTGTAGTCGCTATTCGCATTTGATTGAGAAGAAGCTAGGCGTTGGTATCAGTAGATAGGCCACATAGCCCGTGGGACTGGTTGGTCACTGTGGCTGTCTGGTGACCGGCGAGCTGTGAGAGACCTTTATCCGACATAACGGCGCTTTGAATTGCCCCCTCTTTGCGTGAGAGTCGTGAGAACAAGGAATTCCAAGGGTATGGTGTGATATGATAGTCACTGGATTCACAAGGTTTCCGTACCGCGACAGAAATACCGTGACAATGATAGTATGTTATCGATTGTCTTTGCTTCGCTTTGGGCTGGTTTGTTGTATATGGTATGTCCGTTGAAGTAGTTTTAAAGTTGCTTAGCTGCTAAATTGACTCATGAGACTTAAGTTTCCTGGGGGCTCAGCGGTCCGAGGATTGAATCCACCACTCTCCGAGTAACGCACGCATCATCTAACGGCATGATCATATCATTCTTCTCCCCACCCTCCTTAAGCTCAGTCAGTGGGGATGTCACGAGTCACCCACAGGACATAGATGAGAATAGCGATAGCATTTATATCGACGACGACGACGACTTTGGGGCAGAGACCGCGAAAATAACATCACCTGGTGAAAGCATTACTTCGGCTCGTGCCTTCATGAGGTGAGGGATCTTCAATGGCTCCCTTTCTCTTAACTCAGCAAGTTCAAGGGGACATGGAACTTACGTAGATAGCGACGAGGTCATTGCATCCGTTGCCGGTGTAATCGAGAGGGTCAATAAGCTCATTACGGTGCGGGCGTTGCGCACTAGGTACGTCGAACGCGGATCCACGACGATTGTTCCCGACCATTTCCAGATACAGTCCAGAAGTTGGGGATTTGGTGATCGGTCGAATAACAGAGGTGTGGATTCCATTTCCCGCTTACGCACAACGAAGCATAATGGTGCAGAAAGGTACAACCTAGAAGGTGGAAGGTGGACGCGAATGCTCGGCAGGACGCCGTTCTCATGCTTTCATCGGTTAATCTTCCGGGTGGTGTTCAGGTGGGATTATCCCAAATGTAGCTGTGTTACTGTAAGCTGACCTTTCCCGGTTTTGGGTTTAAGCGTCGCAAGCTGGAGAGTGACGAGCTCCAAATGCGAACTTTTTTTGAAGAGGGCGACCTACTTGTGGCAGAGGTCCAGGCATTCTTTGCTGATGGTGCCATGTCTCTGCACACACGGTCACTCAAGTATGGCAAGGTGTGCTTCAAAATCTTGAAACACAGCCATCTTTGACAGCGCCTACTGTCATAATCTTTAGCTCAGAAACGGGCAACTCGTTTCAGTTCCTCCTATTCTCATTCGCAGACTAAAATCTCATTTTTGCTCGTTACCCTCTGGCGTGGACTTGATACTGGGCCTGAACGGGTACATCTGGATAAGTAAGCATGTCCGAGATAACGAGAAGGAAGGGCAGGAAGGGTTTGACGCTGAGGCCGTATACTCCAATCAGAATGACGTATGTTTCTATTGTTCCTTTGTCAACGATCTAATTCTTGACAGGATATCGACGATGCGACAAGGACTGCGATCGCCCTAGTCTCTAACATCATACGGGTGTTGGCATTTCGGTCGGTTCCAATCACGGACACGATTGTACTAGAAGCCTATGAGTGGGCAGTTGAGCAAGATGTGAACGTCAAGGACTTACTACTAGAGGATGTGGCTGATGCCTTAGTTGCCGCAGTAACCACTAAAGAAGAGCTCTCCGAACAATGGTAACTTAGTACTGTATTTGCAACTGATGCGACAAATACGATACAGGAACGCGCTGACTAGTCATCTTCGTCCTCATAACTTGTTTCCCCCTCTCGTTCCTCGGGCATCTCGTCATCGTCATTTTCATCATTTTCATTTTCGTTCTCGTCGTCAGCGTCTCCTTCTTCTGCTGCCTCCGGTTGTTGCGAGGCCGGCTGATATTGATTTGTGGTGGCACCACTGGCCATTTTTCGGGCGTGAGCGGCTTTCTCTGCCTCCTCCTTTTCTTTGTCTACAGGTAGTAAGATATCGAGCGCAAGATCCTTCCATCGTAACGTTCCGTTGACCCCCCCTCCGGCGTAACCCATATCTTCGAACAAAGCACGTGAGGTTGGGTCGTAAGGCACGCGTGGACGAGCAGCTGGATGTTTGATATTTGTTGGATTCCCATAAGGATAAGATGGGTGAATGTGGGAAGGCAGTACTTAATAGGCAGGGTTTCAGTGACCAAGGTTGTGAGAGAGGGGACTGTACAAACTATCTGAGTCGTCCGGGTTCGGTGGGACCATGTGTGCTGGGATATCCATTTCTGGGGTGGGTACTCGCCCTCAGTGAGGAGGTCATAGGGCCTTCGCCAACAAAGACGGACCACTATCAGACAAATTTCCCTTCAGGTACTCCGGTGTTCCGATCGTGTCTAACACCTTCAGGTCATTCTCAGTCATGTGCAGGTAGCAGAAAGTCAAATCCTAGAAAAAATGCTGAAGGATAGGAAAGATATCACATAAGAAGAGGCACGCACAGTCATATTGGGGGTTCCCACCGAACTGGTACTGAAAATTCCTACAGCTGTATC
Source organism: Lactarius quietus (assembly GCA_015025155.1). Taxonomy (NCBI): domain Eukaryota; kingdom Fungi; phylum Basidiomycota; class Agaricomycetes; order Russulales; family Russulaceae; genus Lactarius; species Lactarius quietus. The sequence goes on from WITN01000010.1 coordinate 435,946, forward strand.
TTGTTTGTATCTTGTGGGAGCGGTCAGCTTCAGCGGCGGTTCATTCGTCTTTGGAGCCAAAGTCCGATGTGCCGCCGATAGGGACACGAGCGTCAAGCCGGCCCGCGCTTTGCCGAATCGACCATCCGTTCGTGGCCTTTACTGTATGCCGGAATCCGGAACCCGCCCTCGTCTTTCAGGCTTGGTCTCCATCCTATGCCCTCGTGTCCGTTGGAGTGCCTGAATAGCAATACGTACGGTGTTCCCATGGCTAATAAACTCTCACCTGTTCACGACACTTACGTTTGTGCGGCAGACCACTTTTGGTAGGTACAATCAAAGCGACACTGCACCGTGGAGCAGTTCCTCAAAAACAAGCCCTGGACTCTGGACTCTCTTTGCTTTTTCAATCGGTATGGAAGACATTAACATCTACACAGCCTCAAGTGTCCCTGGCGCTGCCTCCCATCCCACCCTGAACTGTTTACAGTGGACTGGGGACGGCCAATTGCTGTTCTCAACGAAGTCTTCTGTATACATTTTGGTCAGTCTAGCTTGATGATCCTCACTGTCGGTACTCGGAGTGACAATAGGATTAAGACACCTGATCTGGGGCTGAACTATCGCGGTTCTTCTGCTGTCAGGGCAACATCGTATAGGGACGGCTCTCCGCATGAAAACCCATGCCAGTGGTTTAGGACTGTCCTGGAACTAGATAAGCGCTCATTTTATCATTGGCCAAGCGATTCACAAGGTAAGGAGTGTCCCTGATGCGAAGAAAATGCGGTGATTAAGCATAGCCCAGAGTGGGACAGTTTGGTGACAGGGTCTCTGGATGTGTCAATCAAATCCGTCGCCGTGTCTCCCAGTTTTCTATCTGTAAACGCAGGGTAATGGGCGCATGCTAGATTCCTTTCACAAGCTCATTATACAGGTAAAAGTTGTGTTCTAGCGATCGTCAGCACGAACTTGGAACTATCGCTCTGGTGCTCCGTGAAAAATGAGCCGGTGGGACAGTGGGCCAAGGTACTCATATGTCTCGCAAGATAGAATGTAATTGACGCACTTGTTAGCTCCAAGATGCCACGCCTTTCCTGCGGTCATTAGCAGCCATTCATAGGGGCTCTCATCACGAACGTACACTTTGGGCACAGGTTTGCTGTACGCAAACCAAATGGTTTCTTATGGTAATGGTCTTCATATCCTTGCTAGGTTCCTCCTGGTCAGCGCAACCAGACTTTGGTGCTTCCCCCGCCTACGTCAGCGACAGTTCTCTGTTAGCACTTGGGAATAAGGCCGGATCCATACTTCTTCAGAGGTAAGCATGATTGTGGATGTGGTTACTCTTCTGGTGGATTTTGTGACCCCACCTAGCTTCAAAAAGGAGCAAGGGTCTGGCCAACATCTCGAACATGTCCAAACAGTCGATGTTAGCGAAGATTGGGTTACCCACCTGACATGGCTTCCATGGACTGTGACAGGAACGGACGAGTGTGAGCGGCAGCGACTAAAAACATTTGTCAGTCGATTAATCATCACTGTTTCGAGCAGGCACAACTCTTCTCGTTTATTGTACTTCGAGTGGTGCAGTAGGGCTTGTCAATGTCTCGAGAATGTGGAGCTCAAGAACGGGAGCATGTCAGCCGGCGCTAACGACGCGTGCGAATCGCCTGGATTCGTCAATATGCACGGCCGACGACCGTAAGGTCACAGGCCTCACTTTTATTGAACCGAGAAATATGAAAGTACGCCCGAATAAAATTTACTGGAACGGAACGCCTAACAACGATTCAGCCCATCGTGGTCCTTCTCCGACCGGGAATTGTTCAGTTATGGAACGAGCAAAACGATCGAAGCGCCTGGTCGGGGCTCCGTTCCTTTCAGCTTAGCAAGCAGGATATCTCAAATGGCTCTTCAATGTTTTATCCTCCATCCGGTCTTATTTATTCTCCCGAGCGTGACGCCGTTGTCTTGTCTCTGTTTGATGGAAGTTTCCACGTTGTTTACAACGTTTCTTCTTCTCCGACTGTCACATCACCTACCGAATCCACAGAACAAGACAAACTCACATCGAGAAATCTATCCTCGATGTCCCGGAAGGCATTCGTGCAGATAGAAGGGGATGTGTTACCTCACGTAGAAATGAATCGGATTAACGGCATGGTATCTTTTGCTGGCTTTCCCGTTATCTGCTGGACGCATGAGTGTGTATTACTCGTAATGCTGTGCTTGATCACTCGTTTTCTTACCTTTGTGGCGCAGGAGGTCTATGTCTTTAGACTTCAGTTACAAGCACGAGGCAAGGCATAGCAGTACTCTAGTTGTAATCAAGATGCACACAGAAGACAGTGACAACGCTATCCTGAAGATGCTGACGGAGGTAATCTCCACGGCGAAAGCATGCACGTCGTTTGCTACAATATAGCCACGTGCTCTGACGAAACTTGCTACGACAGTTTCCGGGACAACACCAACTGATCTTCTTCGCCCTCTGCTATTTCGTCTTGGTCGGGATGGTGTCCTCTCACGACTTCATCCTTACCTGCTTCGGTCTTTGCACGGTTCTGTAACTGACGACTGTCTGGAACTTAAGATGTCTCCCCAACTCGGTGACCCCTTTGATCCAACCTATGGAGAATTCAATGAGAGCATCACGCGTTGGCTGTTCGGGAGCAACACTCTACTACAGCTTCGTCTAATGCTAGTTATTGCGAACTTCTGTTGGGTAAGATTTTCTGTATTCTTTTATTGCTACTCCTACATCTTGTCACGCAGGACTCTGCACTAAGTCCGGAAATGCGAAACGAGTACGGAGAAGTCAGACAATACCTTCTCAGCATTATTTCCCATCGCATTTTGAGAGCTATGATTCGGCAGATTGATTGTGTGGTACATCTTCTCTCGAGTAAGCCGCCAGTTGTTCACTCTCTTCGCGTGCCAATATCTCATCAATCGTATCTAGGAGGCGACCTATTCTTCGTGTCAAGGGTTGTGGTTCAGTGCATGCTACCAGGTACACCTCAGGAGTTATCGGTTGAGGCGGAAACGTTAGCCGAAAAAGTAACTTCATCCTTTCCCTCATCTGAGGGAGCAAAGGACGGCCTGCTGGAGAAGTGTCCTGCTTGCGGTGTAGAAATTCCTCTAGCAGATACCGCTTCGGCCGCATGCTCGAATGGACATCGCTGGTGTGAGGCATTCATTACCTTCGATGTATGCCCTCTTGTACTAATTCCCGGGCGACATCAGCTCGCTGCTCTATCACTTCGTTTATTCTGGCGGGAACTATGGTGCGCACCTGCCTCGGCTGCGCACGGAAGGCCTTTCTTCCTGCCGCGCGATCTCTATACCGACCGGAAGGAGGAGGGTATGTAACGACGGGAGTGAGTGCGTCGACAAGGGGTACAACCGAAGACCTAGTCACGGCCGAGGACCTGGACGCCGAGCACAGGCCCGACTGGCTTGTACAAGGGCTTCTAAATGCTGTGCGTCGGTGTCTCTTCTGCGGAAATAACTTCGCCACTCTCATATAGGCTGTTCCTCGTTCCCTTTTATTGGTTGAGATGGCGATGGTCACCAGCCACAGCGAATCAACAGCGAACGACCTCTTCACTTATACATTCCGACTACCTCTCCATTAGTTACCGCTCCCGTACCTCCGAAAATGGGCCTCGAGGTTGCCAAGTTGTGTTCCTACCAAGAGCATTCTGCTCTTGGGCAGGCGATATGTATTCCATGTACGTAACGACCCTAGTTGAATAACTTACATTTGCTCGGGCCTACACATATGTGACCAATGCCGCTTTGAATGTCCGTGTTTTTGCGACCTTCGCCTTCCCAAAACACCATGTGAAAATTTATAGTCATTGAAGGATTTATACTTATCCACCTGGAGTTGAGTGAAACATTATCAAGGTTTGATTGGCGAGACCCCATCATCCAGTGATGATCCTGGGGATTTCTTAATGCACCCCTGAAATATTTATGGTCTACGCGCTGTCCGAGTCGGTGGGGCCCAATCGACAAGAGAAAGTGCGGTGCAGTCCGCAGCAACAGTACATCATGTGCCACGAAAAACAATCCCTAGATGTCGCATGTATGGGCCTATGCTAGCACGGAATGCGCTACAACGAAACGCATCAACTTGTCCGATTGACGGAGGTTCACAAAATCGAAGCAATGCTATCATTTCGGATATAGAATACAAGGGGCGGAATAGCATTGTTTTACTACGATCGCAGATCCACAAGCACTCTATGTATGCTTTCCGATTTTTTTGATCACAGCCATGTGGGCGATTCCAAGTCCAGGGGAAAAAACAGATATAGGAACAGAATACGGTAAATCAGGGAATACAATTCACCGACGAAACGCGTCTGCCCCATCTGGGGTTAGAGTTGTCAGGAACAGAATCATACGAAACCTAAAGACCTAAAGACCTACACCCGGAGCCTTTTTGTTGAATTTTCCTTCCGTATCTGCAACGTCCAAGGCAAGGCGATACCAGTGTCAAAGTCTTCTCAAGAAGCCTATGAATGTGACAATGCTCTCTCGAACACCGCGCCGCATGCTGGCATTGCGACGACATGGCATGGACTGGTTAATCATTTTAAGTGACAGGGATAGCCCACTTCTTTGGCGAACACATCGGTTCCAAGAATCAAAGACGTTGAAACTTGGTTGGTATGCATCTGTTTCGAGACAGTGGGGGGCCTGGCCCAATCAATATTCCATACCGTGATACGGTAGTGAGAATTTCCAAGATGTCGGCTTGCCAGGTATATGGTGCAAGCGAGCGTGTGCTATGTTGTACGATGGGCAACGACGATAGCCCCTCTGGCTCAGAAGTAATTTACACATAATTACATAATTTTTCAACTATTGGTCAGCGAGGAGCATCGCCAGCCAACGCCAGCCAACGCGGCGCTGCGCTGCATTCGCTTTCGTGCCACCAACAGCAAACGCTCACATCCTCGCCACGACAGTCACGTTCATTCTTGCGCGCTCAGACAAGCACGCGAAGAGTTGACTTTGCAGTTTACCCGAATAACACAGGCACAAGTCAGCCTACCATGACGGACGGTGCTCCGAGTACTGGGCTTGAAAACAACTCGCTACCAAGACCAGTATCTGAAGCCGACGCAGATCAGGACACTTGCAGAATCTGCAGTGCGCCTGGAGAGCTGGATCAACCGCTCTTTCACCCCTGTAAATGCTCGGGTACGATTCGGTACATCCACCAAGACTGGTATGTTCACCGTCCTTTCACACTTTTCTAGACAATGGACAATGCTGATCCATCGTCCAGCTTGACGACATGGCTCTCACACAGTAAGAAGAAGACTTGCGACGTGTGTAAATATCCGTACTCATTCACCAAAGGTGAGTATTTCCATTTTCAGCGCGTGGTCCGCCTGACACTCGTGACCCTTGACAGTATATGCAAATGACATGCCCAAACATCTTCCCGTGGTACTTCTCCTACGTAAATTTGCACAACAAGTGGCCTTTGCAATTCTTTTCTGCATTCGTGCTGTCATCGTATCCTTTGTGTGGCTCGCTGTCTTGCCGTGGATTACGGTCTGGACTTGGAGAATGTACTTCGCCATGGGAAATTCTACGTGCGTGATATCGACCGGGAATGCCCACTTCTTGCTAACCAATTCTACAGTGCTTGGTGGATAAGTGCTCGTCCGCGCTCGTCATCGTTGTCGTCATCTTTCTTTTCCTACAATCTCACCACTCGCTCGCAAGCTAATGCAACTGCAACCAATGCAACCCTTCGCCGTCCCACTAATGATTCCGATGCCCTTTCGCTCAACACACTTTTTGCACATCCCCTACTTCGCACCGTCTCTGCAGATATATTCACAGGCCAAATTATCGCAACGCTCATAGTCCTTGTCTTCATTGCCGTTTTTCTTCTCCGTGAATGGATATCTCAAAATGCTCGTCCTGGTATCTTTGAAGAAGGTGATCCTGCAATTGTTGCAGAACGCGAAGTAGAACAAGAGCGCGAACGGGAGCGCGAAAGGCAGCAACAGCGATTGCGGGAGCAGGCCAGGGTTGCGATGGAGCACGATATTCAGCTGCGTAGGCGCCAGCAAGTTGATGCAGAACGTATGCGACGAACGAGGGAAGGCAATTCTTTCCCATCGGACCCAAGCCGGAGGCATCCAGATCGACCAATCAAGGATTTGCCTTCGCGACCTCCATCCCGTCGAGCACAGGAGCTGCGATCCGTACAACGACCTGAGACTGTTCAACCAGATCAGGTTGCGTCCTTCAGCAGTGCTGCCGGACCGAGCAGTACAGTCATTGAAAGCCCAAGGGACGACTGGGATCCAACTTACGTACAGGGTCGACAAGAATGGTTTTCGGCAGCTGAGAAGCGCCGTTTGTTGTCCATTACAAACGGTTCTTCTGGAGAAACACAAGGACTCACCTCCCAGGCCGAGGATGCTTGTCTATCATCCCGAGCAAGTGCTGCTGGCAAAGACTCTTTTGTCAGTAGCAAAGGCAAGGCCAAGGCGACAGACTCCGAAGGAACAATCCATCACGGCACGTCCACCTCATCGATCAGCAACACTTCAAGCGTCTTGGTCGCTCTTAGGCAGAAGCGTGTTGATTGGGGCATTCCTGGCGCAGAATCTTGGACGCTTTATGATTTCGAGCGTTTTGAGATGACCAGGCTCAACATTGATCTCATGTTTTCGCCATATGGCGTAGTGGCAGAAGGGGACCCCTGTCAACTCATCATCCAATCTGAAACTGACCGCAAGGTGGCCCGGGATAGGTCAACGCCGTACGCCCGCACGGGTCTATTTACCCACAGGTCCACCATCCCAGATGATTGGACCGAATGTTTGGGGCATGCGGCAGATGACGCCTGGCGATGGCGAGCAAGGCGCCGTGTGCTTTGGGAACGCTGGCGCGAGGAGGCAGAGCGGGATAGCCTTGGCCTCCTGCAACTTCCGCGCGAATTATCTAGCATATCGCTTGATGGCCTATACGAAGGACACCACCGGGATGGTGTTTGGACTCCACCCCCTGCGCCAAAGTTGATAAGCCGTTTACCTGCACTAAACGCGTTACCTCCAACGCCATCCGATCCCAGCGATACGGACGATGGACTATCATTACTCTCGGCTCACAAACGATTACGAGCTGAAGGTTCGAGGACGGAGCGTTCCTTTACGATCAGTGCTGTGCCGACCGCTTCTCTACATGAAGATGATGGATCCTCGCGTCGTGTACGACAACGGACAAGGTCACAAGCCGATGCAAGGCCTTTCTCATTCCCCCCCGCAGGTGAAGTTGGGGATAACAACGTATTCTCATACATACCTCCTAGGCCCCTTCCCTTCCCCATAACGCCTACGATGTCTACCCAGTTCGCATCGCAAGTGGCATCGTCGCAATCTGCCGCACCCTTGTCTTCTCATCCCACCCTCTCACCATCTACACTTCCAAGCTCACGTCTCCCGCATCCCCAATTGCCAGCTAACCCCCCTGCAATTTCCGTACCTCGGCGACCGCCAATGCCGAGCACGACAATACCAACGCCGACATCGAGCCAACCCTCTCTCCTACTCCGTAATGTGGATAGCACACCGCCCGCGTCACCAAACCTTGCCACTTATCAACCTCCGGAAGAGTTTCAGGAAGGTTCCAAACAGCGGGGATACTTCGACGGTTTTGAGAAAGCCGACGAGGAGGTAGATCGTGACAGTGAGGAGTTGGACCCTCGAAAAATTGAGCGGGAAATGGCACAATTTTTCAGGGAGGAGCCGAATACTGGACAGTCACCAGATAGTGAGATAGGTCCTGGCGCCGAAGAGGAAGAGGAGGAAGAGGAGGGTGACCTTCCCGAACTGTTAGCCGATTCCGAAGAAGACGGCGAGGAGGATGCTAGAGAGCCTCAAGTTGCGCCGCAACGTGGCCCAAGACGCGTAGCATGGGGTCCTGAATGGGGTGATGGAGGACGAGCAGACGTCGCAGACGAAGAGGGTGTGGTTGCCGAAGCTGATGAGGATGGCGAAGACGTCGAGGGTGACGATGGTGACGATGCGGCCTTGGCGGGGCAGCTTGCTGATGAAGACATCGCTGTCGAGGATGATATGGAGGGCGCTCTTGAAGGTAAGTAATTGCTTACTTCTAGCATGCCGAGTAACAGACTTTTCTAGCTATCGGTATGAGAGGTCCGCTATACGTTGTTGCGCAGAATGTAAGACTTTCACAACCCGAGACGATGGGTATACTCAATTCCGACTTTACAGGCAGCCTTGATGATCTTCGTCCTCGATACGGCTGTCGGCTTAGGCGTCTGGCTTCCTTTTACTTTCGGCAAGTCGACTGCCTTACTCACTGTAAGTTGGCTTCGCGGTCACAATAGCCCATGTTTATTTCTTCGTAGCTCGATCCAAGGCGCGCTATGCGAGTGCTTCATTGGCCTATACGCGTCATACGTATCGTGACGGACCCTGTTGTCGACACCATCTTCTTCTTGATGAGTGTACTGGTTCTCCCTTCCATTACTCGCCTGCTAGGCGGGTCGCTCAATGCTGTGCAGTGGGTACTTTCGGGAATAGTTCCAGGTAACGCGCTCGAAAAGTCTACCCACTTAGTGATTACAATGGTATGTCCAGCGCTGTTTTCGTTATGCAGCTTTGCTGATCGTGTTACAGTGGACGAGTATCGTAAACTTCCCTTGGGACAAAGTAAACGCTTACCTCATTTCCCTGTCTTCCGAACTGGTGTCCGGTCAAAGCCCAGAGACTTCGTCCATCATTGATCGCATCATAGAGTCTAATCATCCGGCTGTTCGGGTCGCAGAATCCTATTTGGAAGTTTTGGGGAAGCAAGTTATGACAAGTTCATATCAAGTCGCCACCAGTTGGACACGAATGGCCCTTGGGGATGGCACAGGAGAAAGAATTTTCGCTATCGTACTTGGCTATGCGGTCATTGGTCTTTTGATCGCCTTCTACCTCAACGTTTTTACTGTTGGATCTGTCAAGAGCGCTGGGAGAGCAGTGAGGAGTGCCGTGCGGCAGCAGTTACTTGTGGTCAAGGTTGGTGGATTCGCACACTTTTTCTCTCCTGGCTGATGCCGTCCCCAGGTAGCAGCATTCATCATCATTGAACTAGTCTTGTTCCCCCTTGGATGCGGCATCAACCTCGACTTATGTTCCATTTGGCTCTTCCCTGAAGCGAGCCTGCAGTCTCGAATTGCTTTCTTTCAGTATGCTCCCTTGACTGCTACATTTTACCATTGGGTTGTGGGCACAATGTTTATGTGAGTCGTTCTCTCCATCTTTCTTCTCTTGTTCATTTGTACATGGCAGGTACCAATTTGCGATCTTATTGGGGAGCTGTCGTACCATCATGCGCCCCGGTGCCATGTGGTTCATCAAAGATCCTTCTGACCAGAATTTCCATCCAATTCGCGATATCCTTGAGCGTCCTTCTCTTGTACAACTCCGCAAGCTTTCAGTGAGCGCGATAATGTATGGATTGGTTGTCGCCTGTGGTGTGGGGTCTATCGGGGGGCTTATGCGTTTCGGAAGGGGAATAATACTTCCCCTTCGCTGGAAACCCCGGTGCGCACCAATAACTCTTTGTTTCCTATGAAGGCTAACTTCTTATTATGGATCAAAGCGAACCGCTATCCGATGTTCCTATTGATCTCTTGCTCCTCCATATTCTTTTACCCCACACACTCCGCTTTTTCCGGCCGAGGAAGTTCGTCCGCAAGACGTCAATCAATATCTGGAAGTACCTTTGCGCTCAGCTCCGTCTCACGTCATACATGTTCGGTGGCCGACATCCGGACGAGGAACGTGAAGTGACCCACGGCAGTTGGTTTGCTTTGAGAAACTCTGGTGAAAAGGTCGCAGAAGGCGCGCTACATTTCCATGGCAGTTACCGGCGGGTACCCAATAACGACAACGTCGCCGTTCCTCGAGATATGCGCGCTACCGCTAGGGTCGATGTCACGGGCCTACCTGTGGATGACGAGGCCCGGGGGTTGATTATGGCGCAGGATGCCGAAGCTGAAAAAGCGAAGCGAAATCCAAAGGATGACTACACCGTGGTCTATATTCCTCCCAATTTTCAGTATCGCATCGGTCTATTCATCTTCGCACTCTGGGTCATTGGATGTGTCTTTATTACTGCTGCCGTTGCAGTGCCCATTCTACTTGGTCGTGCTGTCTTCAACCTTTTCACTAGAAGGCAGATGCATGATGGATACTCTTTTCTCGTGGGTTCCTATGCGCTCTGGGGTTGTTGGGTAGTCGGCCACACCCTTGATCGCATGGAAAAAAGACGCCAACGACGCGGTGCGGATGAGGCACGCGGAAACTGGCCGTTATACTTTCTCAAGCGAAGCATCCTCTGGCTGGCCAAGATCTCTTACATTGTGTTCTTCGTCGGTATCGTCATTCCGGCCCTCATCGGTCTCGTGGTGGAGTTGTACATGATCATGCCCATTCGTTTGTCATTGAATCCCGACTTGACGCCTAACATTCGTGTAGCGGACATGTGGGCACTTGGGATCATCTATGCAAAAATTATCCTTCATGCGCATCGTTTGCGCCCGTTGAACCGTATAACGGCTGGTTTCAACCATGTGGGTTCTGGGTGTTGCTATCTTATTTCGTGGTTAATGTAGTTCCTTTGGCAGATCAAAGCCCATGGGTGGACAAATCCCGATCCCCTCGGTGCAACCGTTGAGTTTATTGCACCACTCCTCATTGGCCTCAGTGGCATGCTGGCTCTTCCGCCTGTCGTTGTCGTCGTATTGCGGCATTCCATCCCTGTAGGGATTGACCAGCGCTTCATCTGTAAGCTCTTTGCTGCCCTATCGCTATTCTTGTGATCCTGATTAGTCGGACGCAGTCATGCATGTATACCCTGGTATATTTGCCTCCGTAGGCCTAATCCGCCTCGGCGTGACAGGTTCAAGAGCACTCTCACGGTGGTCGCAATCAATCCGTGACACTGAGTTCCTTGTCGAAATGCGCTTGCGCAACTATGAGCAAGGGAAGGAAGAGGAGAAAATTGAGGAAAAAGGAAAGGAAGAGCCGATACTAATGGATTAGTTCGCTGCATCCCCAGACGCGACTGCCTGGCCCTGGGATATATTACTACCCTCCATATTATATTACTGTCGCACTTTTTATGTCACAAAGTTCAATCTTGCAACACCTTTATACATGCACGCTCTACATCCATACATCACATTTTAATGATAGACTTCATCTTGACGTTCTGAGACCTCAAAAGACCTTTTTCATTGGACCGGTACATGTAACTACAATATTGTACACCAGCACGCCCCGCTGTCTTTGGCTTTGTGTTCATATATTATTCACACGATATAGGAATAGTACAGATTCGGTTCATCCTGGGTCCGCCAACACGGAACAAACGATGCAACGATCAATTGGAATATGCAGATGACTACAATGACTCGTTTCTTACACGAACTTATTCATCCCCCGCATCCACGTCGTCGTCGGTTCCGATCCAATTCTCAGTGTCGGTCGAGTTATACTCCTCCATTACATCCCTCCGTACGAGTCTATGTCGCCCCTGGTCCGAAAAGAACCACCGGTGAGGGTGAGTTTCCATATCCCCGAAGCACCATTCGATGAATCGCTCGCCGTCTTCATCATCCTCCCCGATCTCGATGTTCCAACCAAGATAGAGGCACAGATCATCGACGAGTGCTGAGAGCCCCTCTTCATGCGAGTATTGCACATCGTATGTCTCGATCATACCATATGTAGCACCACGACGCAAAAGTATGTCGGTTGCAGGCTCTGGGTCGAGCGGAGTGGCTGCACGGTGTGCAGGTGGTTCCCAGCCAGGCATGGCCCATTCACCTTCGTACTCGTCATCGGAGGTGTTATCGTATCCTTGAAATGCATCTTCGTCCTCGTCCTCGTCGTCATCATACATGACGTCAAGGGGCCAGCCATCGGAGTAGTCCTCTTCTTCTTCAGCACCAGACTCACTATCGCTTTGTAATTGAGGAAATATTTCCGCCCATGGATCCTCCAGGTCTGGTGGCGGTGATGGTCGTGATGAGTCAGTTGCGTTCTTTGGCCGGGCCGTGGTAAGGATCGAAAGAAGGTTCTTGAGGACAAAGAGAGGAAGTGGGCGGGACCGAATCACCGTGCGACAGAACGGGCATGTCTTCTTGCGAAAAATGAGGGGTAAAGGTTCATCCATCTCCATTTCGTCTTGAGGTACAGGGGCATTGCGGAACCAATCTTGGAGACATCCTTGGCAAAGAACATGGCCACATGGGTAAAGACTGGAAAAACAACTTGAGTGTGAATAGAAGCAGACTTATCAACTCGCTCACGCAAAGGGTTTGGTAAGCGTGTCAATGCAGATCTGGCATTGCAAAGATCCCTCGATGTTGGATGCGAGCTAGACAAATGTCACCTTCTTTAATGTCGCGAAGCGAAATGTTATACCTCGTCGGACTCTCGGGATTTCGTTTTCAACGCGTCCATCTGGGAAGATTGTTCCTTTTGGGTCTTTGGCCAAAAATTGATTAGAGATTGTATTGTAGAACTACCGTGAATCTGACGAACCTGGTGCATTGAACGCAGGTCGTTCTCCAAAGACATAATAGTCTGACAACAACATCAGAAAGAATGAAATAATGGAAGGCAAGGTACGGGCAACCCACATTTGCCTGCTTTTCGATCGTTCTCTTTTGAGCTGTTGCTTGCTGAATAGGAGCCATGAGTAGACCACAACTGGGACTGGGAGAGAAACAGGCAGACCTTCTTGAGCGTCTCCAACTCTTTCCTCATCCTATTGAACTCCATGGTGGCAATGGGACCACTGTAGCTCGCTTGCGGTCCCACTTCATCGTCAGATGCCGCGGCAGCACTTGATGTTTTGGTCGAGGGACGTCTGCCCTCACGAGATGCTGTTCGCGGTAGGGAGGTTGCGTCTAGAAATGTCCGCGAAACGTCGTGCTTGTACTTGTGGGACTTGTGCGTACGCTCCGCAATGATGTCGGCAGATGGTCCTGCATGGTGGCCAGAAGTTGAAGGGATGTTCGGAGATGGGGAAAAGGTTTTCTTCTTTCGACGACGATTCTCGCCTCTTGACATGGGAGTATTGTCGTCATCGGACAAGATGCGGGCTTGCTCGCGAGATTTGCCGCGGTTTCTTCTGACTAGGAATGGACGTTCTGGCCCAGCGGTGTAGTTCTCGCGTACATGAGAGGGCCTGCGCCGAGGAATTGAAGCATTGGATTCCATCGTCAAGGGTATCAACGCCAAGTGAGATGAGAAGAGTGCTGTCAAACGAAGCGTGCTTGAGCACAAAAAGCAAGGGATCGAGGGGTGAGAAGAGTTAACTCGCTCAAAATTGTTATCGGAAATTTGTAGGGGTCGAATATTAGCTACTATTGCGAGTGAGTGGTTGGATGTTGGCCTCAGTGCACCAAAGTGTGTCAGTGCCTCACCGCAAAAGCCACATCACGTCACGTGCCTACAGTGTCAATTGATGCATCCGTCTCGAGTCGGATCTCAGACTTCGACATTATTCTTTTTTTTTTGGAAGGCACTTATATTTCCGGTATGTAGCTTCTTCTAATTGTCTACATGCCCAAAAATAAATGCCAGGCAGTGGGAGAATTTACAATTCAGCCCTGTCTAGTGTGCTGAAGCCGGGCTGGAGCCCAGGTGTGAGGGAAAATACCATCTTATGCACATCCCTGGTGTTGGGATAGTGTGGGACTCAGAGCACATATGGGCAAGGCCCAGTGTGCTCTCCTACCCACTAAAACCTCTGAGTCATGGTTTTGGATCCAGTGTGGTGGCAGATCCAAGAATATAGTTAGGGGGTCTTCCAAGTGGCTTTGATAAGCCTAGTGTACAGTTTAGGGATGCTGTGGTCCAGTCCAGTCCAGGTCTGGTTCAGGATACATTTTGCATCTGCAAAACCCTATGTGTTAAATTTTGGCAGTGATACTAACAGTTCGAAAATTTTGTATTCTGAAGCAAAATTCAGGCATCTTTTCGAGTGCCATGAGTAAATTCAGTCAAAATTATGCAGTTGGTGTCAATAAAGCAAAAAAAAGTTAATTCAACATGTTGTGGTATGGAACATGCGTTGATCTGAGAATGTATTCAAGTAAAAAACATCACACTGATCCAACACATTGCTACTGGTCCACTCAGCTGGCATAACAGGCCTGAATTTGGGCAAAAGGTGCACACTCTGCCAAATATTACCTACAGGTACTATGCTACAAATCCTGTTACCTTCCGAGTCCTTCTGTGGGCATATTTTGAACAATCTGTGATTTGGCTCTGATTCAGTCAGTGGCAAGTACCATTTGACATATGCCAGGTGGGGCAGAACTGCCACTGTGGGCTTGAATAGATGGTTGTGATACTTTCTGGGAATTGAGAATACCATGTGAACATGTCCAATATGATAGCCTGTTTAAAGTCAGAAAGTGTATCCAAGAGAAAGGGTATAGTGACGCACCTTTGATACCCAGTTCCATCCCAGTTCTGTCATTAATCAGGGCTGTATTGAAGTGCCCTTGAATCAGATGTTTATGCTTGTCATGCCTTGCCAGCTTAACATGTATGGAGTCTGCTGTTTCATGTGTTCCAGACAAGGGGTCGGGGCACATGAACTTGATAATGTGCCATATGGGGAGTTAAATGAAAGGTAGTCGAGTCCTCCACAGTGAGCATTCAAGTTGCTGGTGGGTTTGATTACAATTGTTTGTGGAAGAAATGAATCGCCTCGGCACAACCTTGAAGAGTGGGGCCTCATATGAGTCTTGAATTCGATCAAGTGGAACTGCAGATATGGTGGGGTGCTTCATCATTGACAAATGCCAGTGTGTGTCCAAGCTCAGCACTTCCTGATCAATGAGTGTTGGTACACCAGTCAAAGGCCCACCCTGTCGCCATTGAATGTATTGTTCATGTCAGTGTATGCACTCCTTCCAATCCAAGCAGTTGGTCATTTGCTCACCCTTGTCTTTGCGATTTGTTGCTGCATATATATCTTTTGCCAAGTCAATGTGAAGCCATTCCATAAACTGCATGTTAAAGTTGTCAGTGGTGCCAAGATACTCGATTGATTCAATGTAATGTGTCAAGTAGTGAAGCTTTGGGATGTTAAATTGAGTACAGATCCTGAGGCTGATGAAAATATCACGGTTAGCATGAAAGCAGGTGAGAGCATCTGTGAGAAGTTGAAGCATTGAGTGGGAATGAAGGGGATACTGTGTGAGATATAGAAAATCCAGGAGAGTGTGTGCTGAGCAGAGGAATCATGCATTGGAGAGGTTGTGGGGTAGCCGAATATCAATGATGATGCCCAGAAGAAAGCAGCATATCTGGTCATGTTCATGACCAGTTACCTGTGACAGACCACTGATCCCTTTCATGAATAGATGTATGTTGTGGTTTTGTGGCAGATGGTGGTGCTGTGCATCAACTTCAGTTGGCTCACAGGCACTGAGGATCCAGTTTTTCAGGTGCTTGATGACACCCTGGTATAGTTGGTGGAGTACATTGGGAGTGATGGAGTGGAATATGTTTGAGTAAGGAAGTCTGAGCCAGAATGGATAAGGAACTGGCCTCACACGGATGTGAGAACATGCCTGAAGGAAGCCAGCAGGGTCCAGGTGGAACGAGTCAAGGACATCAAGAGTGTCATCTGGGCTGCGAGGAGCAGGCACATTAATTTTAACTTATTACTTGCCAACAATTTATCATCAGGATGGAAGTCACCCAGGTTGTCACTAGTTGTACCACATGTTGGGCAGTCACCGTTGAGTGTGCAGGTAGACAAAACCTGCTCAGGGTAGTTGCCAATGAAACTTGCAAACAGAGGGTGAACATGGTGAACTTTACCACTGGCAGTGGACATGAAGACACCATCTTTCCTGGCAGTGATGAGGGGTCAAGAATGTGTTGTAGGCATGCATGATAAAGGTTTGACGTGAGCCGTTTCCTCTTTGCCTTGTTGTTCTCTTGCTCCAGCTTGGTTGTTGGGAGATAGCCTAACAATAGGGACTCTCCTCACAACCACCACCACCATCTCTGCAATGCCCACTAACAAACCTGACAAACCCCCCTCCCCACCAATAAGCCTTGCCCAAATAGAGGCATCACTAGATAGTCTTCTTGTTATGTGTACAAAATACAAACATAGCCACCCAGGTGATACGAAACTCATAGCACTAGTCCAGAAATTCCATTCCGACCTCACCCTGAAACACCTCCACCTCCAACCTCCCCCTCTTAAGACTAACACTCTACACGATGAGATAAAAAGTATGAAAGAGGATATCCACTTGTTGCAGAAGGCCCTATTAAAGTTGCAGGATCTGAATACATCGCCCATTCCCGAACCCTTGTCAAACTCAAACTCAAACCTGACCACCTCTCCAAGTATGCCATGCCCACTCCCCAACAAAAGCAGCCCCGTCCCACCTTCCCGTCCTAGCATTATCATCCACACAGCCCAAATGGACCTTTCCCCGCACCCCCATTCACATGCCATCTGTGCAATGGTCAACAAGTTCCTTAGCAGGTCCAAGCATGCACGGGTACACATCTCAGCAGCAAAGTGGACTATGAGAGGCAATATTATGCTCACAGGGGGAGCTAACAACATGTTAGATCAGATGCTAGCAGCTAAAACAAATATCATTGAAGGCCTTTCTGCCCATTTCCCCTCCCTGTCAAAGCAAGCCAACACCCCTAAAATTACAGCGAACACAAAATGGTCCAAGATCACAATCAACAACATCCCAACCGGAACCTCAAGCAGTTGTGGACCATGGACACCACAAGAGTGCCATGAAGCCCTACAATCCGAAAATCCCATATATGCAGCGCTCACCATCACACAGAAGCCAAGTTGGGTAAAACCACCAAACACTTACAAACCAAACTCAACATCCTCTCTGGTTGTTGCATTTGAAGACCCGGATGGCAAACTTATTCAAGACATTATCTCTACAAGACTACTTTACATATTTGGCACTAGTGCACCGGTCAAGCTCTGGAAAGAGCGACCTAAGGTGCATGTTACTGACACTCCCTGCAGTGAAGGGCCTGTAGCCTCCATCCCCCTAAGACAATGCTAAGTAGCTGCCGTAGGTGGAGGGAGAGGATAGGAGATGGATGGAAGGAGAGGTCAGTGGATGGTCTATGTTCCCCATGCACCACATCACCCCACCCCATCCTGCCCACTCCCCGCCCCACTCCCCCTCCCCCACCGGCCCACACTTTACACCAGCAGCAACCCTTCACACCCTATTTACTTATGGGTCCCCCATTACTTACCGCTTGGCATTGCACGACATCAGCCTCTATGGCTGAGGGAGTTGCTTTTCCAGAGGTGAACTCACACATGCGGAAAGCAGTTGTAGAGAAGTAGTAGTGTATGTGCTACATAGGGTTAGTGCCCACAGGTGCATGTTAATGGAATCAAAAAAAAAAAAGCCTAACAATAGATACGCATGCATGGAGGTTTTCCGATGGATCCTCTTCAGAATGTTTCTGCTTGTCATGTAGATTGGGTATGCACACTTGTTTTGAAACTGAGTGAGCTGGGTTTTATCAGTTGAGATAAGGACAGGGACTATCGTAGCCCCAGGCAAGACCTTCTCGACTGCAACCTATGCATGTGTCAGCAATGATTAATAATTTGTGTGGGCATGCCACTCTGGCACACCTTGGCCACGTTATTGTGCCACCCCTCACCTGCATCCACCACCACCATGACCTCGTATACATGTCATGGTACAATCTTTCCATCTTCTCTTCATTGGCATAGTGTCTTTCAGGCTTAAACACAAGGTGTGGCACTAGATCTGGGTCCTAAAACAGTGCGTGAATGCATGGGATTATGTCACAGAAGTATAGGTTGCATACTTCGTCACCAACTATAATTTATTTTCATTGGAAAGGCAGATGGCCAGGGAGGTGATTGTAGCATTATCACCTAACACTGGTTCGACTTGAACCGATCTGCGGCGTGATACTCGAGTGTATGGATGAATCTTGACAATCACGGGCAACTCAACTGTGTTGCACAGCCACTAGGTCACTTGGTTGACACTAGGGTATCCAAAGGATAAGCTTCAATCAATAGATTGGAAGAGAAGAGAATAGACGAGTGATGATGATTCAAGAAGACCAAGCTAGAGAGCCTTGGTCTTTACTACTTGACTTATATACAGTTACATGCTGGCTTTAAAGCGCAGCTTAGAATCCAAACCCTAGTATCACTATCCTAGTAATGAGTCACTACAATAACCTGAAACACCAGCAAACCCAAACACCGGCGACGCGTAAGTGTCCATGACTAATAACGGCTTACTATCGTAGTCATAACCAAGTAGTAAGCGTCCCGAACTCCGAGACCTTGTAACGATGATGACTGTTAGTCTGCGAGATGTCAAACCGTGACATTACCCCTTTTTCAGGCAGAACGTCCTCGTTCAAATACCCAAGGAATAATGGTCGCACCTCGACTAATGGATACTTCCTGATCCATGATCCGTTGCAACCCGTTTGCCTCTTCCAATCGACGGGTGCACTTCCTGACTTCATTACCAACCACGTATTGCTCATTCTCCAGATTGGTAATCCGCTCTGCGATTTCGGAGTATTGACTGGTGACAGCCCGATATCGAAGGACCTCCGCCCACAACGACCGATCAGGGATCTGCCCCATGGCCAAGTCGACCCCATGGCGATCACCATAATCCTGTCACAAATATCGCAATTGGTCATGCAAGTAATGGCGGTCGTTATCCACGGCATTGAAATCAGGAGCGGCGTGAACTTCACCTTGTTGGATTTCTCCCCCCTTCCTCATACACCCGTATACGATGGGGTTGTTGCCAGGCATCACATGGATGTATTTGGCAACCGTCTTGTGACCATTCTCGGTCATGTGGAAAGCGATGAATCTGGGAGGAATATTCAGTTCGAACCCATCCGGGGCGTCAGCCTTGTCCCGAGCACGTTGTTGCTCGGCTTGTACTCCGCCTCCTCGGTAGTCTGGGAAGCAAGGGCTCTCTTTTGGTACTGCCACACCAGCTCTTCTTCCTCGCCTCGCCCTCCTCGGCACAAGTGGTACCCCTTCATCTTGGGATCCCGATACTTGGCGGGGATCTTGGTTTTCTTTGTCCGAGTCGTCTTCCCGAGCTCGGAGGGTGGCACGGATGTGAATACCCCAGGATGTTGCGGGGTCCATGATGACGTTGGTAGGGGGTCGACATTAATATATCGAGGCGTTGGCGGTGGAGGGATGCGGACAGGGTTGTTGTTACATGTACAGTTGTAGATGAGTTGTCCACAGTCATAGTGGATGTGGGAGTCGTCGGCGTCAGGATGGCCTGGACATGACAGGGCGGTTTGCTTACAACTTCCACAAACTCGGTCCACGTCACTGAGGTCGGAGCTGCTTGGAATCTGGATAAGCGTTTGTGGAACAAGGATACTCTTGACGCGAGTAGTTGTTCCCTCTTCCACCTCCGATGGGTCTTCCTCCAATCCTCCAGAGTCGTGTCCGCATACATCAGGGGTTTCGGGGATGAAATCCCCTGGATCGATGCATCGGAAGGCGGCGGCGACTTTGGCATAAGTGGGTGCAGTAACAGTGGGAAGATGATAGGAGGTTTGTGAAGTAGTAGAAGCAACAGTAGGGGAAGTGGTCATCGTTCGACAAAGGAAGAACTGATGTGCTTCATCCAGTGAACGACCTGTCTTTATACATGAGGAGATAGGATTCAGAGTCCGTTTGAACTCAGCTAAGGTGTCAGGAGCATGTACGTCAGTGGCGTTGACCCACTGCGACTCCGAGTCTGGATACCCCTTCCATTTGATAAGAAATTGTTTGCGCCTTGTCCTGCCGAACTGCCGTTGGTCCAGAATCTTCTCTATTTCGTATTCTTCTTCTCCATCAATTAATTCAGGGGGAGGTCTTGAGAAATTTGGTCCATGAAAGGAAGTCTCGCGATAGGGGGTGAGAAGATCGATGTGAAACACGTCATGAATGCTCCACTTGGTGGGTAATTTAATCGATAGTTGACAGGGGACATCACCTGTACGATCTGGAATGGTCCATGTCTCTTGGGCGCAAGCTTGGCGCTTGGCTGATGAGTTCTCAGGTGACGTCCCTCTAACCATACTTGATCTCCTATCTGGAACTTGGGCGTATTCTTATGTGATACCCATGACTTTTGTGCCTTGATGATTTGTCTCTGAGCTTGTTCCCGTGCTTGTTTAAATTGATCTAGGCGTAACGCCACTTGCGGAAGGGGACTGGGCGTCGAATTCCAATCAGCACGAGGATTGTGCCCCATCAATAAGAAGAATGGAGACTGCCCTGTGGTCTCACTGGGCCAATTGTTATGCGTGAATTCTGCTATTGGAAGATAAAGACTCCGATTGTCTTGTCTTTCATTTACCCAAAAGCGAAGATATTGTTCGAGCCATTGATTGGTTCGCTCTGATTGTCCGTCTGTCCTGGGATGGTATGCGGTGGAAATATTTTGGCTAATCCCTAATTGTTTGCACAGTTCTCTTGTAAACTTGGATGCAAATCGGGGTCTCTGTCACTGATGATTTTATTTGGTAATCCATACCGCATGAACACATGTTTGATGTATAACGCAGCTGTTTCTTCTGCATCGATTTCTTCGTTACAGGGGATGAATACTGATGCTTTGGTACAGTCATGATCCGTGACTGTAAGAATGGAATCATATCCCTGTGCAACTGGTAATTTAGTGATGAAATCGAGAGCGATGGTTTCGAACGGCATAGCTTCTGGTTTGGGAAATATGGGTTGCAATGAAGCCCTAATAGGGCGATTGTTGATCTTGTGTTGTTGGCATTCGGCGCAACCTCTTACGTATGCCAACACGTCTTGTCGTATCGTTGGCCACCAATAGTATCGTTCAACTATTTTGCCGGTTTTGCTAATTCCCAGGTGGCCGTGTACTGGGGTATCGTGATGAGCAGCGATGATCGATTTTCTTTCCTCACTTCCCTTGGTGATTACTCTTCTGCCTTCCTTATACCATGCCCATTGATTTTCTTGAGTTTATGCGGATCTACCCATGGTTTGATAACGGATTCGTCTTGGGTGTCTTTGTTCTTAGTTGACATCATTTCTTCTATTGTAATTGTCGCAAGTGGGTGAGTTGGCATTCCGGTATGGTGTGCGTTTGTAGCTCGTATGAACAGTTTGTCTGGTAATACCGTCACGTTTTCGTTATCTTGTTCCCCGTGATCGTAATCGGGTCTCCTTGATAACGCATCGGCTCGTCCATTTGCTGTTCCTTTTATGTGATGAATTTTGAGATCGTATTCCGATAATTCCAATACTTCCCTTGTGACCCGTCGACTAATCTTTTGAGGTTCTCTCCAGTACCGCAAATTCATGTGGTCTGAGAATACTTTGATCTTGTGTGGTGATCCCGCTACTAAGGGTCTCCAATGTCGTAACGCCTTGACTATTGCCAACAGTTCGAGATCGTAGATGTCGTAGTTTCGTTCTGCTGCGTTTAGCGTTGCGGAGTAGTAGCCTATGGGGTGTCTTTTGCTGTCAGTTTTCTTTTGGAGTAGTACTGCTCCCACCGCGAATCCCGACGCATCTACTTCCAGTTCGAATTGATCTTGCAATACCGGATGTGCAAGTACCGGTTCACTTGTGACACGTCCTTTTAGTATGTCAAACGCGTGTTGTTCTGTTGGGCCCCAGTGCCATTCCATCGTTTTCTTTGTGAGTTCATTCAGTGGTTTGGCAATTGATGCGAATCCTTTGATAAAAAGGCGGTAAAAATTGCAAAACCCCCAAAAGGATCGTACGTCTTTAACTTTCGTTGGTGTCGGCCAATCCTTTATGCCTGCGATTTTGACGGGATCCATACGTGTTACCCCTTTTTCAAGGATTACCCCCAGGTAATCGAGGGATGGTGAGTGGAAGGTGCACTTCGCGGGCTTGAAAAATAAATGTACTTCACGGCTACTGTCAGTACGTCTTTAACCCAAGATATGATCGGCTAGATTTGTTCGAGTAGCGATGCCAATATCGTCCATGTATACACGGATAGTGGTCCCCTTGGTCTCGTGTTTAGCAATGGTGTCCCGATATATGTGATTCATCATCGATGAAATGTAGCGGGGGAGTTTGTTAGTCCAAAAACATCACGTAGGTTCGAAAAGCCCGTAGGGTGTTTTGAAAGCGGCTTTATGTTCGTCCCCTGCTTTGATGCGAATGTTGTTATATCCCCATCGTACGTCGAGTTTGGTGTAAATGTGTGCTCCGCTAAGATCTTTGATGAGGTTGGTATTAGTGGTAGGGGATAGTTGTTGCGGATGGTGAACTCGTTTAGCCGACGATAGTCCTGTACCGGACGTAGTTTTCCGTCCTTCTTTTTTACAAAGAAGAATGGTGATGCGTACTGCGATTTGGAGGGTCTGATATACCCTTTGTTGAGGTGTTCTGTTATAAACTCTCGTAGTGGTTGATCTTCCAATTGAGATAATTCATATATAGAACAGTTGATGTGGTCTGGAGTGTTTGCCTTGAGTTCAATCGCGTGATCCCATTCCCGAGAAGGAGGGAATCGATGGGATTCTTTTTCGCTGAAAACCCTTTTGAAGTTATTGTATTCTTCTGGTATTTGAACTTCTTCTTTAGGTCCTGCGGCGATAGCGAAATCAGTAGCTGCTCCCCTGATAGAGCATTGTGCTTCCAATTTGGCAATAATGTTGCTTTTTGTTGCTTCCGAAAGTACATGGGCTACCACGCTAGTATTGACCATCGGATGACAAGATTTGATAACAATTGGGAGTATATTTTCGTCGATGGTTCCATGTTTCCAGCTGAACTTTGGTTCGAAGGTGCTGAGCCATGGATATCCAAGGAGAATCTCTTCTTTCCGATATCCGCAATTAGGAATCTCATTTTTCTGACAATTCCTTTTGTCAATATTTGTAAATCGACGAAATGAGTGACTGATCCCTTTTTGTTATGAGTATCGTCGATATTGAACAGTTGTTTTGGTTGCGGTAATAGGGCCACTCCCAATCCCATTCTCTTCACAAATCGCGGATTAATGAAATTGTCTGTGGCTCCTGAGTCCACTAGTGTCTTTATATCGGCCTTGTTGCTGCTGGTTCGGATTGATACTGGAATTCGCATAGAACGGAAGCGAGTTATGTATACAGCGTTACAACGTAATGCCCTCACCCAGGCCGTTGGGTTTAGGCGTCCCCAAAATCCTTATTCCCCATCAACTCCTGCATCGCCAATGCCTTGAACTCTTCAGTTTCATTAGCTGCTGTTCGCAGCCAATCATTCTTCCTTTCTTCAGTGGTGCGGTTATCTGCTACCATTTGAGCGATGTGGAGATCTTCCCCAACTTCAGAGCGGTCATCCACCACTTCTACACCCCGAGAATTGCTATAGGGTCTAGATGGGTTTCGCGGTTGACGTGGCTGGGAGCAATTGCGACTGAGGTGTCCTTTCTTTTGACAATTGTAGCAAATTACTTCCCTGAGATCTGGAGGTTGTCGCCTCTGTAGGAACCCTTCACGAGGTTTGAACGGGGGTCGAGGGTTGTTAAGGTAGGGCCTTGGTTGGGCCAATGCATCTTCTGCATGCGCCAACCGTCCTCTAGCACGAGCTCGATCTGCAGACGTATCCATTGCATCGGGATGGCGTCTGAATTGTCTCCAATTTGTCTGACTTGGTACTGGTGGTCGAGGTTGTATTTTGTATTGATCGATTTTGTTCTTTAGGTGGAGATATTGACCTTGACGTTTAATGGCTGCCCTTTTCCAATCCTCATAGTCCATGGGATTGTCGTGAAGGTAGATGGTTTCTTGTAGTTTGTTTGGCAGTCCATTTGCGAATAGATCGAGGACCATTGGTTGATCTATATTGTAGCCAGCATATCTGACCAATTGTTCGAATTTCGCCACGTACGCGTCAATGTCCCCTCTCTCCATCCTGATACCTCTTCTCAGTTCTGTTTGTGCCTTCTCTTCTTTGAGAGTGTCTGCGTACTGCCTCATAAATGAGGAATGGGTGTTGTACCACAACCAGTTGTCAAGAGGGTCCCGTCTGTTGACATCAACTTGGACTCGTAGCCAAGCCACCATTGATCCTACCCATTCGGTTACTGCAGTCCCTTGGATGTAAGTGAGAAACAACATAGCTCTTTGATATGGGCTGCGCATGATGGAGTGGTTCGAATTGATTCCTTCATATAAACTCCATTGCATGAGGAATTCTTCTGCTTTCTCACGATCACCTGCAAAGACTGCAGGTGGGTTGCCACAAAATTTGTCATGTGCCGCTGGTAAGGGTGCTTGCGCTGCTGGTACTTGAACTGGCGGGTTTCCAAAGGGTGGTCCTGCTCCACCACCTCCTCCACCATTACCACCCCCTCCTCCACCATTTCCACCTCCGTTTCCTCCAGTTGGGGGATTTGGAGGTTGTATTCCTGGTTGATTTTGAGGATCTGTAAGTGCCCGAAATGCCGTGATAGTCGGTGCTATTGGCGAGGTAGTGAGCAAGTAAACTGGTTGTGCAGATAGACTTTCCGTGGTAGCTTGAGTTTGAACATGAGAAGTAAGTGTCGCCATTGCTCCTAGGCGTAATGTTTCCGTAGCGATTGCTAAATTGATTCCTTGTTGTGATGAGGAGAATGGTCTTGCTCCTAAAGATGCGTTGCTTTTGGTACTTGGTGATGGCGATGGTGTTTGAGATGTTGGTTTGATGGATGTGTTAGCAGTATCCAATTCCCGTACTTCTTCTTGTGTAAGCTCGTTGATGTAGATGTCGCAACCTAGATCTTCCAAGGCTACTCAAAATCCTTCCCACTCTCTGTTTCCGTCCTGAGGTTCAAACCAGCAAACTTCAATCCAAACGTATCGATCGTAAAGAAACTCAACTGCGACAGTCCGGTTGTCTTCTCGACTCTTGGCGTGATATCCTGTAGTACCTGTAGTCGTGCTATACTGGTACTCTGTGTTTTTACGAAATTGTTGTGGGATGTTGTCAGCACCTCGGTGTTGGAACCAGAGGTCGTCACAGTTCAGACAACGCTCTCGAGTAGTTTCTGATGACGCCACGTTGTAGCTTGGTCTTAATGTAGCGTTATCACCTAACGCTGGTTCGACTTGAACCAATCTGCGGTGTGACACTCGAGTGTATGGATGAATCTTGACAATCACGGGCAACTCAACTGTGTTGCACAGCCACTAGGTCGCTTGGTTGACACTAGGGTATCCAAAGGATAAGCTTCAATCGATAGATTGGAAGAGAAGAGAATAGACGAGTGATGATGATTCAAGAAGACCAAGCTAGAGAGCCTTGGTCTTTACTACTCGACTTATATACAGTTACACGCTGGCTTTAAACGCAGCTTAGAATCCAAACCCTAGTATCACTATCCTAGTAATGAGTCACTACAATAACCTGAAACACCAGCAAACCCAAACACCGGCGACGCGTAAGTGTCCATGACTAATAACGGCTTACTATTGTAGTCATAACCAACTAGTAAGCGCCCGAA